>JAFEMH010000051.1:0-447500 GCA_022495995.1 Adenophora triphylla var. japonica | reverse complement strand
TATTTTTTTTTCACAGCTAATACTACAGCTTTATATAAACGCTTTTTAGAAATTTATTAGTCCCTCCGTATCAAAATGAGCAGATTTATAATTTTTGTGGATATTTATTTTTGGATTGAGGAAGTAAGTGTTTGTTATATAATATATTGATTTTTTCTCCAAAAGTGTGAACCTTAACACTACCATATCAACGTTGTTTTTAAATTTATCAGCGCAATAAAGTTTAAAGTCAGCACTCACTCTATCTCTATATAAATCCCTATATAAATGTTTAAATTTTATTTTATGAAACACTCTGAAAATATGTATTTTTATACATTTTAATGGCAAAGATGCATACATTTTAATGGCAAACATTTAATAATAAATTGACTAGCGATTTTTTTTTTTGGTAAAATAACATTTAGGGATAAAGTTTTTTACAAAAATAATATGAGGCATTTACAAAAAACTACTTTAGAAAGATGGAAATTACAAAAAAAAAAAAACACATAAGTTCGAAACTATAATATTTTTTCTTTTCATCAGTTTTTATCAAACAACTGATAATTTCAGTTATCAGTTGTTCAAACAACTGATAATTTCAGTTATCACTTGCTTACAACTGATAACTGAAATTATCAGTTGTTTGAAGCACAAATTACTCTTCAAACAACTGATAATTTCAGTTATTAGTTGTTTGACCAAAATTGATAAAAAAAAAACCAAAAAAAAGTTTTTTGTAAAAAAAGAAAAAAATATTTTTTTTTTTGTAATTTCCCATCTTACATGTTTTTTTTTTTGTAAATGCCATCTTTTTGAGTGAGTTTTTTTTGTAATAAACCCAAATAATATTTATCTTGGGACAATTTGTTTTAAATTTGGGCATTTATTCAGGAATAAATTGAGTAACTTATTATGTTTGTTTTTCTCTTTTTTTTCCTTACTTAAATAAACAATAATACCCCTCTCTCCCATGATAATAGCCCATATTTTTAGTGATATATTTGACTGAACTTTTGACAAAATATTAAGAAAACAATAATTATATCGATAAAAAAAAATATATTGATAGTATTTTCAAAATGTATCAATTAAAATTGTAAAATTTTATTGGGTAATTGTTGTCTCCTAAATATTTCTTTAAACTTCAATCAAATTAACTATAAATATATTTTTCTAATTTTTTGTCAAAATTCAATCAAATTAACTCATTTAACACCAAATTAACTCAATTAACTCATTTTACAATTAAAATTGTAAAATTTTATAGGCTGAATTCATTTAACACCTTGACCACTTGTCCAAAAGAGCTCATTTAACACCTTGACCACTTGTCCAAAAGTGGTCCTAACGTAGTATGGACAATAAAGTGACATTCATTTGACCAAGCCCCACAAATAGGACTTGTTAATTAAATTAAATCGACCCTATCCCTTTGTCCACTAAATAACTCATCCAAAATTGTTAATTTAATGTGGTAGGAATAATATAAGGCCCAGTATAAGTTACATTCATTTCCTATCGTTTTATAGGCCCAAAGCAAAATTAAATAATAGGCCCTAATAATTTTATATAGCTACACACATATATCTATATATCACTAAAAATCTATACTATAAATGAGAACGGTCCTTGCTACAGTACTATGAACAGTACCAAATGTCAAATTTCTCATTTTGCCCTTTAAAAAAAATTTAATTAAAAAAAAAAAAATTTATTAAAAAAAAACACGTGTCCTTGGACACGGGCTTTTACTAGTAGTATTATAATATAATACGTTAATGTATATATGTTCATTAGTTGTTCAAATTTTTATAACTTTATTCTAGTTTTATTATTCGTTATATTTTTTTCTCACTTTAATCAATGAGAAAAATATTAAACTAACATTTACAAATTGAGAATATGTGTGTAAATTAAATATAAAAATATTTATAAGTGATATGGTAATGTGATAGATAAAAAAAATTACAATGTAATTTTAGAAAAATTACTTTATATCTTCAAATTTGAAAGATATTTATCGATTACGTAAGACGAAATTAAAAAAGAAGTAATATAATTATATGAAAACAATAAATATGAAACAGAGATTATGTATGAAAAAATTATTTATTTTATTTGATCCAGTGAAAGAGAAATCGAGAGAGATGTTATGTTAAACTAAAATTTAAAATTGTAATTAATAAATTTATAGATAAATATAAATATAAATGCATTATTGTAGATAACAACAAATGTGAGGTTATAAAACCATAATCAATAATTTATAAATAGAAAAAAAAAATATAAATAGATAAAAAAAATATATGATTTTCTTTGATTTGAATATATGAGTTATATATAAATAAAATTAAAATTCAAATTAAATATATATTAGATCTTAAGATTTAGAACCTTATAAACATACTCTCCATCCCATAATAAATGTTACTTTCTATTTTGGATTTCTCATAACAAAGTTTATAATTTAAAAATGAAAACTTAATAGTAATTATTTATTCAATGAGTATTACTTGTCAAAGTTACAAAACAATCCAATTAGTATTTAATATTCAACTTTTCTTTACTAATTTACTTTTTATAATTACAACACATACTACACTATTTACTGTATATTATATAGTATGTTATGAAACAGATTTTTTTACTACTTTACTTTTCATAATTACAAATTTACAACACATACTCCACTATTTACTGTATATTATATAGTATGTTATGAAACAGAGGGAGTAAATATTATAAATATAAAATAACACGAAAACTTAAATTTAATCTTATAGTTAGGGATAAAATAAAAATAAATTTATAAAACTTGTAAAAATAACTTATATTTGGGGCATTAATTAGTCGAGCTCAAACTTATCTCATATTTAGCTATTTAGCTATTACTCGGTTACAATCAAATCAATACATTTATCATAAAATTAACACATTACTTATTAAATTATTTTGCACTAATATTTTATATTAGTGCAAAATAATTACTTATAATAATTTTAAAATAATTTTTTTAATATTCTTTATTTGTAGGTGTCACATATCGTAATCATAATAATTATCCGATAACTATTTTCTATCCCACTTTTTCTTTCATACCCAACTATTTATAATCACAAATGTAATACATACTATATAATATACTTTTTTCTTTTCAAATAAATGATTATTTTGTATTTAAGAATCATTTTGAAAATTTTCATCTTTAATAGAAAAATACATAAATATTCTGACTTTGCACTTTCAAAATTTAATTAATTATAATAGCTTTGATTGTAGATTAGATTTAGGATTAGACATTCATAATCAAGATGTATTAGGCTATTTCATTGCAACAGATAGTTTGTTGGCGATGTACGTCTCCGTATAAATCTTCATCTTTGAGATGAGCTTTCGACTATTGTGCAGCGCGATCTAATTACATTTTATTATGAAATAACTATTTTGTTTTCTTTCAATAAAATGAAAATTGTCTTGACCAATATAAATGGAATACGAGTATATAGCACTCACAATCATAATGAAAGTTCTGAAAACATTTTTATTGGGCCATTTACCATTTTATTTGGGGTATTCAATTTCAGCCCAACAGGCTTGATTTTGCTGTTAGACCAACCTTCAAAAAGACATGAAAAAGGTGAGTTTTTGGCCCATCAGGATGTCTTCATCCTTGCGTATCACACATGATCTTAGAGCCGTTCATCTTGATACAGGTTGATCTGAACCGTTGATGATTTCAAATTCTGGGTTTTTTATTTTATTTTTTTTGAAAAAAAAATATTCTGTGTTACCCCAATCGAAAGTCAGTCGCACACTTGTACTTAATACAAAAATTAAAAATATTAAAATAAATGGACCCTTAATTTTGTAAGTGAGCCCAGCTATGTTACCTAAGTCCAGCCACTATGGTGACTCTCCAAGTGAGAGTCACCCCCAAAAAAAAAAAAAAGAAAGAAAAAGCAAAGGAAAGTCACGAAATTTGGTGACTCAGGCAATAACCGTCGGTTGACCCGGTTGTGCAATTTCTTTTTTTTTTTTTTGATTTAATTATTTTGATTTTGTATTTATATAAATATATTTTTAAAATTAATATATTTTATATATTAATTTTATTTTTAAAAGGTTGGGTTGGGTTGGGTTGGGTCGAGGTCACTGATGAGAGTATAAATTATATAAGGTTGGGTTGGATTGGGTTAGGTGAGAGAAATTAATATTTTATTTGAGGTTGGGTTGGGTCAGGGTCACTGATGGGGATGGTCTAAAGGCCACAGCCCACCTTCACCGTCCCATTATTTTTTCCGCACCATAATAAAAATTACAGAAATAATCTTGGTGTAATTGTATAATAATACAAATAATGTATGAATTAGTAAAATATATTCGTTAAAATGTTTGACATGTCAACGGTAACAGTTATTCTAAGACAAAGTACTATTTTTTGTATTTGGTTGATAATTGCATAATTTTTTGCTGTAATTTACCCCTAACTAACTAGAGATACTAATTTCTTTTATAGTATTTATTTTATGTATAAGGGTCGGTGGGAATTGTTTACTTAATTATTGAATTAAAGATAAAGGTAAAGGAAAAAAAAAAAAAAAGAGAAAGAAAGAAAAAGAAGAGTGAGAATAAATAAAAACAAGTTAAAAACTTTGGATCAAGGAGACAAATCCTTAATGAATCCAGTAAATTAGAAGGCCCACTGCTTTAAACGCGTGGTTATAAAACAAATGGATTGGTAAGACCCACATAATCATATTAACTTGCAATTTATAGAATGGATAAAATGGATTAAATAAATAAAAAAACTAAAATTAATAACTCAATATATAATTAAATAATTGAGAAAAACAGTAGAAGACTCTGGGATTGTCCAACCTAATAATAAAAGGGATATAAAGGCTTGAATGAAATCCTCAAGCGAGTTTTATTTTATAAATAAAAAGAATTCCTCTAGGAATTGTAATAATTTCGCATTGGAAAAAGATAGCATTAGGTGTTATAAATTAAAGAAGAAGAAAAAACGTGTCCACATTTTTAATGTCCAAATATACCCTTTATCATAATGAATACAACTCTCAATGGTACACACATCGTGTAAAATTAATTTTAAATATGATGCTAAGTTGCCACATATACATAATTAACAACATTGATAAAAGTTAAAGATAGAAAATAACTAGTTAAGGGGTGATTTTATAATGAGAAAAAGTAGAATTGAGAGCCATTATTTAGGGTTCGAGAATTATGCAATTGAATTATGTAGCAGTGTTTTTCATAGACATCTCTTTGTGGTTGTATTTGAGCTTATTTAAGATATTTTACTTATCGTACATATCTCATTAGTCCATTACTCGCCTGCTTTATCTTCCTTAATTTAAGTTAGATAAGAAGTGTTAAATATAATTATTCCTAGGGCCATAGAAGAAAGAAGGGGAAATGTTTGGTTGGAATGGAAGGGAGGAATAATCAATGGGCAGTTAAAAGTGTATAGTTAGTTAGTAGTAGGCATCACATTGTCAACTTTTGTGTAATGGTAGATTAGTTTAAATTAGATAAAAGCAAAGTGTAATTATGAAATAAACTTTTGAAAACAACTTTGAATCTGAAAATATTGGGATCGGGTCTACCATCATCATTCACATTTTAGCCATTTCTCCAACCTATCATCATTGCAACCACTAGACCACTTTTTATGTCCAACCCCCTTGCTACCATTTTTCATGTCCATGTGTTTGTTTCCTATGGCTAGGAGGGACTTAAATCTAGGTCATTTTTGAGATATTTGTATGTTTTACAATTTTAGTTAACAACTTTTACTCAGAGAATCAAGATTATTTGAGGGTAATAGCATAAATTTTTGTGTGCTGACAGAGACTTAATTAAAGTGAATAATCGCAGTCAATTCAATCTAATCAAATTATCAATATGTCAATACAAATTTTGATTCTTTATATTTCCACTTGAAAAACATATTGGATAATGTAGGTACATGGGAAAATACCGCAGAGAATTAAGGAAAGTGATGTAAAAAAGTGAAAAGTTTAAATGTTGTGAGTCTGAAAAATTAAATAGGAGAGAGAATGAGTGGGAGGAATAGTTAGGAGAGAGAATGTTGTGAGTGTAAAAGTAAAGTAGGAGAGAGAATGAGTGGGTGGAATAATGAAAAAACTTTCCTTTTTTGGGTATGAGACATTTTAAATGGGACGCCCAAAATAGAAAGTTGGGACACTTCAACCGAGACGGAGGGAGTATTGGATAATGCAGGTACATGGGAAAATGTCTTATAAATTCTTAAAAACATATTGGATAATGCAGGTACATGGGAAAATGTCTTAAAAATTCTAAAAGAGTATCAATAATGCCCCGATATGTTTCTTCTCATGTTTTATTATTAATGTTGTATTGTTATATAATCTACTGAATCATATAATAATGATGTATAATATTGCATAAATGGCAACAGGGGTGACAGGCGACGGGTGGCCACCGACGTCCGAAATTCGGCGATCGAAATTCGGCACATCGGTATGCAGCAGTATTAAAGATGATGTATCATTAGTTTTAAATACTGCATGTTGCATGCAGTATAATATATTATTTAATAAGAATTATTTGACACTTTAATTTAATAAAAAAATTGAGGAAAATTGATTTGTTATAAAAGAAACTTATTATTATGACTAAAATTTCCAAATTACATTGGAGCAGGTCTTATTGTCATTAGAGTTATGGGTTGTCTACCTTAATTTTTGTAACTTGATTGAAAAAAATAATTTATTAAATGAAGTAAATAAATAATTTCAATATCAGATAAAAGAAGGAATCGAACTCTGCAACATAATGTGATTGGAACTTGTTCAAAGGCCCTTTTTACAATTTAGTGCGAGCAAATAAGAATCAACACACCTAAGTGAACCTAACTCAACAAACCTTCTCTATCAAACACTATTAATTAATTAGTGAATGAATTTATTAAAAACTTAGTTATTTAATTAGAAGGCTTGGAGTGCACAAGAGCTTTAGCAGAAACATAGGATTCAGGGTAGTTGCACTGACACAATCCTTGTTCTCAACAAATTCATCCAGTTGATAATTTAATATCCCCACTGTATGTGGTTCAAAAATAAATAAATGTTGTTTTGAAGATTTGTACATTAAAAAAAATTTATTACTACAATTTTTTAAGATAAGTGCCTAAAATATTCTTATTAATTGTTTCTTACTCACATATTACTTCACTTAAAAAGTACAATCAATACTACGAAATAAGTTAAATTGAGATTTAAAGGCTTTACATCAAAAAACGACAAGTATATTGAATCAAATTTTTACCTTTCAAACCGATATCTATTTTGAACCGGAGAGGTTGTTGTAATCAAATAAATGGTAAATTTTATATTATTAATAATATTTGAGGTTGCTTTCTATCAATCATATCGAATCACAGCTTGCAAATGAATACTCCGGAAGGAATTATTAAAGATGGTTTTAAAAAACAATTTTATAATTACCTCGTTTCTTTATTTTATACTCAATCAGGTCATGAACATAAGTGAAATATGGCTCACAAAGTCAAAAGTTGCTTGTGTCATTATTTCCCTATTGAGAAACATAGTCACATTTGAATTTTAGCTCTGAATTTTAACAAAAAAATTATACTTAGATAATGTTTAGTTTTATTGCTCCAATTCTGATAATTCTTTTCATTTTTTCTAAAGTAATAGAATAAATGATGATTAGACAAAATCAATTAATACATGAAAAAGAGATAATTTATATAAATGATTCAATTTTATTAATAATAAGAGGTAAATATTTATAAAAGAGGAAAATGGTATGAGCTATAAGAAAATGATTACTATGACGTTGAAGATGGCTACACCTCAGTTCGTCGAGTTCGTCGAAAGCTTATACAAGAGAAGGAGTGTTTCACGAGCTATTTAGATAAATCAAATAAGAAAACTACACAATAGTCACTTTTATTCCGTTCAAAGCTAAACAATTATCAGTATCTAGTATGAAAGACCAGATGCAAAACATGATTAGACCATCCTAATTTTGTCCTAATTCTAATAAAAAAATAAAATCTATGTTATCTTATTGATAATGTTTGTCATTGTGTTTTTGTAAGATTTTGGTGATTATTTGTCTGGTCCAATAATGGCTCGGAAATTGGGGTCCGTAGATTCAGGTCCTTAACTACTCCATGCAAAGGTCAATTCCTAATCCCATTTCTATTCGATATATTTCACATTAGTATTTGCATAATATTTTTTCCCTTCGTTTCATAATTATTTTATAATGATAATTTTATTTTACTATTCAAACATTTTGATAACTTATTTTCATTTACATCATCATTATCCTTGATGACACTATTACTCCGCTAGCAATTATTTTCATTCGACACAAATTTCTCTTGTCGTACAATTATGAAATACTTCCTCCGTCCCAAAATGTTTATCCCATTTGACTTTTTTGTTGATCTTTGATAAAAAATATATGACAATTTAATTATGATCATGAATTCTAAAAATTCATATTGATTCACCATTAATAATATTATCAACAACAACTTTTAGAATTTTATGAACATGATTAATCTCTCATAAATTTACTTTTATACTCACAACACTTTTCAAATTTACTATCATCTCCACTCATTCTCTCTCTTATTTTACTTTTATACTCACAACACTTTCTCCACTTATCTTTTTCCTTAATTTGCATGCATGCTCAAAAGGGTGAAATATGAAATGGGAGGAGGGAGTATTTTCTTAAAAAAATGATTTTTATTTTTCCCAACTATTTTCACTTACGTTATATATTTACAAAACAAAAAATTTAGAAAGCGAATGGTATGAATTTTTTATTTTTTTTTACACCAGCCATAACATTAGTATAAAATATAAAATATTTTCAGAATGTTAAAAAATAACATACACACACACACACAAACAAATATATATATATATATAATTAGTATTTTAATTATTATTTTTTTTGTGATGAACGATGTAGGATAACATCATTTCTCTTACAACCTCTATATCATATACTCCCTCCGTCCCTAAATGTTTGTCCTATTTGACTTTTCAAACATTTTAATTTAGTGATTTTGAAGCTTTAATTTTGGTTATTTTTACGAACGCTTTGAAAATTATTGATAATATACACCGCCGTTATGTAATACTCCGTCCCTAAATGTTACAAGTTTTGAAAATTTAGTGATTTTGAAGCTTTAATTTTGGAAATGAGACTAACTTTTTGGGACAAAGGAAAAGGGGAAATGGGACAAACATTTAGGGACGGAGGGAGTAACAAACTTGTGCTTGATTTCATTGTGACAAAAAAGACCACGTACATTATTCTAATTGATCAAGAAAAATTTAAAGGACATGCTAGAGTAATGATTTTGTTCATTTATACATGACAAAGTAAGTATACAATTATGTTAATTAACATATTATCACTCACTTGGTTCGAGAAGATCACTAAAGAGGTATTTAATTGGTTATTAATATAAAATAAAATAAAGGTTATTAATATAAAATAAAATACAATACAATGAAATGATACTAGTAAATGTAAGCTTGAGTATAAAGGCTACTATCGGTTAGTCCAAGAAAACAAAGACATGGCTAAATTACAAGTCAAATGTGGTAGGCATGCAATTGTGTAACAATGATAGTGCAATTATAAGAGCATAAACAGTGGACTACTTTGCTTTAAAATTGGTATTAGTGGCTGTAATCATGTCTTAGCAAAAGCCCTTAAATACGTTCATCACTTTATTTACACACCTTCTTCCCAATACATAAAAAAGGTTAATCACTCCAACTTTATCACTCTACCGAAATTAATTAATTTTTGTCTTTATTTTTCACTTTTCTTTTCTATTCTATTATTTTCCTAATTAAACATGATTAATCCACCTCACAACGTTTTATCAAGGGGTGTAAATGGTTGGTTTGAATCAATTTATAGATTAAACCACTAGTAATCGATTTGAAAAATTTCAGATCGAATCGAATTATGAAAAAATTCAAATCAAACTGAGTCAAACTGCTATAATTTGATGCGGTTTGGTTCAAACCGCATATTTGGTTCAAACTGTGGTTTAGATAATGCAGACTGTGTTCAGACTATAATTTAGACTACAATTTAAACCTCAACTTATTATCAGATTTGTTTAAAAAAATCGTCATCACACGGAGGAAGACTAGAAATGCGGGTTTGAAGAGGAAGTCGTAGGAAGAGAGAGGCCGAAGAAATAAAACACACTATACAATGTTGACTATAGTTAGTTGTGTCGCAATGAAAATAGCAAATAATAAATTAAAATTGCATAAATTACAAAACAGGGGTTAGGAATTTAGGATTAGTCTATGTAATTTAGGTTTATTTATTGATCTAACGATAAATATTATTGATATACACAAATATATAGTTAATATATGTGGTATGTTGGTTTAGTCTAGTGGTTTGATCAGGTGATTTGTGGTCTGGTCTGGCGGTTCAGCTTGGTGTGTTCGATCTCGCGGTTTCAAATCGCGTTTTGGTTTGGTTTGGCTTGGTATGGGAGGGTCAGACCATAAACCAAAAATAATCATGTGGTTTGTCAATTTTTGAGACCGAAACAAACCATTTGTGCTACAAAATCGAACTAAATATAATGGTTTATTTCGATTTGATCTCAAAATGCTTTTTGAATCGAACCATTTACACCCCAAGCTCTATCTATCTAGTGATAACATAAAATCGAAATCATAATTTGTATAACTATTGATATGCACAATTTAACATCATCCATTGCCAGCCATAATAAAAACGGTAAACAAAAAATGATACTAAGAATTTAGAATAAAAACTGAATAATATATTTTATGATTTACATTGTTTATTAATCCCTAATTATTTGAAAAAAATATAGATATATGTCCCTATATTTAATTCAAGGATACAGATCTATCTTTATACAAGTTATTTGTCATAGTTGCCCTGCACACAAGAAAAATGCAAGTATATTTTACCACCGTTAACTTTTCGTCAAAAATTAATGAAAATGCTTACTAAGCAGCCTAGGCAGAATTTAAGATGTAACACGTTGAAAAATTGCAATGTGGATTTTTTGATAAAAATTACAAGAACATATTTACATAAATCTCATAATATAAGGACATATATGCATGTTAAACCTAAGTAAAAGTGCATGAATCTATATTTTCTCTTTACCACTTCATAACCACCACCGCCACATTCCGTCAACACCATTATCACCACCACTTTACTACCATTACCGCTTTTCAATACTACTACCAACCAACACCACATTCAGCACTACATCCATCATCACTATTACCACCACTATCACCGCCACTCGTCACTACCACAAACAACACCATCACTATTAACAACACCATCACGACTACAATTACTCACAAGCACTATCGCTACTACTATTTTTAGTTGAGCTTTGATATTGGTGGTGGTATTGATATTGATGTTGGTGGCAGTGACAGTGGCAGAAGATTTGATGTTGGTGAAGGGTAAGTAGCGACAATGGTGGTAATAACGGTGATGGAAAACGGTTGTAAATGTTGAGTGGTGATGGTAGTGTTATGTGTTGGTGACGGTGACAGTGATGTCATAAAAGTGGATGTGAAGATGTGGTGTTGGTGGTAGCGGTGAAATGGCGGTGATGGTATTGAATTGGTGGTGGTGAAGTGGTATTTATGGTTATGATGGTGGTGTATGATAGTTGTATTATTGGTGATGGTGGTGGTGGTGGTGGTGGTGGTAAGTGGTAGTGATGGTGGTGAAGTTGTGTAATGCTTGCAAGGATGGTGGCAAGTGATGATTGTGGTAGTGATTGAGATGGCGCATGGTGGGTAATGGTGAGTTTTTGAAATAGAAAATATAGATTTATACCCCTATAATTGGGTTTAAGATGCAAGTTTGTCCGTATAATATGAGATTTATGTAAATATGCCATTGAAATTTTCATTTGAAATTTCACGTGTGGAATTTTTTACACATGTTACATTCTAAATTCCACCTAATCTGCTTAGTTAGCATTTTTGAACGAAAAGTTAACGGTGATCAATATATTCATATTTTTCTTGAGTAACAATTAACTTATACTATCTCCGTCCCAATCTAAATGTCTCATTGACCGAAAATTGACAATTTTGACTTAGACATAAATGCAAATCTAATCATTCTATTGAAATTTTAAAAATTGTTATTGATAAATATATCAATAACAATTTTTAAAATTTCAATAGGATGATTAGATTTGCATTTATGTCTAAGTCAAACTTATCAATTTTCGGTCAATGAGACATTTAGATTGGGGCGGAGGAAGTATTATATAAGGATATCTATCCTTGGCCTAAATAAAAGGGTATATATCTATTTTCCCATAATTATTTAGTTTGTGAGTCACTAACATAATTATATTTATGATTAGATGAATGCATATTATCTGCCTTATAGGCTGTAAATTTTTTGTACTGAAATATATGTACACGACATTTGATAAATGTTAAATGTACATTCACTTCTTTAAGAGTACTCATTTATTTATGGGCAATAATAAATAGACATTCATATAAAGATGTACATACTCCCCCGTCTCAATATTTTTATTAGTTACTCTCTTCCTCCCAAAATACTTATAGTTGTAAAGTTTTTCACTCAAATTAAAAAATGCATTTAATATATATATCTAATAGACTAAATTACCATTGAAATATTTCAAATACATAAATGATTAAATGTTTTTACAATAACAACTAACTTATCATAAATAAAGGTAGTTTATGCAATGTATGTCAAAGTATTATGAAAACCTCAAAACTTTAAATATTTTGAGACAAAAAATTTCTTCTAAATCTACAAATATTTTGGGACAGGGTACTACTTTCGTTTCTAAACCATTATCAAGAAAAAAATTATTGCACAAGCTTTGTCATTTTTCAATATTCTTATTCAGCAACATTTTAATTTTATTTTCTAGATTTGTGTCTAGCCTTTATTCACTTAACCTCTATTATTCTTTTTCATTGAACATCAATACTGAAAGGCCCTTGCTTGGTATGTAGATGATCAGACAGCTATGGTATTAGCTTAGCTGTCAGATGATAATTTAATTTGTGCAGCGGAATAAAAGTGATTTGAAATAATGGTAGGACAACAAGCACAAGGAGATAATGCAAGTGTGTGAATGTGATTGCAAAAATGTAATAACACAGAGAATTTAAAGTGGTTCAGAGTTCACTCCTCCTACATCCACCCTCACTGTCAAACTTGGCAAGTGAGATCAATTTTATTATAATCTTTAATCAACAAAAATTACAAATGATTGATTTAGGCAAGTTCCTTGAACTTCCTCTTCCTAATTAGTACAGTCAACTAGGGATACACTTAAAGTACAGTCTTAAGTGCTTTTACAACTTGAAGTACAGTCTCAAGATTTTACAAAATAACTAATACACTCAAAGTACAGTCTTGAGTGATTACAAACTTATTCTACACCTAAAGTACGAGTCTTAGGTGGTTGGGGTTTGTGAATTAACACACTTTGGGGTTGTTTTTGTTGGTGAAGAGGTTTAGGGGTGAAGGTTTTGGTTTTGGAACGGGGTTTTAAAGGTAAGAATTGGTGTGTGTGTGTGTGGATTGCGAAGGTGTGTGTGGGTGTTTGGAAAGGGTTTTGGTGGGAAAATGAGTATTTTTCGGTAATTTTGTTAGAGGAAGAGATCCTCTATTTATACCCTTCAATGTAGCCGTTGGAATATGACATTGCGGCTACATTAATGAGCTTTGGTCGGTCTTTGTCCCACTTGTCCACATGCAGGTCTTCATGAGCTGTCTTGAGTGTGAGCTTGGGCGAGAGCTTCTAGAAGGTCTTCGGTGGTCTTTATTGGTCTTCATTGATGGACTTGATAGGTTTGTGAAGATGCGGGATCTACCATGGTTGAGTTTGTGGTAACATGGTGTGAGGCGAGGAGATGGGTGTCGAGGCCGAAGTCATACCGTCGAGATCATGACAATGCTTAGCTATCGAGAGAGGATCTCTAATAAGGGCGAGATGCACTTGATGATCTTGATGACTTAGAGAGTGACTATGATTCATGTTTTTGATTGATTGTAAACATTGTATAAGAAAGAATCATAGCTGTCAGACTCATAGCTGTCAAAGTGAAGAATTATGACAGATAACATCTTTTGATATAAACCCTGTTCTATATATATATATTCCTTTATCAAAACCAACTAACTAAGACATTGATCAAAGTTAGGTCCTAACAATTTCCCCCTTTTTGGTAAAGGAAGATTTATCTAGAACAAGTTTTCACAGTTTGATAAGAGAAATAATAAAAGAAGTAATCCAAGGAATCATATCAGGCAGAGGTAATCAAACTGAGATTGAATACATGGAATTAATCTCAAGATGAGAAGAGTTCACAAAATATTGTTATACAAACTGAGGCAAACAAAACAAATTGTTTTTAACAAAAAAATTGTTCCATAACAAATACAATTATTCATCAGCCAATTGATCATAGAATTCATCTCTTTCTTGTCTGGCTGATAGAATCTGATTTCTTTCATCCTCTAACTCTCTTCTCATTTCAGGCTCAACTCCTACGTAGAAGAACTCATTGTTCCACTCCCGGGACATCCTTTCATCATACTTGAAGAATTTGTCTTCCTTTGACTTGATTGAGATCTTCTAAGGGGTATTTGATCATTTCGATTCTCATTGTGCCCCACAAATGTTTCTTCTTGTTCTGGTCTTCTTGCTCTGCATGGGCACACTTGGCTGATCCGGTTGTGGGTGAGCCGATGCTTGAGCATGAGTGAATTCTTGAGGAGGATTGGAAGCTGTAGGGGTGGAAATATTGTTGGAGAGTCTTGATCGGGGCTTGAGGGAGCATCATTATCACTATCAATATCATAGGCTGTCGAGTCGATGAAAGATCAATAACGATTACGCTCTGCTTTGGTAGCAGTTTGTGGAAGATACGAATTCTTTGATCTCGGGAATAGAGACCAAGTTTTTGAAATGAGAGTTTTCATTGGGTGAGGTGAAGTTAATAGGATCTACAGTGATGAAGGGTGAGAGGTATGGCTCAATTCTGGATTAAGAGTTGGGGAAAAGATGTTGGCAGTTTTGCTTAATAGAAGCATAATGGCACACTTTTGTTCAAACAGTGAAAGGAAAAGTGTTTTTGCAAGGTCGATGCACGGGGAGAAGACTAAACCCTTTGGCATATACAAGCAAGAATTGAGTGATGGAGAGATGAGTTGGGTGAAAAGAATTTCCCAATCAAGAAGAGTATTGGGAGTGATGAACTTTGGGAAGGATGGGATTTGATGAACAAAGTTGGAGGTGGATGAGGTTCTTGGCATTTGCCATTTTTCATAGGCAAAGAACACTAACCACTGCCGGGTTTCTTGCTACAACAATCAAGCCATTCCTTGACGGTTCCCGAATTTTGGATAGATGAAGGGATTTGCAATTTACGGGATGTGAGTTACATGGGGTAACCTTGTCCTTCTTTGCTTTGATGGAAGACATAGAGAAATCAATTCCACGACTAAGCATCCAAGGTTCCCTTTTGGGAAGGAAGGATTGATTTGGATTTGGAGGAATAGAATGACTTGGAGAAGCTGTGAGAATTTGTTAGGAATGGGATCACCGTCGGATATGTCTTGACCTTGTCCGGCCGGTATTGGACTTTGAGGAGAGACTTCAAAAGGTTCATTTTCAGGAATTGGAGAAGGTGGCTTGGAAGGTGGAGAGGATTGGGTTGAAACAGATGGGATTGGCTCGAGAGGTTTGGCCAAGACTTTGATTTAGAGACACGGAAGTGAATTGAGATTTGAGGAGATTCAAGTGCCCTTACCTCACTTTTTGCCAACCTTTTCTCAAGAATAGCTATCATAGCTTCCTCATTTTCTGAGTTCCATCAAGCTCAAGACCTTTGCAAGCATTCACAATTGAGTCTCCTTTTGAGACCGAATGGGATTAATCTCAACTCCAACCTTCTTGAGTTTTGAATGACCTTAGAAGTATCATCAAGATTCCCCCTTTCGGTTTCAACGGTTGGGGCGGGATCATTCGCGAGTTCGGCCTCGGGAATGGAAGGGAAGGGATGGCTATCAACATTCATAGCTGTCACCTTTGGGTTTCTAGATGACTCACCTGGTCCACTTCTTTTACGCATTAACCTAAGCTTTGAGTTCATCTAGGGCCACTCTGATTCTTCCTCACTCGAGAAAGTCCTTAAGATAAAAAAGAACGGCCTTTTCGGTATCGGGGTTCCCATCCAACTCAATAGCCTCAATTGCTCTCATGATTTTAGCTATCTGTTGAGGTTGGGTAGAGGGGATATTCTCATCGGTGTTCCCCCTTAAAGGTTGCTTATCTAAGGGTTCTTTGAGATTGAGGATAGCTTCAATGGTGATTGATGTCTGAGTGGGTGTGGATTTTGGGGAAATGGAAGGGGTAGATATTTTGGTTTTCTTTGATTTGGGGGCTTTCTTTTCAATTTTTCTTTTCTTTGGTAATGATCTAGAAGGAATGGTTAATGAAGATTGTACCTTTGATGCAGTTTGTCATTTGGAGGGGATAGGCTGTACGATGTTGCTTTCCTTTGTGAAGGGTTTTGGATAGGGCAAGAGCTGCTGAAGCTCTTGAGAATCTATGTTAGCATCACCGGCATCATCTTGATTCATAGTGTCAACCTCATGGCCATCAACATCACCTCTTTCTTGACATTCCTAGCATGGGCATCGAGAGATGGTTCCTTGGCATCGGCTATCGAGATCATCCTTGCTTTTGCCCTTTTTGCTAGGAGATACCACGGTTCTCTTGAGCACTCCAGTCTTCTTGACATTGGTTTTTACTCCTCTTTTCATCCTCCTACTAGTAGCCAAAGCTATCAAATCTTTCCAATGATTAAGCTTTATTCTTGTTTCTTCAAGCATTTTCTCTTGGGCTTCTTTGAAACTCTCAAGGCTCATATCCCGGCCTTCATAACAATTCCCTTCTTTTGTTTCAATGAAAAGGTTCTTTCATTGAAGCATCTTGTCTCCCAGCGGCTTTCTTGTCTTGACCATTTCTTGGATAGAGCGAGGTTTGAGCTTTGGAATTAGGACTTCAAGGATTCCACTCATGAATGCGAAGTTGTTCATTCTTCCACCTTGCTTCTTGAATTTGAGAGTAGAGGATGAGACGGCAAGTTGGAAATTATGGAGAAGGACAATGCACCAATTTGTATCCTTGGTCATCGAGTGAGCATCTGCTTCCACTCATTTGATCCCATTTGGTCAAATGAGGATTGTTTGCCATCAATGGCTTTGTTGACCACATCCATCAATGTTGACTTGAAGATATCATCTTTGTTCTTCACCATAGCTTTGTCTTGAACGGCTTTGAAGTCGGTTACTTTAAGACCAAGAAATTTTTCATAAACATTCTTTAATCTTTACGATCCTCTATCCCATATATTTTTCACGGCATCTTCTTTATTTGGGATTCCATAGACCTCACTAACCAAATCTTGAGTGATAGTTATCTCTACATTTTCTATGATGGCGGTTATTGAATTATCTTCATTGTTTCTTCTTCCTACCAAATAAATTTCTCTGCGAGTTCTTCATAAATTGGGGTTTAGCTCCCATAAAATCAAGTAGTTCATTTACCTCAAGCGGTTCTTTGATGAGGATTCCAACTTGAGTCATAGAAGTTGGGTTTGATGAAGTAGCCATGAGCATCCGGGTACATTGCTTTAGGGTCTGCCATTGATGCTTTGAAAAGGAATTAGGGTTGGAGAAATACGATGGTAGATTGGAGAGGGAAAGAGAAGAAATTTAAGCGAGGGTTAAGGAAAAGGAATTTTGGTGATTGCGAAAGAGAGAGAGACAAATGATGAGTGGTACGTGGGCTTTAATGAGCATTGGGGGTTACAAAGTTAAATAGCGTTCATATGAACAGTGGTTTTACTCTTCCCCATCTTGAGACATTTATTCCCACAAAACACAAGAAGAACATTCTCCTTTTCAAGGAGATTTGCGGTGGAAGAGGCGGCGAAGGAAGTGACAATTGTGAGCAATTAACTCGATCAAATCACTTAAAGTATGCTTTAACCTAGGCTGTTGAAAGAAATCTCGACGGTTAAGCTAGTTTGAATGATGATTCTTTATGCGAGATAGCTAGGTGAAAATTTGCCTATAAAACAATGAAAACTTGAGAGGAAAATTACTCGAGATTGATTTACAAACAAAAATGGGAAGATTTTCTTCAAAGTTTAATCCAAAGGTTATGGCTCGAACGGCTAAGCAAGCTGGTCTTTGGGAAAAATGGTGAGGATGATTTGATGAGTGATGAGATGGAGATAGATAGAGAGGCTTTCAACATTGTTGAAAGTTCGGAAAGTGAATGATAAGGGAAAGAAAAAGAGAGTGAGGGTTGATGAAGATGTAGAAATGAAGGAGGTAGGCTGTCGGGGAAAAGATTGACGGCAAGGAGGGAGAAGGAATAAAGTTTGTTTGGGAAGACAATCAAAGTTGATCAAGGAGAGTCAAGTAAGGGAAGGAGTAAGGTAGAAAGGGTATACACATTTGGGGAGTTGGTGAAGCGGGACGAGCTCGGACGGCTAAGGAGAGAAGCTTAGGCTGTCGGAAAGAAGGTTGAGCAAGATAAGCTTTATACACCTGTGAGCGAGGATTCTCTTTCTCCAGGAGTTGGTTTGTTGGAAGGTAGAGGAGATAACTTTGCAGGAGTGCATATATCTCCTTCTTCAACCATCTCATACTGTTGAACCAGGTTGTAGGTTGCTTCGATCTGCGAGCACCTCTTGTGGAGAGGGTGGAGTCAAATATTGGTCAACCATTTGCAATCACAGGGAATGGTTCTTTTTCGGGAGAATTTAGCTTTGTTACTCCAATGGAGGGATTGCTTGACCATATGATCCAGTTGAAGAGTGGTGGCCTAGAAGAGCAAGTCCTTCTCTCCAATATTCGATCACTTCCATTGATCCTTTCTTGGAGAGGCATCCGGTGTGGTTGCGAGAGGTACCAACAAACTTTGCAAACAACTCGGGAGGCTAGAATTGAAGGAATGAGTCTTTGGTGGAGGGTGCAGGGAGGCTGTGACATTTCCAAAGAATGTCGACGGCAAAGGAGAAAGATTGAAGAGAAGAGAGTGGTTACGAGATTTGTTTGGTTTGGAAGAAGTTTTTGTTGGGTAAGTTGAGATGGGAGAGAAGAATTTGTTGGGTTGTTTGAATGTTTTTGTTGTAAGTTTTTGTTGTTTTTGGTTTTCAAGGCTTTTGGAATGATAGGTCGGTGGATGGCTTGTTAGGAATGTGTAAGATGTAATAGCTATCGAGCGACATTGTGATAGCATTACTCGATTTGTAATCCTCTTTTATTTGAAAAGAACACCCCTTTTATTTTGGCATATTAATCATCCCAAGCATGGCTCTCAATAGTTCAAATCTTTTTTCATCCATGGCTTTTGTGAGAATATCGAGACATTGTTCTCGGTGCAAACTTTTGCAAGGTTGATATTCCCTTTTTCAACATGATCTACGATGAAATGATGCACGACTTCAATGTGCTTGGTTTTGAATGTTGGACGGGATTTTCTGTCATAGCAATGGTACTTGAGTTGTCACGAGAAGATGGGAATGTTTGATAATTCAATTCCAAAGTCTTGAAGTTGACTTTTAAGGTAGAGAATTTGTGAACAACACAAGCTGCGGCAATGTACTCGGCCTCGGCGGTTGAGGTTGCAGCGAGGTTTGCTTTTGCTTGACCATGAGATAATCCTTGATCCAATAAGCGGCATCCACCACTAGTGGATTTTCTATCTAGATTGCACCTGCATAGTCGAGTCGGTGAATCCAACTAGAGAGAATGGGGATTCGGTGGTATACCATAGGCCAAAATCGGGGTTCCTTTGATATATCTCAAAATTCTCTTGACGGTGAGAGATGAGATTCTTTGGGATTGGCTTGAAACCTAGCACATAGACATACACTAAACATTATGTCAGTCTTGAAGGCATCGAGATATAGGAGAGATCCTATGTAGCTTACGTAAAGTGTTGGATTTACACTTTGTCCATCTTGATCGGCATGAAGCTTGGTTGTGGTTGACAAGGGAGTTTTAGCGGGGATGCGGTTTGCATGTCAAACTTTTTGATCATTTTCCTTGAGTATTTGGCTTGGTTGATGAAGATTCCTTCCTTCATTTGCTTGACTTGAAGGCCTAGGAAGAATGTGAGCTCACCAATCATGCTCATCTCAAGCGATCCTTCATGATATCTCCAAATTCGGTGCACAAGTTTTCATTTGATGAGCCAAAGATTATGTCATCAACATAGACTTGGATGAGCAACTGATCATCTCCATATTTTTTGATAAACAAGGTGTTATCAATATGTCCTTTGGTGAATCCTTTTCCAAGAAGATATCTAGATAGGGTGTCATACCAAGCTCTAGGTGCTTGTTTAAGCCCATACAAAGCTTTGTTCGGTTTGAATACATGATCGGGGAATTTTGGATGCTCAAAACCGGGGTTGAGATACAAACACTTTTTCATTTAGAACTCCATTTAGAAATGCACTCTTGACATCCATCCGAAAAACTTTCATTTTCTTGAATGAAGCATAGGCAAGAAATAGCCTTATAGCCTCAAGTCTTGCAACGGGTGCAAAGGTCTCATCATAGTCAATGCCTTCTTCTTGTCTATAACCTTGAGCAACCGATCTGGCCTTGTTTCTTATTACAATACCTTCTTCATTCATCTTGTTTCTAAAGACCCATCTTGTTCCAATCACGGTTTGATTTCTTGGTTTAGGAACAAGTTGCCATACTTTGTTTCTTTCAAAGCGCTCCAGTTCTTCTTCCATGGCTTCAATCCAGTCGGCATCTTGGAGTGCTTCATTTATCTTCTTTGGTTCCACTTGGGATATGAAAGCACTCATGAGAAAGGGATGTTGTGCAGGCTGGGGTTTTATCAATCGAAGGTGATGTAAAGATCTTTATTGGGTGGAATGATATGGGTAATTGTGGTTTCATCATTGGTTTTGAGAGGTGAAGGAGGATTATTGGATGAAGATGGAAGGAGGTTAGAAGATAGATTGGATGAGGAAATGGGATGGTGTCGGCTAAGGGTTGGTCATCGGCTAAGTGAGGATTTTGAGGAAGATCGAGTCGAGGATGACTATTTATTTGAATATTTTCTTCCTCATCCATTGGATTGAAGGTGGGAGAGATTTCTGTTGACTTTGTTGGCTTGATTGGTTGTTGATGAGAGTGGGATGGTTGATGGGCATGCAGCATAGGATGGCTGTCGAGATGAATTTCTTGGAACCATGTATGGAAGGTTTGATGAATCTTGTTCATATTGAGAATAGTTGAATCAAGAATGGGGGATGATTCGGGAGATTATCAAGATTTCCCAATCCTTCATCAAAATCACATAATTCGGTTATACTTTGATCATTGTTTTCATCAAAGTCAACATGAATAGATTCTTCCACAACAAGTCTTCTTTTGTTGTACACTCTATAAGCTTTGCTTGTGTTAGAGTATCCAAGAAAAATTCCTTCATCACTTTTGGAGTCAAATTTGTCCAAATTGTTCTTGCCATTGTTGTGGATGAAGCATCTACTTCCAAAGTGTGAAAGTAGGAAATGGTAGGGACTTTGTTGTTCCATAATTCATATGGAGTCTTCTTGTGAAATTTGTTGATCGGGGTTTTGTTTTGAACATACACGGTGGTAACGACTTCACCCCAAAAGTATTTTGGGAGATTATGTTCGACTGGCATTGTTCTTCTGCCTCACAGATTGTTCTGTTTTCCTTTCGCAACACCATTTTCTTTGTGGAGTTCTTGGGGCTGAAAAATTGTGATCTATGCCTTTTGAATCACAATATTCTTCTACTCCGGTGTTCTCAAATTCCTTTCCATGGTCGAGATCTGATCTTGATGATGGATGTCCCTTTTTGATTTTGAATTTTGTTGAATAGCTTTATCGACGGCTAAGGGTGTCACTTTTGGATTCAAGAAGAATGATCCAAGTGAATCTTGTGAAATCATCAACAACAACTAGGGAGTATCTTTTTCCTCCTAAAGATCTAGTTCTTATGGGTCCAAAAAGATCCATATGAAGCGGTTGATAGGTCTTGAGGTGTCCAACTTGATCTTGGGTTTGAATGAGGATTTCTTTTGCTTCCCACATTGGCATGCTTTGCACAGCTTTATCCTTTTTGAATGGGATCTTTGGTAGTCCTCGACAAGATTGGAATTTGCAAGCTTGGAAATGGTTTTGTGATTGAGGTGAGCCAATCTCTTGTGCCATAGCCATGACATATCGAGATTGATTGAAAGACGAAGCGGTGGCAGTTGAAGATTCCACAATCTCTAAGCTCAAGCGGTAGAGATTTCCTTTTCTTGATCGATTAGGATGACTTTATTGTTTTTATCTTTAACGGTGCATTTGTCTTTGGTACAAACAACATGATATCCCTTGTCACGATTTGACTAATCTTCGATCAAATTGTGTTTGAGACCTTCCACATAGGATACATTTGTAAAAATGATATCTTTTGTAACAAGATTTCGATCCTTTGACCTTAGCTTGGGAATTGTCACCAAAGGTTACATTTGGACCATTTTTAGGGGAATATTGTTGCAACCAATCTTTATTGAAGGTCATATGTCTACTACAACCACTATCTAAGTACCAGAGACCTTTCTGGATACTGCAAAAAAGCAGAAAATAAGATTTATGGTACCCTTTTTATTCTTTTTGGGTCCAAAGGATTAGTTTTTCTTTGGAGCCCTAACATTGTTCATTGATCCCTTATTGAAGAAGCTGGTTTAGGGTATGGTAATATGACATGATTTGCATCATGTAAGGTGTAAGAACAGTGGATTGGGAAGGATTGAAGTAGTGGTTTGGGTTCTTTGTATTGGGGTTGAAGCGAAAATTGTTTGAATGGGATGACCTTGGAGAGTCATTTTGATGAGCATGGCTTCTTCCATTTGAATACCGCCATTGAGGTTTTTGTTTTTGGTGTATTTATGCTTGTTGTAGAATCTTTGTTGCCTTGGGGTTCTTTGTTGTTTGGAGGAATTTGGTGTCTGTCATGCCTTGGTACATGCTGTCATGCCTTGGCTGTCTGTCAACCCTTGGGCATCGACGGGGCTTGGTGACTAGCACCTTTTGCGGCTTGACTTCTTCCTTTATATTGGCCCCTTTTTGAACCCAAATAAACTTGCTTCCTTGAACTTTATTTGGTCCTTCCTTTGATTGACTAGGGCCACCCAAGATTTCCTTTTCTTTTCCTTTGGTTTGAATGGGATAGGTTTGAGTTTGATAGTTTGCCCGAGCTCGGGTTTTCTAGAACCATTTTTTCAATGGCCCTTTCACCGGTGGGAGGAGTGTACACTTTTTGTGTAGGATCATCGGCTCCAATCCTGTTTTGTCACTTGGACGCCTTTGGGTGTAGGTGAAAAGAGATAATGCTTTGCTTGACATATTCCATGAATCTATTTTCTTTTTAAGAGCATCATTTTCTTTTTCAAGATTCTTTGAGTTTTTGACAATTTTCATGATTATTAGATGTCTCATTTGTCGAGATCCATGTTTTGTTTTTCAAGCATGATGCATTGATCTCTTAGCCCTTGGCATGCTTTTTCAAGCTCGAAATGGTTTTTGTGAGGTTGTCAATGGTTGAGGATTGGGAAAGGTTCTCATTGACCAATGAAGCAAAGCTAGTTTTTTGTTTTTTGGTTTGAATTAACGAGTGCAAACTAATTGTTTAAAACCATCAATATTTAAAGAGTTAAAATCATGTACCTCTTTTAGTTCATCGGCAGCAAGTGCTTCCATCTCTTCCTCATTGTCAGATTCTTCATCATCTTGACCATAAGGCATATCATGGCTTCTTCTCCTTCAATTTCAGAGTCATCACTTGACATATACTCTTCATCACTGAATTTTGATGAGTCGGCAATCATGACTTGCTCTTTGTTTTTATCATGTTTATTTTAGGAGCAATTGTAGCGGTTGCACTTAGAGTGTGAATGATCTCTTTTGAGTATGTCATCTTCTTAGGCTGTCGATTGTCCCTAGGTTTCCTTGGTTCGGGGCAATCGGATGAGTAATGTCCTTGCTTTCCACAATTGAAGCAATCAATTGTCTTCTTGTAAATTTGTCTTGTTGGGCATTAGAGGTGGAGGGATTGAATTTCTTGTCAAAAGACTTCTTTTGAAATTTCATGGCATTTCGACGGCCATGGAAATGAGGCTTGGAATGTCTTCTTGGGAGATCTGTTTCTTGTGATTTGGAGCCGATGTTTATCTTTTGAAGAGCATTGTTGACAATGGTCTCAATGTCATGGTGAGTGATTGGCTTGTTGACGAGGTTCTTGTGCGATTAAAGCTAAGGTTTGTGAAATGGAGGGACTGATGGAATTTTTATCATACCTTCCAGTTCATAAGCTTCAAGCTTTCCAAAATATTGCTCAACTTGTCATGGTGCTCCATTCGAGATCCTTCTCTAATAGGTAATGCTACCTTCTCATATTCTTGAGGAAGATTTGAGTAAATCTTGAGGCAGTAGATCTTGTTGTTCAAATGTTTTTCCATGATCGGTAATTGATCTAACAAGGTTCTCAAACCTTGGGTGGCGAGCACTCACCTTTTCTCCGGGTAGAACTTGAAATTGTCTAATTGCCTAAGCAAGTTGTACGGGTTTTGTGTCCTAACACTGGAGTGTTTAGTGAACTTGGTTTGAATAAGAGCCCGTACGGTTACGGCATTTGGTTCCTTAGCAATTTCTTGGGCTAGAGAGTCATTTACACTCTTTTGAAGAATGTTCTTGACTTTCAAGTTTGCACTTACCAATTGCTTTTCACTTCAGACCAAGTTTCGGGGATTTGATTTTACTTGGTCCTCCATCGCATGCACTGAGTTGGGTATGACACTTCATTTTCTAGAACATACCGGTTCCAAATGCTTTGTTTGCATCAAGATAAGTTTTTATCTTTGGTGCATAGATCTCAAAGGATCCACAGTCATCAATGTGTGGGATGTCTTTCTCATTATTTCTTCTTGGTTGAGGCATGGTGGATTTGAAGAGAATCCTTCACAAGTTGTTAGACTTTGAAGTGTGAAGACAAGCTCGATACCAATTGAAAGGCCCTTGCTTGGTATGTAGATGATCGAGACGGCTATGGTATTAGCTTAGCCGTCGGATGATAATTTAATTTGTGCGGCGGAATAAAAGTGATTTGAAATAATGGTAGGACAACAAGCACAAGGAGATAATGCAAGTGTGTGAATGTGATTGCAAAAATGTAATAACACGAGAGAATTTAAAGTGGTTCGTAGTTCACTCCTCCTACATCCACCCTCACTGTCAAACTTGGCAAGTGAGATCAATTTTATTATAATCTTTAATCAACAAAAATTACAAATGATTGATTTAGGCAAGTTCCTTGAACTTCCTCTTCCTAATTAGTACGATCAACTAGGGATACACTTAAAGTACGGTCTTAAGTGCTTTTACAACTTGAAGTACAGTCTCAAGATTTTACAAAATAACTAATACACTCAAAGTACAGGTCTTGAGTGATTACAAACTTATTCTACACCTAAAGTACAGTCTTAGGTGGTTGGGGTTTGTGAATTAACACACCGGGGTTGTTTTTGTTGGTGAAGAGGTTTAGGGGTGAAGGTTTTGGTTTTGGAACGGGGTTTTAAAGGTAAGAATTGGTGTGTGTGTGTGTGGATTGCGAAGGTGTGTGTGGGTGTTTGGAAAGGGTTTTTGGTGGGAAAATGAGTATTTTTCAAGTAATTTTGTTAGAGGAAGAGATCCTCTATTTATACCCTTCAATGTAGCCGTTGGAATATGAGCATTGCGGCTACATTAATGAGCTTTGATCGGTCTTTGTCCCACTTGTCCACATGCAGGTCTTCATGAGTGTCTTGAGTGTGAGCTTGAGCTGAGAGCTTAGAAGGTCTTCGGTGGTCTTTATTGGTCTTCATTGATGGACTTGATAGTTTGTGAAGATGCGGGATCTACCATGGTTGAGTTTGTGGTAACATGGTGTGAGGCGAGGAGATGGCTGTCGAGGGCTGAAGTCATAGGCTGTCGAGATCATGACAATGCTTAGCTATCGAGAGGATCTCTAATAAGGACCGAGATGCACTTGATGATCTTGATGACTTAGAGAGTGACTATGATTCATGTTTTTGATTGATTGTAAACATTGTATAAGAAAGAATCATAGTTTGTCGGACTCATGTGTCAAAGTGAAGAATTATGACAGATAACATCTTTTGATATAAACCCTGTTCTATATATATATATTCCTTTATCAAAACCAACTAACTAAGACATTGATCAAAGTTAGGTCCTAACAAATACATATTAAATACAGTATATGAGTAATTAAGAATAATATAGTACTTTCATCATATTTCTTAATAATATGTGTGTGATGAATTTCAATGACATTGTTTTAAAAACGGAGAAAATATTATTTTTTATTTTTTGGCATCCTAATGTTCTTTATACCAAAATCTCTTTACCGTATATTTTGTCTTCTACTTTAATTCTCACACTTAATACTTATTTTTTTTTAATTATCGCATATTCTATTTTTTAATAACAAAAACGTTGGGCCGAATAGAGTATAATATAATTTAAAAAAAAGAAAATTAAAAAAAGGGAATCAAATTTTACACATCAAGAAGTAGTACTTTCTCATTTTTAAGATCAAAAAAGAAAAGAGGAATCATGTTTCTCTCGAATCAAGAAGTAGTACTTTCTTATTTGAAGATGTGTAAACATAATCCTACTTTATTTTTATCTAAATTACACTTTTACCCCTAAAATATCAACCCTTTTTCATTCTCCCCCTTCCACTAGTCCAAGTACTTTATAAGTAGATCAGAATGGCCTCATTTTGAAAATCTTCTCAACTACCCTTCTTTCCTCTCTTCATGCTCATCCCCTTTTCACATTCTTATCAAAAAAATGAAGACAATAGACCTATTTTGTGCATCTCCAGCTTCCACAGCCATATGTTCAAGCATGGATAAAAATGCCATCATCCGCCACACTCCGAGGCGGCGTTCCATTGATCATTACCGCCTCTATGATTTCCACTACGAATTTGACGAAAAGCCGAAAAATAGAACTCCAATAATGCCTTGTTCACCCCAAATACAACCCTTTACCCCTATGCCTTACCATGATTACCAAAAGCTCAGAAAAAGTACTTCTTCTTCTTCTTCTAATTCACCTTCTACCAAAAAAAGTGAATTATTATCAAGAAGAAGAAATAGCGCGGTCAAAGTAGATGACCTTTATACCCCTAGAAGCTCATCTAAGTATCATCTCTTGAGTGAAGATCCACCTCTGATTGAATTTTCGTCAGAATCGGATAGTTCTTATGAGTCTACATTTGTTGCTTCTTCAAGCCCTTTGAGGCATCAGCGGCACTCAACTAGCTCTAATGACCACCACCCTCGTCATGTCTTAACAAAGTCTTTCTCAACTCGCGCGCCCCACTCAAGTCCAGATTCTCCCGTTTTCAGCCCTTCATATTCATCAAGTCACTCACGATCGATTGAGTCTCCCGTTCAAAAATCTTCACGTTCTCGCCTTCGTGATCAGGTAGGCTTTTCACGAGCAATGCTACAGGCACAAAAAGATCACAATTTGTTTAAAAAATCATTGGTCACCCCATTTTACTGTCACTCAAGATTTTGTTAACAAAATTTTGTGAATTGTTTTACTTGCAACACTTCTTAACATCATTTATGCATTTGCTTATGGATTTTTTAGTAATAAAAATGTAGTTAAATGTTTATGAAAATGGGATTATTTCAGGTTGTGGAACTGAGGGTGTCAATTCATTGCAAAGGTTGTGAAGGAAAAGTAAGGAAGCATCTATCAAGAATGGAAGGTAAACAAATTTAATTAAATAATTAAAGTAAAAAAGATATTATTTGGTTAGATAAGGCTTTATGATTCTCCTAACATATTAAACTAATTAATACGGAGCATAAAGAACACTCCACTTTTCTTTATGCCTAATTCCATTCCTCAGGCTGATTTAAAATTTGTCTTTCAAAGCTTATACTTTAATCCAATCTTCTGTGTTAAGCTAAGCAAAAAATACATAATTTAATGCAATAGAGTATAATTAATGTTAATTTGTTTGGTATTTTATTGTTGCAGGAGTGAAGTCATTTAGTATAGATATAGCAACAAAGAAGGTGACAGTGATAGGGGATGTAACGCCGTTAAGTGTACTGTCAAGCATCTCAAAGGTGAAAAGTGCGGAGTTTTGGCCATCTCCGACTTCATCATCATCTTCTTCTTCATCACCGATGATTGGCCGGAGAACTAGCTATAAAAATATCTAAGTCATGATGCACCTTTTTTTATTTTTCTTTTGGTCCGTAGTTATTTTATGAGAGTTAATATTTCTATCGCTTCGTTGAGTTCACTCACTCTCATGCTTTAATTTGTTCGGTACAACGGTACAACAAATTAAAGGGTTAAAGAGGGTGAACTCAACAGAAGGGGTTGAAATATTAACACTCTTGTTTTATTGAGCTAATATTGTAAAATGTACGTAGCTTCTAGCAGCGTGCCTTTGAAAATACTAAAAACTAATAAATCCCTAATTTGTGATATGTAAATTGCTAGGAAGTTTTATTTTTGTGAATTATTACCAAAATTTAAACTCTCTTAAAAATTTCATCGCTTAAAACCCAAGTGCGTCACCTGCATTTCGTATGAAGAGAGGCGTGGGACCAGTTTATCTTATCGGATATTTGTTCACCCGACCACTTGTTAATCAAGCACTGTTCAGTAGAATTAATCGAGTAGTGGACCCTACTAACCTTACGATGCATACATTTGATCAAGTATAAGACCCAACTCAGGAATTAACTTGTCTTTTAATCAACCCAAAAATAAAACCAAATTCCCAAAAATTATCAACCAAGGATTTTCCAAAAGTGAAATACAGTACACATGTTTGTTCAAAGAGAATGTGACAAAAATAAAGAAGAAAAGAGGGATTTTTATTTAAGATGAAAAAGGGGATGTTTGTTTGGGTGGTCTTCTTATGCTTGCTGCATTCTGATGTATCCAAAACAATTTGAACAAACAATACTCCCACAGTCCCACATAATATAATAAATATTTTTACTTTTTCTTTTTATGTTTGTGCTAGAATAAATGTCACATTTTTAAATAAAAAAGTGTCTTAGTGTAATTTTGTAAACAATATGCAAGCTAAAAAATTGTTGACAAGTCAAAAAATATAACATTTGTTACGTGACGACGAGGACGAAATATTATACTACCCTCTGTCCCATTACAACCCACAAAGTTGACTTTTTTATGAAGTTTGACCATACAAATACGAGAAATTGATATTATAATTAAATTTTAAAACTTTTAATTGTTAGTGTTGTTAGTAATAAATCAATAACAACTTTTAAAATTTCATCAAAATGTTATAATTTCTCATTATTGTATGGTCAAACTTCATAAAAAAGTCAAACTGTGTGGGTTGTAATGGGACGGAGGGAGTACATAGGGACCGTTTGGTAGCTCTTCTTAGGACTGGATAGGATTATTAGTCCAATAAGCTTGATATTTGGTAGATTAAATGCAATCGGAGTAATAATCCTAACACCCCGAATAAGGCCTCTTATCATCTTTTATCCCCTCATATTTATCCCAAAAAAAAAATGATATTATTAATACCTGGATTAATAATCTCTTCACTATTAATACGAGTTAATTCTATCATGCTACCAAACGAGCCCATAAAATATTGTGAAATTGGGTTTGAAAAATGAACTTTATCTTTATAGTAGAATTTGAAATATGGCAAACTTTCATCCTTATCAAAGGCTGCAGGCATGTCTCTGGGGACCAGATAGAATATCCAATATCCCTTCTTTAGTATCTGTATTGTAGCGATCAATGTCGGGAATTTGACCTTGATTACCTCTTTACTGCTTCATCATACCAAAATAACCTCAATAATTGCTTTTTTAAGATTACTTTTACCTCCATTGATCTTGGTATGTATGCTTAAGGAATCTTGCCAGCTACTTCTACATTTAAAAAAAAATAAAAAAAATCAAGTAATTAACTATTGACAGCAGCCTCTTCAAACATATTGTTTGTGTTTGATTTTTGGTATTGGACTCCTCGTTTCGCATTCAGTGTAACTTGTTTAAATTACTACTTTAACAGGGTGTAGATTCGGATCCAGATTTTTTTTAAAGAGTAAACTATTCACACAAAATCTTGGAAAAAAAATTCATAAGATTAGAAAAAATGTTTTTTTAAATCATACACGGTGACAATTTTGTAATTAACTGACTTTTATAAAAAACGTGCGGAGTAACATTTTCATAAATAATGTAGGTTATCAACTGAATCTGACAGCGTTAACTTTGGTGGTAACACTACTTAAATTAACACGGGCATTCTTTAAATTAACACGGGCATTCTTTCGTATATGTGTTGACACTCATAAACACATGTGTGTTCCGTGATTTATCCCGAGTTAAAAGTCATATCAGTTTTCGTGCACATGCCCTATAACACAATCATTGTTACTAGTAAAACACTTGCACTGACACTCCTTGTAATTAATGCTGAATATACTAGTTTAATGTCGGTGTTAGTGTTTTTGAGTGTCAGGTACTTGTGTTGTGTTGATACTAATATTGGTTATACTGTTAATGTCAGCATTAGTGTTTTTGAGTGTCAGGTATCTATGTTGGCACTCATTTTAAATAATGATGGCACTCCTTGTGAAGTGAGTGCGAAATTTCAATTATTTACAAAGATGCGCATTTTAAAAGTACTCTAGTTTAGTTCAGACCTGATTCAAAAACACATTTTTCTACTTACAAGGAAACCACGTTTTTCATAATATTAACTCAAACTAATTTCACTAATTATAAGAGGGAAAAAAAATACTTAACCGTCTTTCTTAATTAAATGAGGACAAAAATTCGTTTATTACATTAAGATTCTTTATTTATTTTTTTTTGACAAAAATTAAAACCAACATTTTTCTTTATTTTCTAAATTATATGGGTTCAACTGTGGTGAAAAAACCAAAATATTGTTTTTTAAATATTTATATACCAAAATAACACCTAAAAAAATTTATTTACCAAAATAGCACGTTTTTTTAAATCCGGCATTCCATTTTCCGGTTTTAAGGTAAATCCGGCATTCCATTTTCCGGATTTAATTTAAGTTAAATCCGGAAGTCCATTTTCCGGTCTTAATTTTTTTTTTTTTTTTTTTTTTTGTAAATCCGGCACTTCTAATTCCGATTTTAAAAATAATATATATTTTTTTTGTTATTTTTCCGGTTCAGAGGAGGAATTAGTTTTAACTCATTCAATTTAGGTTGATGGGACGGAAGGAGTAGCTATAATTTTATGAGAGGAGAGAGTAATTATTATTTATGGGACGGAGAGAGTAAATATTTTCCCGAAAGTTTAAGACTGTTTTTGATATATTTAGAATCAGATTTGATGAAAAGTGTGTGAATAAATTTTGTTCTACTCCGTAAGATCTTTCTATAGAGAGTTTATTTGCTTAATTTGGACTTAAATTGAATGAGCTATGACTAGTCAAATTGAGTATATTTTGAGTAAAATCTTGATTTTTCCGAAAATTTAAGGCTGTTTTTGATATACTTAGAGTCAAATTTGATGAAAAGTGTGTGAATAAATTTTGTTCTACTCCGTAAGATCTTTCTATAGATAGTTTATTTGCTTAATTTGAACTTAAATTGAATGAGTTAAAATTAATTAATTATATATATATATATATATATATATATATATATATATATATATATATATATATATATATATATATATATATATATATATATATATATATATATTTAAAAAAAAAAAACCGGAATTAGAAGTGCCGGATTTACAAATAAAAAATATTTTAAACCGGAAAATGGACTTCCGGATTTAACTTAAATTAAATCCGGAAAATGAAATGCCGGATTTACCTTAAAACCGGAAAATGGAATGCCGAATTTAAAAAAAAAATGCTATTTTGGCAAATAAATTTTTTAGGTTTTATTTTGGAATATAAATATTTAAAAAAAATAATATTTTGGTTTTTTCATCGTTGAACTGCCCCCATTACTCTAAGGGTGGCTCTGCCACTAGTGTAGATTATAAAAAAAATAATAAATTAGATAAAATATTTATCATACTTCTTTAAATTAAAAGCTTTTATCTGATATTAAAAATAAAATTGAAATGGAGGGAGTACAAGTTATTGCATTAATTTCTCATGCTAAAAATAAATGTCGGATCTTCAATTTTTGGATCAAATTAGGAGAAATTTATCCATGGTTTTATTTAATTATTATAAAATTAATTATTAATGCATCAAAAAACTTGACTTGAATGATCCTGCATGTATTAAGATAGAGACTCTATCAATAACTATTTTGATATTTCATGTCGATAACTAATTTTATAATTGATTTTTTTTATATGCTTTTGCACCTTTAATTGCTACAATTTTTTACTTTTTCCAAAATGAAAATCACGCTCACACGTGTAAGTATTTTAATTATATCTATCCTTCTTATAAAATTAAAATTATTTGGAAAAATAATAATGGTAATAGTACCTCATAAAAAAATCTAGATAGTTGACACCTCAAAAAGGTAGGTATGATGGCTCATCACCACTCGTGGTGCGCCGTTCCAACTCGAATAATTCCCCATTTTCCTTTATATAATCTTTTGATGAAGGATCCGATTGATGGACCAAATTAAACTCAACATTAATTTTCTCTAAGTATTTTACTTTCAGCCCTCCTAGATATTTAGTCAAAGAAAATAAAGTAACCAACCAATTAAAATTTAAAACATTAATTAAAACCATAGTAAATGAAAGTTCAAAGTTAAGCCCATGTTAATATCGATTAACACCAGTGTTCTAAAAGATCCCGCTGGGCGCGCCAGGCGCCTGTGCGCCAGCCTCTCGAACGCCTGGGCACAGTGCCCGCCAGGCCCCGACTAACCGACTAGCCCCGCTGTGCTAGGCCGCCCGCCGCCTAGCATCCGCCTAGCGCTTTTTAGAACCTTGATTAACACATAGAACCACTACAGCAACGACAAATTTAATGCAATTCTGTAACAACAATCGGTCACAATTAAACAATAAAGTTTTTTTTATGGACTTTAATTAATGAAAATTATAATTGGACGGACTAATTTGAGAAATCGATTTAATTCAACCGATTATTATTGAAAAGAATTATGTTAGCTAAATAACGAACGGTTGATAAATGTTACAAATCCATGTCGACTGACTACTAGGTTTGTAAGGAGGGAATTAGATACTCCCTCCGACCCAATAAAAGCTTCACTAATTATTCAAAAGGGCGTTTCGTTAGAAGTTTCACCTTTTTTTTTTTTTGGCAAAGAACATTTACTATTTTCTCCATTCATTCTCTCTCCTAATTCACTATTACACTCACAACACTTTTCAAATTTACTATTTCCTCCACTAATTCTTTCTCCTATTTTTAAATTACACACACAATATTTTTTTCCCTCTTATTGCCATAATTTGCGTGCCCACCCAAAAGGGTGAAGCACTTATTGGAACGAAGGGAGTATATAAATTGATAATATCCATTGGTTAGGGAAAGTGAATAAAATAAATAAAATGATTGATTTGTACCGTAGTTGGTACATTTTTGAGCATGAATTTCTAACAATTAATCCCCTCCCCATCAACTTTTTGTTTGGTTTTGCTACTTTATCAGACATAATCCCTTACATAGTTTTACTATCTGTATACAAACAAAACAAGGTAAGAAATTAAATAAACTTTGTCTAACTAAGATAGTTATTTTTATTAAAAGCTAAATAAGACTTGAAAGTTTATTCATTGAATGAAGGATGTTGCTATTCACAATTGCCTGCATCATCATATCTCCTACTTTAATAAATAACATATTTCATAATGTAGGAGCGACGAGAACTATGAGAAGTATAAGGAAGCTAGAAGAGATGCTAAGAAAGCAGTAAGAGACGCAAGAGCAAAGGTGAATCAGAAACTTTATGATAAGTTGGATACAAAAGAAGGAGAAAAGGACATCTACAGACTCGCTCGTATGAGGGATAAGAGGACACGAGATATTGGGACGGTTAAATGTGTGAAGGATGTAGACCAAAGAGTTTTAGTCGGGGATAAAGAGATAAAAGATAGATGGAGTTCGTACTTTGATAACTTGTTCAATGGCGGTCAAGAGCAGGATGTTGGAGATTTAAATATCTCTTCGAGTATGGTTAATCGAGATTTTATGCGGAGAATTCGAAAGAGTGAAGTGGAAATGGCAATGAAAAAGATGAGATTGAAGAAAGCCGTTGGACCGGATGGTATACCAATTGAGGTTTGGAGATGTTTCGGGGAGAGGGGAGTAGATTGGTTAACAACACTATTTAACAAGATATGGAGAGTTAACACAATGCCATTGGAGTGGCGGAAGAGTACTCTGATCCCTTTGTATAAGAATAAAGGTGATGTCCAAGATTGTGCCAACTATCGGGGGATCAAACTAATGAGCCATACTATGAAACTTTGGGAAAGAGTGATTGCACAAAGGCTGAGAAAAATTGTGGATATTTCGGATAACCAATTTGGGTTTATGCCAGGAAGATCGACTATGAAGGCAATATATCTTATGAGACAAACCATGGAGAAATATCGGGATCAAAAGAAAGATTTGCATATGATTTTCATTGATTTGGAGAAGGCATATGATAAAGTGTCAAGAGAGGTACTTTGGTGGGCATTAGCAAAGAAGGGTGTTTCAAAGAAATATATTGATATTATCAAGGACATGTATAATGGAGTTAGTACTTGTGTACTGACTAGTGTTGGAAAGGCGAAGAGTTCCCTATAAAGATTGGAGTGCATCAAGGTTACGCACTTAGCCCCTTTCTTTTGCTTTGATAATGGACGAATTGACGAGGTCGGTCAAGATGATATACCAAAGTGTATGCTTTGTTCGCAGATGATATTGTGCCGATTGATGAGACAAGAGAGGGTGTTGAAAGTAAATTGGAGTTGTGGAGACACACTTTGGAATCTCGAGGTTTTCGATTAGCGAAGCAAGGCGAATATTTGGAGTGTAAGTTTAGCAGAGTTGGAAGTAGGGAGGCGGGGCGGTCACATTTGATGGAAATATTATCCAAGCTTCGAGTTTTTTCGCTATCTTGGATCCATTATCCAAAAGGATGGAGAATTAGATGGAGATGTGGCTCATAGGATTAAAGCAGGTTGGTTGAAGTGGAAGAGTGCTACAGGGTTTCTATGTGATCGCGGCATGCCCAATAGATTAAAGGGAAAATTCTACCGCACGGCAATTAGGCCGGCATTGCTTTACGGCACCGAATGTTGGGCCGGGAAACAGTGTCACGTGCATAAGATGAATGTGGCGGAGATGCGTATGCTTCGATGGATGTGCGGTCATACAAGAAAGGATCGGTTGGGGAATGAGGTGATCAGAGGTAAAGTAGGAATTGCGCCCATTGAGGATAAAATGAGGGAAAATCGTCTACGGTGGTTTGGACATGTGAGAAGGAGACCGAGTGATGCACCGGTTAGGAGGCCGGAACAGTGGAGAAATGATAAAATGGCGAGGGGTAAGGGAAGACCCAAACAAACTTGGATTAGAGTAATTGAAAATGATATGAATTTACTTGGAGTGGATGAAAGTATGGTGTTGAAGAGGCCGGAGTGGAGGGCAAAAATCCATGTGGGGGATTGATTTGTTTATTTTTTATTTTTTTATTTTTATTTATTATTATTATTATTTTTTTATTATTTTTTTTAAATTTAATTTAATTTAATTTTTTTATTTATTTTTTTTTACGATAACATATGAGGATTCATGTTAGCCGACCTCAAATTATTTTGGGACTAAGGCTTTGTTGTTGTTGTTGTTGTTGTTGTATCCTGGTTTATGGCTCAAATAAGCTAAAATTAATAGTCCTCCAGATAAAGATAGGCTTAATTCTACAAGGCTCCTACCATATCAATTTTCCACTAAGGACACATAATATTTCATATCCCATTTAAACGGTTTATAAAAATCAATATTTTAAATAACCTCCAAGACTCCGTGTCCTAGCTTTAATGAAATTCATAAATGCCAAAAATGCCCCTATATAAAGCCTAACTCCCCCCCCCCCTCAACTTCATTTTATCACATACTAGTAAAAGCCCGTGTCCGAGGACACGTGTTTTTGTTTTTTTTAAGGACAAAATGGGAAAGGGACAACTTAGTGAGGGCAAAATAGAAAATTTGACATTTAGTACTGTTCATAGTACTGTTCACCCATGGTGTGACTTATACTATAGATATCTCTCTCTCAAAACACATACACACAGAGTTAATCTCTCATTCTCTCTAAACCCTAACTCCACTGCCCCCTTTCTTCTCCGACCAATATTGTCCATCAGCGGCTTCTCCTCTGACCATCCATACCAATTGTCGGCGAGTTCACTCTAGGTTCCCCGCCTCACATCATCTTCTCCGATGAACACCACAACAACACCTCATTCTCTCAAGCCATGGATGTGTCCGTCTTCTCTTTGCCGTCAACAAATCTAGTGTAAATCTGTCTTCTCTCCAACGTAGATCTGACATCTCCGACGTAAATCTGTCAAACGTCATCTTATCTTCGTAGACGACCGTCAAACATCCATTTTCTACCATATCTGAAGCTCGAAACCTTCGTCTATCTCTAATCTAAACCTTCCCAATCTCATCTGAAATGGTAACAAGGAGTAGAGAGTCATTTTTCTTTTATTTTTTTCCTTTTTGATAACAAATCTTCTTAGATTCATTGTGTGAACTCATGTGTGTAAATATTGATAAAATTGTATAGATTAAAAAAATTGTTACCTTATAGTACATATTATCAACAATTGAAGATTGTATTTAGAATTTGTAATGATATCAGTTCGTGAGTATCTTTCCATCATTATCGATGGATACAAATACTCACTATTTTTTGGCTTGAGAATATAATGAAATAAAGTAAAATGACTCATTAAACTGTATGCGCTTCTTTGTTATAAAGCAACAGTCAGTTCATACAATTTTCAAATTTTATTTATTTATTTTCTTAAAAATTGAGAAAAAAAAGAGAAAAAATGACTTATATTTTTGGTATAAGAGACGAACTAGTCTTATACGTAAAGTATAAGAGCGTACGGGTATTTGGCTAAAAAGGGTGTGTGTGTGTGTGTGTCATTGAACTCTTGAGGGTAGTCGTGTCTTTTTTTTTATGTGTCCTTATGTGAAATATTGCAAATTATGTGTCCATGTGTGGAATTTATATTTGAGCCAGGGTACAGAAGCCCATATGGTGGGCTGGACCTCACTTGGGAAGGCAACAAATTGTTCAGGTCCAGAAAGAAAAGTATATATTAATAACCAACAAAGACGAAATTGCAGTAGAAAATCAAATGAAGACAATAATTCTTGATTTGTCGTTTAATTAAGAATAATTGATTTTTGATCTCACAAACAAACAGCAGTTACGGTCGGCCACCAGATTCACCCTCAGTCACATTCTTCACCATACATACCATTCAGGGGCAGACACAAACCATATGAAAGGGGTGGTAGTGAACCCCCTAATCAAATAATTAGCGTGGGTTCAGTGGTCAAGTTTTTAGGGTTATAACCTCAAGGTTGTGAGTTCAAGTCTCAAGTCAAGCATTATTTTTATTTTACATAAGAACCTTTATAATTTATTTGTGCACCCCCTTACGATATGCTCTGGTCCGCCACTGATACCATTTGACTTGTTCTTCCTCAGTCAAATGGGAATGAGGAACATCGTGTGAGGACTCATGGAAATTGAGGGTAGCAAAACCAACAAATTCCCAGAATAGTATTTCAGAAACACAACAAACAACAGCCAGTTCAATTCAAAGCAAAACACACAAACTAATATGCAAGGTAAATAGTAATCTGCAGCAGAGTCTCCAAACCATCAGTGACATGCTGATTACCCCCCGGAATTGTCTTCACAATCGCATGACCTTTAGCATTCACATACTTCCCGGTCCCACCCATAACAGCAAGATGAGACTCCGACACAGCAGTTCTATGTACCCCAAACAAGCTAATGCTATCAGCATAACTCCCATTCTCAAGCATAACCGTAAATGCCATTGTCTGGCTACTCCCATCAACTGCACTAGAGACGTAGAACCCTTGAGCCTTACCAATCAAACCGGACCCAAGCTCGTGTCCTTCGGTCAACTCATCATCGATCACGGTCAATGTGCCGAACATGAGTTTCTGTAGGGCCGCGCCTTGTGGGAGCTGGCCCCCGTTGAAGTTGAATCCGGATCCTCCGTTATTGAAGTTGTTGTTTCCGTTGTTTTGGATTACGTTGTTGGTGTTTCCACCTAGGCCGGTGAGGAAGGGAAGGTTGTTGTTGTTGATGATTCCACTGTTGCCGTTGTTGCCCGGGAGGACTGCACCATTAGGCTTGGCAAAGGGAACTTGGCCGTTGACTGCTGGGTTAGTCACTACGCCTGTGACCGCACGAGCAGAGGGGTTGGATCCACCGAGAATGTCGTGCATGAAGAAGGAAATAGTGTTGTCGGGGCCCACACCTCCTACTGCTCCACCATTGCCGCCCACTGGGGCACCGCCAACCGCCGCACTAGCAACGCCAGTGCTGCCAACCGCAGCACCAGCGCCGCCTACCGTAGCACCAGCGCCGCCCACCGTGGCACCAGTGCCGCCCACAGCAGCACCCGCAGGAGTAACAGTAGGAGCAGGATCGTCAACTGAATCATCTTCTAGGATTCTAGCTGAGAAAGCACATGTGATTGCTAGGGCTAGGAGAAGTAGGGAGAGTAAAGAGTTACGAGTTGCCATTGGGATTGACACAAGAATGGAACGTGTTAAGGTAAATGATGTTTTGAGCTCTGGAAGTTGGTATGATGGAAATGTGATGGTCTGATTGCATATTTATCTAAAAATTGAGAAGAGGAAATAAGATGGAAAATATTGGAGTTGATGAGATGGATTAGGTGCAGCTGTGCTGGTTTTCTAGTAGTGTGTTGGTTAGAACTTTGTAAATTGCACTCCTATATAGTAAGAGAATTAAGAACCCAGCATTGAAATAATTGAACAACTCAAACATTTACAACTTACCAATTTAAAATCATACTCCAGGAAAATTAAATAAAAAAAAAAACACACCTGCTAAACTGATCACTTCACTCCAAAAGCAGTTTGTCCACCGAATGCACTGGGCTTTAGGTTGCACCTGCGAAATTATAAAGCATAATCAGGGTACACCGATGAGCTTTAACTGTAATAAATATTGGAACTAAACAAAAAAAAAAGATTCAATTTGATATTGAAGTTAGTAAGACATATGCTAAGGTACTACTAAGTCTTCTCCTTTGGATCTCCATCCTCACCTTTTCTTTAACCATTGTTTCATTTCTCCAGTTACTCTTCCCCCCCCCCCCCACAAATTAATCTTGTATCTGGATTCATGCACGGTCATAAAAAGATGAAGCGGAAGCCTTATATGTTTCTCCGTATACGTGGAAAATATAGTACTAGACAGTTAATTACAGGTGGTTTAAGTATCAGATTCTTCACTAAAGAGATGGTATGTACATGCTCAAGCTAGTGAATATGACAAAGTAGGCATCCACAAGAAGCACTATCCTGTACCCAAAAAAAGGCACTATCATGGGTGTCAATTTCTTGCTCTTAAGCAGAATTTACCGGGGATTACACTATAAGAAGCTTACAAGAACTAGAAGTCAAATGCAGATTAACTATCAATGAGTAGTATTTTTCACTGATACAAAACTTCTCAAAAATGCATACAAAATGCAATTTTGTTTACAATATACTCCCTCCGTCCCATATAAGATTTCACTTTTGCCATTTTGGGCATCCCATATAAGATTTCACTTTCCTAAAATGGCCAAGACTCTTTGATGTTCCTCCCACTCATTCTCTCTCCTACTTTACTTTTATATTCATAACACCAATCAACTTACTATTCCCTACCCCACCTTTTCTCTCCTACGTCACTTTTCATACTCACAACGCTTACACCACTTACACATTTTCTTAATTCCCGCGCAAAACCCATTTGTGAAATCTTATATGGGACGGAGGGAGTATCCTTCTTCTGACTCGACTAGAACAATTTGCTCATCCTCAATACTACCAACCAACACAAAGAAAAACACTTGGTCTCATCTTCAACACTGAATGGCAACTTCATAAAACTTTTAAAAGATTTTGTTGAAATTGTACACTTATCTCGCTTTTCCCTCAGCTCTTAAAATTCCCAATTTATAACAGTAGATGCAACCTGTGCAATCCATAATAAACCATTCAAACTTATTAATATCCCGTAACTATCTTATTACCTCCTTTGCAAAATGCCGTTTAGTTCTTGTGAATCCAAATTCAATAAATTAAAGAAGTTACACACTTGTGCATTGCTGCTCCTTAGTCAACATTCTGGCAAGAATCTCTACAGACAAGCACTTTCTGTTTCACCATGATTTCATAGAACCGCTTGATATCCAAATGCTGGTTATTTCTAGACAAAGTCCCCAACAGGCAACAACCCATTGGCAGCTACACAACATATGTCCACAATCCCTGATGGGTTTCATTCCTTCTATTACTTGGCACTGGTACTGGTAACGCTATGCCTGCATCAAGGACAAAAACTAGAACAAATTCGACATCCTACAAAATCCATGTACCACCATCTTATACATGGGCCCGTTGGCTTCAAATCAGTGGCAAAACCAGAATTTTTAAGAATGGGGATCGAAATTGCTTTAGGGAATGTTATAATTAGGGTATCCAATGGACACTCTCTTACAATTGAAAGGGGTCAAATGACCCCATCGCCTTAACCTGGCTTCGCCAGTGGCTTCAATGACAGAAACCTGCATCTCAACCAATACTTTATATGCTTCGCTAGCTCTACCTTGCTTACATAGATAATTAATCAATATACTATACATCACAATGATATATACAATCATAAATATACTCATACACACACCAGCGTTACAGCGTATAAGGGATAAAAGTCTTACCAGGAGTTAACAATAGTAGCAGCTGCACTCCTTGAGGTGTATTGCCCTATAAATGTTGTGCTTATTTTCTTTGTACCATCATATTCCAGCAAATTTTCAAAATCTTCTTAAGAGTTTTGTAAAATGTTTGCCTTCTTCAATACCTTGTCCCGGCGTGATAAGAAATATGACATTACATACAAGGCTCTTTGAAATACTTACGGGGACCTAGGCCTAATGAAGTAAATTATGCAGCTCATGGAAGATAATGAAAAAATTTACACAAGTACCAGGATCCAGAGATCGATGAAAGAATTCTATAGTGGGTGGATGCATGAAGAAAGAAGAACAAGATTCTCACATGTTCATAAAGCCAAAGGTCTAATCCAGTTCAACCAAAGTCAAAAGTGGGATCCTTTAACTTTATTAAACATCTAAGACAGTATGTTCTTCTTCTTCTTTCTACCTCTCTACTATTGAATTTGTTCATCAACCATGGAACATGGTACTTCCGTAAGTTGTATGCTCTACTTCTCCTGGCTTGGTTGCCCGTAAGTATCTCTAAAGAACCCTGTACATAATATCAATCTTCCTATCACATTATGTTGAACATCCAATCTTGATATTAGAAATATTGAGCTTGTCCTCCAGGTACTTCGATTTCTGGCGTGAAAGGAAACATGACATTATATACAAGGTTCTTTGAAATACTTACAGGTACCTTGGCCTAAAGAAGCTGAACATGTAGCTCATGGAACACAGAACAACTTGCAAAAGTACCAAGATCCCGAGATTGATGAAAGAATTCGAAAGTGCGGTAAAACCAGTAACAAGAAGAACAAGAATCCTTAGATGTTCATAAAGCCAAATGTGTGATCCTTTAACTTTTTTTAACATCTACGAAAGCATGTTCTTCTTCTTTCTATCAGCTCTCTACTCATGAATTCTTCCATCAACCCGAGATCTCGAGACTTTTGTAAGTTCTATATTTCAATGAGTACCATGCTCTACTTCTTCAGGATTAGGTTGCCTGTAAGTATCTCTAAAGAGCCCTGTACATAATATCAATCTACATTTCACATTATCATAGCATGATGTGCGCCCAATCCGCTAACCATGCCACCATCAGTTCTATTTTCTTCACATCTGTTAGAAATTAATTTGATCCATTAGACAAATAAAATCACAAAACAACTATCACCAATATTATGAGTTAGTTGAAGTTTCATGCAGGAATGTGCTAATACATGATACAACTAGGAAAGCATTATAAAGTCAATCTTTAACCATTGTCGAAAGTCAAATTAAAAATAATCATATCGTTGTTTGCAAGTTGCTTGTGTGCTTGTTATATATAATAACGATCATAATTTTATTATCTTGATAAGGATTTTGGAATTTTTGAGTGTTTCAAATTAGGTAATGTATAAGTCGTGATAATACACTCAACTTCAAACATGATATGCTGTAAACGATCATCAAAAGTATACAGTATATTTTTCTACAATTGTTTTGAAAATCATTTTACTTGTGTGGAATACAATATAGTCATAGACTATAATCAACCAAACATGTTACACTTTTTCAATGTTTTTATCATTAAACTATTTTTTAAGAAAACAAAAAAATTCAAATTGGATGTCTGTTGACATAGTCAATTGCTCTATATAAATGTAAGAATATAAAAGTTAATATGGAGTACATTATGAAGTAGCAGCATAGAACTAAAGTGTCTAAATACATAATCCAAATGTGAAATTGCATGTAGATAAAGAACAATCAAAACTTAAAAAGGAAAGTTGAATCATAGTAGACATGATTTCTGTGCACATGTGTGTTTTTCTTATAAATAAACGAGACTTTATTTAAAATATCTCAAAAAAATGACAGAGAAAATCATGTCTAACTAACATAAGTTTGTTGTTATGATATTTTAAATTAGGAAAAATTGCATTTTTAGTCCCCCAACTATAGGGTTTGTGACACTAATCTCATTTTTCTTGCATTCAATAGCCTAAACTATTTTTATTTGCGCATCTGTGATCACTATTGTAGAGGGAGAATAAACTTACTTTGAAAACTCTAGGGCACGCAAGGTTGTCAGGGTGAAAACTTCTCATAAGGTAATTTCTCTTAGCAAAGGAAGAACCAATAAAGCTATTTTAATTGCCTAGCTTCTTTCATTAATGCTTTTAAAGGAAATGAATGATTTCCTTCTATATCCTAAATTTTTATAATGATCTAGAGTAGGATTTCATAATGTAGGAGCAAGGAGGACTAGATAATGAGGGCGTGAGAACATTAAATCTTGAATTCAAATATCACAAACCACTTAGAGTGCACCACTAGCGATCCTACGGCCCTTATATATTAGGACTAATGTCATAGATGATGGTGAGCCGTTAGATCACAAGTGGAACACAAAAAATAAATTAAACTACTCATAAAAAAGATTCTAACACCCCTGTAGACTTTCTCTCCTCTCCTCAACAGAGGCATTATGCACAGCAACCCAACAAATCACCATTAGAAACCATTTTTATGAAGATTTCAGATTGTATATATCTTCACTTATTCCCTAGACAATTCCCCATTAGCAGACATTTTAACAGTACACAGATCACATGTATATGACAACAAAAAGTTGGATCAGTTTAAATTTTCAAATCTAAGAGTTTAATTTTGCCAGCCGTATAATTAATTTGAATTATCTTACTAACTTATCTGGTTATCTGGCATCTACTTTCATAACCCAACTTCCATGTTGAATTGAGGAACTACAAATAGATTAAGCAAATTATGCTATCTAGATCCAAAGCCCAAACACACACACACCAATTGCAGCTATATCAATATACAAAAAAAATGCAGCTCCTTAAAGAAAATAATGGAAGATGCACATTTAAAACAAGATTCTTTCCAAATACAAAAAGCTCTAAAATGACTTACATATTCCGATCCGATTGAAGATCGGGTATGATATTTGCTTACACCCTACTTCCCCTTTCCTCTGTGCAACTCCTCCTTTCTCGAATTCTCCGCATTTAAAAAAAATCTACAAAGATAGATGAGATATGGATACTGAAAAAGAACTCAGAAGAAGCTATATATACAGCTAAATGATCTCCATGCACACAAACACCTGGATTCATAAGAAGAAGAGAATGCATGAACGCAAACAGGTGGAGAAATGAGAACATGCATGATAACGCGTGGAAACTTTGGTGGAAAAGTAAATACGGATATCGACAAATATATAAGTTGTCATATAATTATCTATGGGCGGAGGATACAAGGGAAAGTGAAATTACTTGATGCCCATAGATTTCTTCTCTTCTTTTCATTTTCTATTTTTTTTTCTTTTCCACCTATTTCTTCATTTAACTTATTTTTTTCTTCTTACATCTTTTCTTTCACGATTACATATGAGGATCATTCATGTTAGCCGACTCCAAATTATTTTGGGACTAAGGCTTTGTTGTTGTTGTTGTTGTTTGTTGTTTTCTTTTTTGATAGGATGTTGTTTGTTGTTGTAAAGCATCACATATATTTTTGACCCCCAACCTTGACACAAATCCCAACACCACCACCAAACTTAACAAAATTATGGTATCAATTTATCAACTTAAAGAACAATAAAAACATGAATAATTAATATGAAAGATCTATATTTCTTCTATAGCGCCACGGATGCCTTACAATATCTGATGGCCTCGAGGCCCATGACACATCATATTAATTTAGTCCCCGCTCAATACTTACTTAAAAGCTCTCAAGCTTAGATAAATTTAGCATTCAATATTATCTACATAGACACATATGTATTGTGTTCTTCTTGTTTATTTTTCTTGCTTTTGAGTATATTGTTCATTTTATTTGATATCTTGACACCTTGTCTTCCATCCTGGCTAAAGCCCTCAAGCTATAATACTGTGCTTTACTAAAACATCCACAGACATGAACATTAACTCAACAACAATTTTAAATGGGTGGTGAAATTGCCCATTATACTTTTTGCACCTAAGATTTTAGTCACTAGCATCCATAGCTTTATAAGGCACTTACTCCCCCCCCCCCTCCCCCATAATAAATGTCGCACTTTCTTCTTTGGTACCCAAAATAAATGTCGTGCTTCTAGAAAAGGAAATAGTCATAGTGCAATTTTACCAATGTATAAGCATTGTGCAAACAAGTAAGCTTCTTAAAATCTTTGACAAGTCAACTGCGACATTCATTAAGGGATGGAGGGAGTACATTATTCTTGCATATCCAATTTTCTCACACATCCTGAGAGTCCTAAACTTTCAATAACTTTTGGTTATGTTAAAACTGTACACTTCTCTTGCTTTGATGCAGCTCTGAAAGTCCCCAATTTATAACAATTGGTGCAACCTGGTGAAATCCATAGACCACTATAAATGAATCACTTCCATTGACTATCTTCTTACCTCCTTCACATAATGCTATTTAGTTCTTATGAATCCAAATTCAATAATTTAAGGAGGTTAGACGCTTGTGCATTAGATCTTCAATTCGACATTTCTTGAAAATTGTCAAGAGACAAACAATTTCTTTGGTTCACTGTGATTTCATAGAAAATCTTACTACCCACATTATTTCTAGACAAAGGCCCTAACAGGATACAACCCATTGACAGCAACACACTAGATCAATTTCCCAGAGGAGCAGGAACTGGTAAGCACATATTAAACGTACTATGAATGCATCAAGCACTTAATTTCAACAAATCCATTCTAAACCACATTTCATGGCAGACACTAAGAATGCTCAAAGCTAACTTCACCTCTAAAAGTGATGGAGTGTCAAGTACTCACTGGCAGAGACCAAATCAGCTACAGCTCCACTGACACTACTATCCTCTCCACAAGCATCCATAACTAAGGCTTCCCATGAAACTGAATCAGGACTTAACTTCCTCTTCTCCATCTCCTCCAAAACAAAGCAAGCATCACTCATCCTCCTATTCTTAACCAGACCCAAAACCAAACAACAAAACGTTTCCAGCCTCGCACAATGCTTAGTAGTTAACATCACATTAAAAACCTTCAAACCTTCACCAAATTCCCCAATTCTACAAAAACCATCAACCACCGTTCTATACGTGACTGCATTGGCTTCAATACCTTGAACCTGCATCTCAACCAGTATTTTATATGCTTCGCTAGCTCTACCTTCTTTGCATAGATAATTAATCAGTATATTATACATCACAACATCCGGCTTAATTCTCCTTTTCTTTAGTTCAAGAAACAACGCTTTAGCTTCATCAATGTCCCCCTTCCTTGCAAGATCATTCATCAAAACACCGTAATTGACTAACCGTGGCTTGCAGCCTTGGTAGTCCATATCAAACATCATCTTTCTAGCTTCCTTGAACTTACCAAGACAACACAAACACTCCATTAACAAAGCAAACGTGACAGCATTGGGGCGTTTTCCTTTCTGAATCATATCCTCAAACAAACCCTTCGCCTTATCATATTCCATATTTTTACACCAAAACCCAATTTGACAATTGTAAGTAACAACAGTTGGCCCAACCTCTTTCTCAAGCATTTCATCAAACACTTGGCGTGCTTCTCCCCACTCATCCTTCTCAAGCCACCCTTTAATCACAATATTAAACGTAACAACATTTGGTCGAAACCCCATTTTAGAACAACTCTTAAACATCTCATTGGCATCATCAAACCTCCCATTTTCAACCAAAACATTGAGAATCGTATTAAAAGACTGTAAACTGCGGAAACAATTAAACTTGGGGATCCTGAGAAACAGCTCCTTGGCCTTGTCCGGCATTTGTGAATTCCCATAATGCTTAATCAACCCAATAAAAAGGGCTTCTTTACAACGAATGTTATAATCCTGAACTTGATGAAGAATAGCTTCCACGGCTTCGAATTGGCGGGAACGGGCGAGCTTGTAGAGGAGGGAGGAGTAAGAAGGGTAGTCGTGTTTGAAGCCAATACGGCGGTAATCGTTGAAAAGAGCGAGGGATTCATCTGGGTATTGGGTGTGTTTGAGATCGGTGACGAAAGGGATGGATTTGCGATGCTGGGATTTGGGGGGTTTTTGAGGTCGATCATGGCGAGGGTTGGAATTGTTGGATCTGTGAGGGCGAGGAGATGTGTGTGTATGGAAATGAACGTCAATGGTTTTTGTTGGTGTGGATTTGATTTGTTTAGCAAGCCATTTGATCATATTTTATTTTTTCTTTTAGGTTTGTTTGGCTACGGAAGACCTTATGCGCAGCGACGGCGTTGGTGACAGGGCCACCACAAGGCAAAGATTTATGGGTTTATTCCTTTAAGGTCCCTCTTTCTAACTTTATTTTTTTTAAAATTCAACACACTTATGTTATTCTATTTGAGCAATGGGTGTAAATAAATACCTTAAAAGACCCTAATGACATTTATAACGTGTACGAATCTAGAAAATACCCCTTTATCCCCCACAAAACCAAACAGATGTCCCAACTATGTCTTCTCTCATCCCCTCCCCTCCCCTCATCCTCTCTTTTTCTCACTCTTGCCTCCCACCAGTTGCATTTATTGTTATGTCACTCGAATTTACAACTTCAAAGTAAAAGAGCTTGACACTTTACCATTAAACTAAACAGATTTAAGATTTAATAGGTACGCTTCCACCCCTACATACAGGCACCTGCCCCTAGACATGCTCGATTCACGGTTGCCGCTTCATGTACCGCCAGTTCATGGTTCAATATTATTGGCAACCTTAAATGAACCGTGAACTCACGATTCGCGTTCGGTTCACGGTTTATAGGGTTCACGCTTCGGGTCACGATTTTAACGGTTCATTCGATTTATTTATTTTTTAAACAAATTTTAAGCAATTTTAGAAAAAAAAAATTGAACTAATTTTTTAACTAACGCGTTTCTAACGGCTACAACAATTAAAAGGGAACAAAAATATGACGTTTCTGCCCACTTTGGGATCCAACGACGCACACACACACTAATGCACACGCGTCACAACTACACTTGCCACAACACACACGACACACTACCACAAACACTCGCGGGTCACGTGCTACCCACACACAGGCCGGTGATGTCGAATTGGCGAGTGGCGAAACAGACACATCAAGCCTCCGGTTCATAACGCCGATTCAACGGTAATGAAACCGTGAGTTTTATGGGAACATATTTATGTTTCCTTATTTAAAAAGTATTCTATTATGGTAAGAAGATTTTGAGACTTTCATGGAGATTTATAAGTATCCTACTTTGACTAGGAATTGTAAATATAGTAAATATCTTTTATTTATGTACATAGTTTTATATTAGGACTAACCCACTAATATTTGATTTCCTTGTGAGTGTGTTTTATGTTTTCATATAGGAAAAGAGATCTCACAAAGGAAGATGTCGATTGCATGAAGATCTTCTCCATGGTGCACTATAAATACAAGGCATTCAGCACAAGAGATGTTACGAAATTTTAGAGAGAAAATTACATACTCTTCATTGTATTTGACATTGTTTATTTTAGGTTGTGAGTAAGGTTGTGCCTTACATCCGTAACTCACATCTAGCTTTTCATAGAGTTCTCTTGTTTTACTTGTGACTAGAATAGATCCTACTTGGAAAAGGGGAGTTGTTCTTGTCATAGAAGGTGATTAGAACTCGTTTGGTATTTTCATATTTTAGTTTTTCACTTATTTGTTTTTGTAAGAAACAAAAGTTTTTATAGTGAATGGTTTTTGGGCGTAAGCCTAGTTTGCTGATCACATTGATCAGTAAGCGTAAATAATTCTTGAGTTATTGCATTTAATTTGTTTTTAATTACTTTATTCCGCTGCATTATCTGTGGATGTGTGGACAGTTGTGAGACATATCTGTACTCACATCCGTTGCCTGTTGTGTGATTAAGTTTCCTAGCTACACGAAACTTTCAATTGGTATCAGAGCCAACTCTCGATATATTACTGAGTGTTGATCCAGAAAGTGTAGTCATTATGGAATGCCAAAATCACCAAAACAGGCCTCCTGTCTTGGATGGCACCAATTATTCTCTTTGGAAGTCTAAGATGCGAGATTACATCAAAAGTATTGATGAAAGGGCTTGGATGTGTATTCTTGTTGCATGGCAACCTCCTACTGTGGAGAAAAAGCCATCTTCTAGTGTTGGTGAGTCTATTTTCGAAAGAAAAACTGAAGATCAATGGACTCTTAATGAAATACAAGCTGCAAATTACAATTCAAAAGCTATGGGTGCTATTTCCAGCCATGTTTCTGGGAATATGTACAAGCTTATAACTAATGAGAGTATAGCCAAAACTGCTTGGGATATTTTGCAAACTCAATGTGAGGGAGCACCAAGTGTGAAGGCTACCAGGCTTAGAATTTTAATGGATAGGTTTGAGTTACTTCGAATGGAAGAAACTGAGGACATTGTGTCATATGCTGCTAAGATTCATGAGATTTCAAATGAATGCACAAGTCTAGGAGAATCTATCTCCAATTCAAGACTTGTAAGTAAGATTTTAAGGACCTTACCTGAGAGGTTTAACATAAAAGTGGCTGTGATTGAGGAAACAAAAGACACAAACACTGTAGGTCTTGACACAATCATAGGAATCTTGACTGTGTTTGAGCTTAACCTTGAGGCTCAGAAAAAGAACAAAACACACAGTCTTGTCCTCAAAAGTGCTGATGCACTTCCAAAAGAGCTTGTGGAATTATCCTCTGAAATTGACAAGTCTAATTTAGAAGAAGAGGATGTAGCTCTTATCTCAAAGAAGTTCAGTTCAATACTGAAAAATAGAAGGATAAGTAAATTTCCTAACAAACCTAATCTCAGTGCTCCTGAAAAATCAAAACCTAGCACTGACACTGGATTCAAGAAACCAAGCTTTGAAAATAAATCATCTGAATCTGTCCAATGTAGGGCATGTCGTGGCTATGGTCATTATGCCAATGAGTGTGCTAACACACTTAAAAAGAAGGGAATGAGTTTAACTGCTACTGATGGAGGAAAACTCCCTCTTGTAATAAAAACCGAGCAAGTGTACTCACTACCGGTGTAGCAATATGCAAATGCAGGGGTCGAATCCACAGAGACTCGTTGGTAAACAAGTAAAGTAAAAGCAGTGAATTGAGTAACCAAAGTTTATAATTTTTATTTGATTTAAGACTAAAAACATAAAATAAATAACTAAAACTAACTAAACGAGAAAACAGATTATGAGCAGAGATTCGTAGATTGGATTTCACTTCACCATCATTCTATGCAGAATTTTACTTATAAAACATCAACTCAACTTCTAGGGTTCATTCACTTTGGCTAGGATCGACACGGTTGGGTGGCCGGATTACAATCCTAAATACTCTTTTAATATTGTGAATTCTATTACGGTACCACAATATGCCAAGAATACATTAAGCACGAAAGAATAAAAGAACCTCATATTGATCCGCTTCTATTACGGCCTGAGACCAAATTATTCGGTCAATAGTGGTCAATGTATAAATCGCCCAAATTAATGGCTCGATAAATACCCAATTATTCAAAGATGAGTTCGTATCTTAACATACGTCTCGAATCCAAGAACAATAAATTAAAATCTATTGATGAACTAGAAGGAATTAAATTAGAAAGAATTAAAAATATTATTGCATAGAAATCCGGTAAAGGTTCGACCAATCTACAAATCTAAGAATTTAGCTACTCATAATTTACAAATAATAAAAACCTGGAATGATGAATAATTCTTCGTCAATGTTCCAAGAAAAGAAAAATAAAACTCTAAATCTTAATAATCTGATATGGTATATGATATCTACTATGTTCTCCGATTCACGTGGCTGCTGTATTAAATAGGAAAAATAGGGCAACTCTGTGGTCAAGGCGTGGAAATGACAAGTCTGCCCTTGAGTTGATACGTACAAATTGTTGCTGATGACGACGGAGTGCGGCCGCCCACGTGCCTGGCGCGGTCGCCCTTGTTGGCCGAGAGGTTGGCCGTATAATTCCTTGCATTAGCGCGGCCGCAGTCTGTTGGAGCGGACGCCCTTAAATTGCCTTGGCCCAATTAAATTGCCTTGGCCCAAATTTCTATGATCCTGGCCCCAAATTGCCTGTATTGGCCGCAAAATCCCCGGCCAACCTTGGCCCTCATTTTTCCAGCAGTGGCCTTGGATTGTAATTAGTATACTCGTTTCGTCTCGCACTTTTGCAATCACATTTTGACCACTATAATGACTTTTTCTGCGCTTCGCTCTTTGGGATTTTATTTTGTAATTTAACCCAGGAATTTTTATAAATTAAATTCGTCCGAAAATTTCATATTCCCAGTTCAGTCCCTGAATTTTCCAATATTTCCAATTTAATCCAAAAGCTTCCAAATGCCAGTTTAGTCCTTGAGCTCGTAATTTCAGTTTTTTTTTTCTTCTCTGCTCCGCTCCACTTTATTTCTTTTGCACTTTTTAGCCATAAAATACATCTTTAATCAGCTCTATACCTTGTACTCATAAAATACTCACAAACCACATCAAATATACATAAAACTCGGGAATCAAACTCAAGGAAAGCCTAAAAGTGCATCATTTGGATGGGTAAATACACATCCATCAAACACCCACAAACTAACCTTTTGCTCGTCCCGAGTAAAACAAAACTAAAAGAATAAAAATAAAACTACTCTAAATACTAATAATAAAACATTAAAACAAAATTATTTTTGGGATGTCCTAACACAGATGATTCATTGGCCATATAAGTCTCAGATTCTCACCAACACACATAATCAACAAGTGCCAACACAGTAATGGGATTACAATCACATTGAAGCATAAAACTCACAATTTTCCACCGCGGCATGAATGATGAATGAATTATGGGAGGTCACTGCCAACAACCTAAGATTGTTTATGGATTCACTAAGTGGTGCTCTAAATCAATATGTTATAGACAGTACAACCCAAAAAGGACACTCATATGCATATTTACACGATTGTCAACCCGGTTACTCAATATTGAAAGAATAATATGGCTTAAATGTTAAGTGCGACAATTCGCAAGGGCTAGGTTCATGGTTACAATTGAAGGTAAGGACATACGAAAAATAAGAAAGTGAAACTAGAAAGTCTTCTTGTAATAATACATCCTCACTTTGATGATAATTTCTCCACTCACCCTTAGTACTTCCCAATGTGCCAACCCACAAACTAAAACTTTTTCATACATTGACATGGGGTTGAACACATTCCATTGCTTTCTTTGGTCACTTTGAAACATAATTTTCACTTTAACATTAGAGAGGGCAAGGCTTTTTTTTTTTTTTTTTGTTTTGCACAATTATATCACGAAGAATGTGCATTCAATATTTTTTTTTTCAAGCCCCTCTTTTCATTACATAACATGACCCTTTTCTTTATTTTCGTGACCACTTTCCACTCGATCCTTTGATTATCAAAACATCCCCCAAAATATCCCCATTCTTTCCCTAGTTTCACTTTCTTGAAAAGGTGAGAAAATAGTGTATAAGCTAAAATGGTGGGATAATGAGGGTACAAACGAAGGCGAATGGTGATCTAAAATAACCTCCCACTTTATATGAGAGATTCCATTCTTTTTCAAGCTCAAAAGGGGTTCTAGCGGAATATTTTTATTTAGTGACTAGAAAGTTTAAGGCTTACAAAAAAAAGGATTCAAAGAATAGCCATATATATCAAATAACCTATTGACGTGTTATTGACAATCATGCAAATATGTTCTAGGGACCCCGAGAATACACAAAGTGATCCCATAAAAGGCACCTAAGTTGATGACAATGACCAAGAATATGATACGGAAGTGAGAGGTGGTGCAATCATAATTTAAATGTTTCAATGCAATCCCAATCACCACACTAATAATAGCACATGTGATTTTAAAATTAAAGCACACTCTAATCATCACAGACTTTGGCCAACATCCCAACTATGAACAGAACAAAATTTTAAAATTTTTCTATTTTTTTGGAGGGTGACACTATATACACTCCCCTATAAACCCACAAACTCGGAGAGTTGCCCACCCCCAAACTCAAAACATGCTATGTCCTCAGAGCAAAGAGAACAAAAACGTGCCTTGGGTTCGATGGACGACATGACACGACTAAACAGTAATTAACATAAAAAATAAAACATACCTCATTGGGTTGCCTCCCAAGCAGCGCATTTGGTTAAAGTCGTTAGCCCGACTATGGTCCCAAACTTACTTGGCCTTTGCTTTACGGCCTTTGGACCATCTCCTTTCCTCACGGGCACAAATGCCCTTCTCTTTCCACTTCAGCTCTCCATTGTCAACAAGTAGGGGTAAAGCCACATTTATTTTTGAAACTTTACGCTTGTGCTTACCCCTCTTTCCTTTCTTTTTATTGGGGTTCCCACCCCCAAACTCAACCTTTTCTGCAACCTGCAGAACACCATTCTCACAACCAAGATCAAGAGAGTTATCATGCACAAAAATATTTAAAAATATAGAATCATATAAATCACTGTAACTCTCCTCACTAACTCTCGATTTTGAAGGCCCTTGTGGTAGATGTGATGGAATCGACCCTTTATGGGAGTCGTGTGGGGAGTGATACGACCCGTTACTCCTAGAGTATTGGTCGGCTTTAATGTTACTAGCCATGAGACAAACGTCCGCATTATCCCCACTTTTCTCACATCCATTCACATCATAATTAAAAATTGGAAAATCTGTTATGGCTCCTACAAAACCATCTTTGGGGGAGGGGTTCTTATCATTTCTAATCATACAAAACTTACATTCCTCCCCCATACCTCTCAAGGACACCATCCCTTGACACACATCAATGGTGGCCTTAGTGTCAAACATAAATGGCCTCCCAAGCAGAATGGGAGTTTTTAGTTGCTCCTCACTTGATCCCTCCATACACACCACATAAAAGTCAATGGGGATAATGATTTTATCAATTTTAACCAACACCCATTCAATAACCCCTAAAGGTCTTTTGATTGAGAGATCCGCCAATTGCAAGTCTCTCGTGGGTGGTTTCAACTCACATACCCCCAAACTTCTAAAAACATGAAAGGGCATCACATTGACACTTGCCCCAAGATCCAACAAACCTTTAAAATTTTGACCCCCTAAAGAAATTGGGATAGTGAAACACCCGGGGTCTTTTTGAACATGATTAACTTTTTCATTCTCATTAACATCATCATTATTATCAAAACAATCAATATTATCAAGAGAAGATAGAAATACCTCCTCGATTTCCTCACTCTCATCCCACACTGTCGTGATTGACTTTGCTTGCTCAGGTGGGTTCTTCTCTTTCATCAACTCTTGGGCAACCTTCACAAGTTGCTCTACTTGTGTGCCCATCTTTTCAAACGCGACATTCGTATTTTGTTGCTTTGCGCATCTCCATCCTTAAGCTGATTTGCCGGCTCCCAAGGCTCTTTATCATGTTGTCCAGGTGGTGGCACATGAAGAGGTTTCACTTGCTGATTATGATGGCCACCCCATGGATTGTAGTTACCATATGGGTTGCCTTGGGGTGGTGGCCTTGGTGCATATCCATTGAAAGCATGTGCCTGTTCAGGATGATAAGAAAAATTTGCTGCACTAGGACACATATTAGTCACATGAGATGACAAACCACAATTTGTACAATAATCAGTAATAACATTGGCACCAACGAAGTGCCACAAGCAAATCAATTTATCCAATTTATTATTTAAAAGTGCACCGCTTTGAAATATTATCACTAGCATTCAATTCAAGTACCCCCTTGTTTCTACCCTCGAACTCTTTTATTGAGAATTAGCACTCAACATCTCAAATAAAGCTTTAGTTTCTTCCGGGGTCTTGGCTCCTATCGAGCCTCCAGCAGCATTGTCAACCATTGATTGACCATTGTCATTCAAGCCATCATAAAAGGCTTGGTTCAGTGAGGGTAGTGTAAAATTGTGTTGGGGACATTGTATTAACATTGTATTGAATCTTTCCCATGCCTCATGAAAGGGCTCCCCCACATCTTGAGAAAATGTCATCAATTTCTGTCTAAAACTAGCCAAAAGATGATGTGGGTAATATCTTTTAAGGAACACATCTTGTAACTCTCCCCAAGTACTAATGCTGCTCGGTGCAAGCATCAGCAACCATGTTTTAGCCACTCCCTTAAGAGTGTAAGGAAAACACTTTAATCTAATTTGCTCCTCAGTCACTCCCTGTCTTAACAAAAATTGAGCAACAACAATAATATACTCTTTAAGGAACGTGAGTGCATCCTCACCAGGCAATCCGTGAAAGCTTGGCAACATGGCAAAGTATTGTCCTTTGACCTCTAAATTTTTGGCTGCATCGGACAGCACTATGCAAGAGGTAGATGTGTCTACCCTAGGTCTCAGGAAATCATTCATAGTTTGCGCCGGTGGTACTGCCATCTCGGCTTTCTCTTCCTCTACCTCGGTGGTGGAGGGTTCTGATTCGGTGTCAGAATCCGAGAAAAGGGGATTAAAGAGGGGATCGCCCTCAAATACTTCCTCAAGAAGCTTAGTGTCTTTAGCTTTATTAAGTCTATTTATGTTGTCGTTCAATGGCACCAATGTAGGCTTCAAAGAACGACGACCTTGCATTCACTACCTAACCTACTTGTTTACTTGCAACAAGTCCCCGGCAACGGCGCCAAAAACTTGATGGAGGAAAACTCCCTCTTGTAATAAAAACCGAGCAAGTGTACTCACTACCGGTGTAGCAATATGCAAATGCAGGGGTCGAATCCACAGAGACTCGTTGGTAAACAAGTAAAGTAAAAGCAGTAAATTGAGTAACCAAAGTTTATAATTTTTATTTGATTTAAGACTAAAAACATAAAATAAATAACTAAAACTAACTAAACGAGAAAACAGATTATGAGCAGAGATTCGTAGATTGGATTTCACTTCACCATCATTCTATGCAGAATTTTACTTATAAAACATCAACTCAACTTCTAGGGTTCATTCACTTTGGCTAGGATCGACACGGTTAGGTGGCCGGATTACAATCCTAAATACTCTTTTAATATTGTGAATTCTATTACGGTACCACAATATGCCAAGAATACATTAAGCACGAAAGAATAAAAGAACCTAATATTGATCCGCTTCTATTACGGCACAGACCAAATTATTCAGTCAATAGTGGTCAATGTATAAATCGCCCAAATTAATGGCTCGATAAATACCCAATTATTCAAAGATGAGTTCGTATCTTAACATACGTCTCGAATCCAAGAACAATAAATTAAAATCTATTGATGAACTAGAAGGAATTAAATTAGAAAGAATTAAAAATATTATTGCATAGAAATTCGGTAAAGGTTCGACCAATCTACAAATCTAAGAATTTAGCTACTCATAATTTACAAATAATAAAAACCTGGAATGATGAATAATTCTTCGTCAATGTTCCAAGAAAAGAAAAATAAAACTCTAAATCTTAATAATCTGATATGGTATATGATATCTACTATGTTCTCCGATTCACGTGGCTGCTGTATTAAATAGGAAAAATAGGGCAACTCTGTGGTCAAGGCGTGGAAATGACAAGTCTGCCCTTGAGTTGATACGTACAAATTGTTGCTGATGACGACGGAGCGCGGCCGCCCACGTGCCTGGCGCGGTCGCCCTTGTTGGCCGAGAGGTTGGCCGTATAATTCCTTGCATTAGCGCGGCCAGCGATGCAGGAGCGGACGCCTTAAATTGCCTTGGCCCAATTAAATTGCCTTGGCCCAAATTTCTATGATCCACGGCCCCAAATTGCCTGTATTGGCCGCAAAATCCCCGGCCAACCTTGGCCCTCATTTTTCCAGCAGTGGCCTTGGATTGTAATTAGTATACTCGTTTCGTCTCGCACTTTTGCAATCGCATTTTGACCACTATAATGACTTCTTCTGCGCTTCGCTCTTTGGGATTTTATTTTGTAATTTAACCCAGGAATTTTTATAAATTAAATTCGTCCGAAAATTCCATATTCCCAGTTCAGTCCCTGAATTTTCCAATATTTCCAATTTAATCCAAAAGCTTCCAAATGCCAGTTTAGTCCTTGAGCTCGTAATTTCAGTTTTTTTTTTCTTCTCTGCTCCGCTCCACTTTATTTCTTTTGCACTTTTTAGCCATAAAATACATCTTTAATCAGCTATATACCTTGTACTCATAAAATACTCACAAACCACATCAAATATACATAAAACTCGGGAATCAAACTCAAGGAAAGCCTAAAAGTGCATCATTTGAATGGGTAAATACACATCCATCAGCTACCCTTAGTGACAGTGAGGATGATGAGGAAGAAGTGGCTAATATGTCTGTCTTAAACTGCCATTCTGTGTTTAATGTCTTTTCTGCAGATATAGAAGAAGATGATCCTGAAAATTCCTTGGATGTGGTCTCAGTTGTGAACACATCTGGTGTCACATCTGAACTTGGCCGAATCAAGTTTCTGTAAAAGGAGATTCAGATGATGAAGATGAAGAAAGGGACATCCCCTATGAAGAACTTTTTGCAACATACAAGGAGCTGCATACAGATTGGATGAAAAGATTGGACAAGATTGAGGTACTTGTTAATATAAATAAATCTCTTTCTGATAAATTGGCTGCCTGTAAAGATGAAAAAGCTGTTCTTTCAAAGGAAAATGATGCTCAAAAAGATACCATTGCAAGACTTGAAGTCCTTGTGACCAAAAGAGAAGTTGACCTTGAAAAATTCAAGAATGAATGTGAAAAAGCTGAAAATACTTTTACTAAGTTAAATAAAAGTAAGATGAAAATGGAAGAAGCTTTTTCTGTGAGTCAACGTGACAAAACTGGTTTGGGTTTTGAAAATAATTTTGTAAAGGAGGGATGTGAGGCTTCTACCTCAAAAAGTGTGAAAAAACAAGCTTTTAAAGAAAAAGTCATTTTGAGTGAGAAAAGACCTAGGAAGAGGCATTACATTTGCCATTACTGCCTAGCTCCTGGTCACATTAGACCCTTCTATTACAAACTCAAGGCGATAAAAAATGCGGTCACTTCAATCGGCCTCGGATGTGTGAGAAGATGTATGCACATCCTAACACACATTACAGTAATCTGAGACCTTTGCAACCCAAAAGAAAAGCGTTAAACAGTGGGTGGCCAAACCAATTACCACCTGCAATGTTGTTTACTCTTCCCTCAAGAGTACTGTCTCTGGCTCTTGGTATTTTGATAGTGGGTGCTCTAGGCACATGACTGGAAACCAAGCTGTCCTTCTTGACTATGAAGTGATAAATGGAGGGAAAGTAAATTTTGGTGGAGGTGCTCAAGGAAAGATTGTTGGGAAAGGAACCTTAGATGTTAAGGGTCTCCCAAAATTGCACAATGTGTACCATGTGGAAGGCTTGAAAGCCAACCTAATAAGCATCGATCCAACCGTGTGTGATGATGATCTTTATGTGAAGTTTGATAAGCACTTGTGTGAAGTGTTTGATAAGGATAATACCTGTGTGTTTACTGGCCCTAGATCTGCTGACAATTGTTATTAATTTGATGACAATCTCTCTTGCCTAAGCTCAAAAGCTAATGATGTCAATCTGTGGCACCAAAAATTAGGGCATGCTAGCTGTAGAACACTGGAAGAACTTCAAAGGTTTGAAGCTATTAAAGACCTCCCTAAACTGAACTTCAAGAACCCTGATGTCTGTGGTTCATGTCAAAAGGAAAAACAAACAAAAGCATCACATAAAAAGGTCCAACAATGCTCCACAACTAGATGTTTGGAGATGATTCACACTGATTTAATGGGACCTATTGAAGTAGAATGCTTTGGTAGGAAAAAGTATGCCTTTGTGTGTGTTGATGATTATTCTAGGTACACTTGGGTAATGTTCTTAAGAGAAAAGTCAGAAACAATTGGAGAATTCAAGAATTGGTACAAAAGGGTTAGAAATCTTTATGGTCTTAAAACTGTGAGGATTAGGTTTGACCATGGCACTGAATATGAGAATCAAATGTTCACCAATTTTTGCAATTCTATGGGAATCACTCATGAGTTTTCTGCACCAATCACCCCACAAAGAAATGGAATTCTTTGAAAGAAAGAATAGAACTTTGCAAGAAATGGCTAGGGTCATGCTAAGTTCTAAAAACTTGTCCAAGAAATTTTGGGCGAAGCTTTAAACACCGCTTGCCACATTGGCGATAGGGTGTTTCTAAGGATTGGTAACCGTCACTCCATACCAAATCCTCCTTGGAAAGAAACCAACTGTGAAATATTTTCATGTGTTTGGATGTGTTTGTTATATTCTCAATGATAGAGAATACCTGTCCAAGTTTGATTCAAAGAGTGACAAAGCAATTTTCATGGGCTATTCCACTAATAGTAGAGCTTACAGAGTTTTCAATCTCAAAACTAAGACCATTATGAAATCTCGCTAATGTTAAATTTGATGACTCACTTGATCTTAACCTCAAGACTGCGAGGATGATGTTTCGGGTTGCTTCTTTGACTGGAAGGATGAAGAAACAGTCTTGAAAAATCAAAAGAAGCTTCAGTCTTTGATAAACATGTTGAACACGATAAGGATGTAACCAAGGATGTGGACACATCTCGCCTCCACATTCGAAACCACATCTGCTCCCACATCCACTCAAACTCCCAGAATCGAGGACGGTTCCTCTGATTCTGATCAGGATGATGCTCCAGAAGGAAATGTGGATGGGTGTGTGGATAGATCAAAGGATATTCCTTCAATAATCCAGAAAAACTACCCCACTTCACAAGTTGTGGGAGATGTGCATGCACAAGTGAGAACTAGACAAAAGGACAAAGTTGATTATAGAAAGATGGCTGGTTTATGGAGTTGCTCCTCAGCATACTCCCAGGTAAGTTTCTGTTGTTTTGTTTCAAAAATTGAACCTAAGAATGTTGCTGAAGCATTGAAAGATGCTGACTGGATTATGGCTATGCAAGATGAATTGATTCAATTTAAAAAGAATGAGGTGTGGACTCTTGTTCCTAGGCCCTCACATGGTAATGTCATAGGAACCAAATGGATTTTCAAGAACAAAACTGATAAGCAAGATGTGATCACTAGAAATAAAGCTAGGTTAGTTGCTCAAGGTTACACTCAAATAGAGGGAATTGATTTTGAGGAGACATTTGCTCCTGTTGCAAGAACTGAGTCTATTAGGCTTTTGTTAGCCATTGCTTGTTACCTCAAGATTACTCTTCATCAAATGGATGTTAAGAGTGCCTTTTTAAATGGGATATTGAATGAGGAAGCCTATGTTGAACAACCTAAAGGCTTTGTGGACTCCAAGTATCCTAACCATGTGTATAAGCTGAAGAAAGCTCTGTATGGGCTAAAGCAAGCTCCTAGAGCTTGGTATGGTAGATTGACTGACCATTTGCTTCAACTAGGATTCAAGAGAGGTGGGGTTGACAAAACCTTGTTTGTAAGGAAAAATAAAAATGAGATTCTTGTAGCACAAATCTATGTAGATGATATTGTGTTTGGGTCAAATTTTGACCCTATGCTAGCTGAATTTGTGGATAGCATGACTTCCACATTTGAGATGAGTATGGTAGGTGAGTTGAACTTTTTCTTAGGCTTACAGATTAAGCAATTCAAAAATGGCATGTTCATCTCACAGTCTAAGTATGCCAAGAATCTTGTGAAAAAGTTTGAGCTTGAACACTCTTCACATCAAAGAACCCCAATGGGATCTTCCCAAAAGCTAAGTCATGATTCTGATGGTGAGAGTGTTGATCAAACACTGTACAGAAGCATGATAGGAAGTCTGCTTTACTTCACTGCAAGTAGACCTGACATTATGTACAGTGTGTGTCTCTGTGCTAGATACCAAGCCAACCCCAAAGTGTCCCATCTTAAAGCCTTGAAAAGAATCATTAGGTATGTGAGTGGGACTGTGAACCTAGGTCTGCATTACTCCAAAGAAACAAACACCAATTTGGTTGGGTACACTGATTCTGATTGGGCTGGAAATAGTGATGATAGAAAGAGTACCACAGGTGGATGTTTCTACCTAGGAAATAACCTTGTGTCTTGGTATAGTAGAAAGCAAAATTGTGTGTCCTTATCCACCGCGCGAGAAATTTGAACATGTTGCCCTTGGGAGTTGCTGCACACAATTACTTTGGATGAATCAAATGTTGAAAGATTATGGATTGAATAGCAAAATTTTGACTGCTTTTTGTGATAACAAAAGTGCCTTGGACATATCTAAAAATCCTGTCCAACATTCTAGAACAAAGCACATTGATATTAGACATCATTTCATTAGAGATCTTGTTGAACAAAAAACTGTGAATCTGAAATTTGTTGGGACTGAAAATCAATTAGCTGATATATTTACAAAGGCATTAGATTTGGAGAGATTTTCCTCCTTGAGGAAGTCTCTTGGCTTGTGTGATATCTAAGGTTGTGAGACCAAATGCGTCTCACATCCTCTAACACATCTGTATATTAGATTAACTGGAAAAAAAAATTATAAAAAAAAAAAATTCAAAAAAAAAATATATCATGCATTAGCACGAAATTTCTCAGTGTGGTCACTTGTGAGTCTTCATCTTTGACATTATTTTTGATCACTTAATTGTGAGCACTTCCTGTTCATGTCACCTTTTGGTGACTTGATATAACCTTCCTAGGTATCTCACAGTGGGTGCTATAAAAGAAAAAAATTATATGTGAGAAACAGCTGCTTCACCCTTAGTATGAAGCCATACCATTGTGATCAAGTGATTATCATAAGAAAACTTGAAATCAAACTTGATAAGATCATTGGGAAAAAGGGCTATCTTTGGGATCAAGTAAAGTGAAAGCTACTCACAATGCAAAAATCCACAACAAAAAATTGGTGGATGCATCCTAGAGGCTGTGCAGATTGAATTATTGTTCATTGATTTTTTGTGATCAAAAATGTGTCCCCATATGTGACTCACATCCTATGCCACATCCATAAGCTGAGAAAATTTCCATCACCTGTGTGTTTGCATCATGCTAGGCATATTGCATTTTTTTAGGACATATAGGAGCTTTGTAAATATGCTAGTTAATTAATTTTCTTTCTTAGTTCATTCTTTGATTATATAGGTTTTTGATCTCCAATATCTTTCATGAAAGAAAAAGGTGTGTATCAATCCTTGTTTGAAAAGGTTGGAAAATTTGAGTGGGATTCTGTTTTTATTTAAAGATATGACTGAAATATTTTTGTTTCCATAAAAATCTATTAAAATCTTGTTTTATTTTGATCCCCTATTTCTTAGAAGGTGGTTGTGTGTGGTAACCTCAAAGGTTTCTAGCCGTTGGAGGACTCTCAAGGAATTTGAGTTGTGTTAAACCGTTTTGGAGAAGGATTCCTAGTTCTATTTGGAAAGGGGGAGCTGTGAGTATTTAAGATACCTCACATCCGTCCCATCCCCCATAAACCCTTGCAAAAACCCTTTGTTCTTCCCTCGGTGTATCTCTCCTCCACAACCGTGCAATTAATTCCAACTTACTGTTCAACCTAACCAACTTTTGCAAGATTAATGGCTGATCATTCCAATATTCGAGAAGAGGATGTTCTCGACATTGCCCCAATTTCTGTAGCTAAAGGTGAGTCTTCCATTGTCTTAAACCCTGTTATTTCAAAATTCCTTGCTGATTTCTCTTCCCCACCTTCGTCTGATCCTATCATGGAAGCTCCATCTTCGAAATCCCCTACATTGGAACCCATGTCTGTTCCAACCGTCTCTGCAAACCCTAAGGCTCCAACTTCTCCGGCGATTCCACCATCAGTTGTCACCCCTGTTCCTCCCTCTGTAGAACCTTCTTCAACCAAGAAGAGGAAGCTTTCCCAAGCAAAACCCCTGAAGCCTGCTGCAACGCCTGTGCCCCAACGCAATCTTCGTCGTTCGCATAGGGTTCGTAAGTTGTCAGAATCTGACAAGGCCAAGAACTTGAAGAAACCTGGCGGGAAACCATCTACAGCCATTGCACTTGAAGAAGATGATGAAGAAGAATAGGTAATTGCTCCTCTTGTTAGGACTAGGGCTCAATCTTCAATTCCTCCTCCCTTAACTGTTGACCATGTCCCTATTATTACCCCTTCTGATAATGATCCCCATGTTGAACCCATTAATCCTGTTGAGACTGTTCCCCATGCTGAGTATGTTTCCCTTGTTGATCCTATTGCTCCATCACCCTCTCCTATAATATCATCTGATCCCATTATCCCTATTACCACTCCTTCTATTGATGTTTCACCACCTGTGGATAATGTTTCTGTCCCTATTGTTGATCCTTCTGCCCCTGTGGTTTCAAGTCCTGTTGAGGATTTTATTTCGTTTAGTGATGAAGAACCCTTAGCAAATATTTTAATGGATTTAAGGGGAAAGAAAAAGGTGGCTGCTACTGATTTAGAGCCCATTGATGATGAATCTGATTCTAGCACTGACAGTGATGATACTGCTTCTGATGAGAATTTTAAGCTAGGGAGAGATGAGCTTGATCAAGAGAAAGAGGACCAAGATTTAGATTCCTCTCCTGATGATGACACTGAGATTGAATCCATCAAAGTTCCATTCCCTGCAAAGGATGTGTCTAAGGATGAGCACACATCCAGACGCACATCTACAAGGAAGAAATCTGAAAAGGGTATGTCTTCAACTCTCTCCATTACCTCTACCCCTAAGCCCTTTTCCAAGAAATTCTTGACCAAAAAGGCATCTGATAGGTTTGGCCTAATTTCCTCTAAGGCTTTTATTGTGAAAATGAAAAGGGATAGGGAAACCTTTGTTAAGCTTGGTATGGACAAATTTTTTGAGGAAAGAGGATTGTTTTTAATTGTGGATCATCCTCTCCCCTTCTACCCCAAGATGGTGTATGAATTTTATGCCAATTTGACCAAGGGATTAGATAAAAGTTACTCCTCTCCTCCTTCTGTCTATGTTAGAGGAGTGTTTGTCCCTTTTTCCCCATCTGTCATAAATGATTTGCTTGGTTTGAATGATAACTTGGATGAGTTAGTTTCTTTTGATGATGATGCGCTTGTGACAGCTATTACCCATGGAAAGGTAACCTCTTGGCCTGTGAAGCCAAAGGATTTGGGAAGTGGATTTTTATCCTCCCTTTACTGTTTTCTCCATTATATTCTTGTTGCCAATCTTTGCCCCTCAAATAACAAAACTTCAGTTACTAGGGTGCAAGCTCTCCTTTTATATAGATTGGGCATTAAGAGGCATATTAATTTTGATGATTTCATCTTTAGGAAGATCTGTGACTATGGAGAGTCACCATCGAAAAAATGGTCTTTACCCTATCCTTCCTTGATCTCTCAAATCCTTATTGTCAATGGAGTTAAACCTGAGAAAGGAGAAGAAAAGGTTGAAAATTTTGCTCTGTTTAAGGAATCCAAAACCCTGCTCGACCCTAAGCAAAGACATGTGGATCTCCCTTTGGGTACTGTTCCTGAGCTTGTTTTGATGGTTGCAAAAACAATTTTAATTTCTGCTTTAGTTTTAGTTTTTTTTTAAGTTTTAATTAGGAGTTTGCTGAATGGTTACTTTATTTTTTAATGAACAGCTGTTTTCTGCTCTAACTATGTTTGTGCAGTTTTTATGTGTGGATGTGTATACACATCTGGACACACATCCATTCAGGGGGAGTTATGTTTTTATATATTCTGTGGTCATATAAATGTGATTGTTATAAATCTTTGATTTTGATCAGAAAATCCAAAATAGGGGGAGATTGAAACCGTGAGTTTCATGGGAACATATTTATGTTTCCTTATTTAAAAAGTATTCTATTATGGTAAGAAGATTTTGAGACTTTCATGGAGATTTATAAGTATCCTACTTTGACTAGAAATTGTAAATATAGTAAATATCTTTTATTTATGTACATAGTTTTATATTAGGACTAACCCACTAATATTTGATTTTCTTGTGAGTGTGTTTTATGTTTTCATATAGGAAAAGAGATCTCACAAAGGAAGATGTCGATTACATGAAGATCTTCTCCATGGTGCACTATAAATACAAGGCATTCAGCACAAGAGATGTTACGGAATTTTAGAGAGAAAATTACATACTCTTCATTGTATTTGACATTGTTTATTTTAGGTTGTGAGTAAGGTTGTGCCTTACATCCGTAACTCACATCTAGCTTTTCATAGAGTTCTCTTGTTTTACTTCTGACTAGAATAGATCCTACTTGGGAAAGGGGAGTTGTTCTTGTCATAGAAAGTGATTAGAACTCGTTTGGTATTTTCATATTTTAGTTTTTCACTTATTTGTTTTTGTAAGAAACAAAAGTTTTTATAGTGAATGATTTTTGGGCGTAAGCCTAGTTTGCTGATCACATTGATCAGTAAGCGTAAATAATTCTTGAGTTATTGCATTTAATTTGTTTTTAATTACTTTATTCCGCTGCATTATCTGTGGATGTGTGGACAGTTGTGAGACACATCTGTAATCACATCCGTTGCCTGTTGTGTAATTAAGTTTCCTAGCTACACGAAACTTTCAGGTAATAAAGAAGGATTTCTTTGAATTTTACCGCTTGTACCGACAGTTCAAGCCTCCGGTTCATAACGATGGTTTAGACCGCCGGTTTATCCGCGGAATTGAAAGTCATAACCTTATATAAACCGACAACTTTAGGTCCACGGTGCTTTACGGTTCACGGTCTCACGGTTCGTCAATGATCAATCAACGATTTTTGCCGCGGGGCCGAAAGGCATGTCTATGTCTATCTGCCCCGACCATCTCCTAAAGCCAACTACACATTCTTAGTCTCCAATCTCCCGAAGCATCTCTCTCATTTTGACTAGATCTAGGTTTGAGCACCCACTTAGAGCTTGTTGCGGGCATTGTGGGAAACACTCAAATTACAAAATGAAAATCCATGAACCACAAGGCTAGGCCACATTTTTTTTTTATTAAGCCTTTCCCTTGCATGTATGATTCATCATTCATGCAAGAAAAGCTGTAATAATAACATGGTTATAGCAACCTGTAAACCATTGTCTATTTTCAAATGCTATAGTAGAAATTTAGAACAATCAAAGAATGTTTGCGCCCCTCTGGATCTTCTAAGATACTACACGAAACCAATTATTTTGACAGATTAATTAAGACAACCCCTCAGTCCCGTTCCAAATGGCAATAGTTGAAAATCATGCCCCTTTATATCCACCGATCCCAATGGGCCATTTTGATCCAAGAACCGTTCGGGCCTAAACTTTAATGGGCTTTCCCAATACTCCGGGTTTCTTCCAATAGACCAAATATTAACGAATAATATGGTACCCGAAGGAATGTTGTAGCCTTGTATCGGACAATCATTTATTGATTTTCGAATGAGCATTGGAACTGGAGGGTGGAGACGGAAATTTTCTTTGATTATGGCTTGAATGTAGGGAAGATTTGCGTAGTCGGTTTCTTGAACTAGTCGATCTTTGCCTATGACTCGATCGATCTCTTCTTGGGCTTTTATGAGTACATTTGGATTGTTCATGAGCTCGGCTAAGGCCCATTCGATTGCGGTGGCCGTAGTATCTGTTGCTGCTGTGAAGAAGTCCTGATCAAATGCATTAATTTTCATAATATTGTCATCAATATCAATAAGAAAAAAAATCAAACTTTATCTGTTGCTGCTGTAAAAAAAAATAATCAAATTGAACCGAAACAAATCGCGGTTTGATTTTAATGTTTGAATCGTAGTGTAAACCACAATTCAAACCACGATTCAAAACATGAAATAGAACATTGCTTCAACCATTAATTAGAACATGGTTTCATACTACACAATTCATTGTCATGTTTGTTTGAATTTTTCAGACATAACATACAGAAGAGATTAAGTCTTTAAACACAACTTGAAATTGTGTTTCAATGTTTATAATAACAACATGTCATTTGATTACTTGTAATGGCATGTGCTAAATAGTGAATTAACATTATTACAGAAAATTATTACAGGAAAATTAAACAAAAGAAAAAAGGGTTATGGGTTAAAACTCATGAATAAAATTAAGGATTTTCAAATCTAAATGTGAGATGGAGATAAAAGATATGCATATCTACGTTTAATATTAAACGGTTTAGTGGTTTTGTTTATCGATTCGGTTTGGTGGTTCGGTCTCGTGGTCTCGAACCGTGGTTTGGGGGTTCAAACCCCAGACCAAATCGAACCTCACGATTTGACAATTTTTTTGAACCGAACCAAACAATTATTACTTGAAATCCGAACCAAACCTCGTGGTTTGTTTTGTTTCGATTCCAAACCGCGGTTTGAATCAAACCATTTACACCCCTAATATACAGTAATATTAATGTACCGACAGAAAATAGAACTATAACAAGTGTCGAGTTAAGTAACTATTTAGTTCCTGACGTTTAGCTTTTTTTACGATTTCGTCCCTATCGTATTTTTGTGAACGTTTCCGTCCTTGACCTACTTATATAATTTTCCAGTTAATCCTTCCGTCCACTTTTCGTCAATTTCTCCGTTAACTTTGTTAAGGTGACAGTAATGGGGGTTAAAACCATAAAATGTTAAACTCTAGATCCTAAAAAATAAATTTTAAAGTTACAAAACACCCCCTCTCTTCTTTTAAAACCTAAATAAATCAGTTTACATAATAAATAAAAAAGAAGAAATAATTATTTGAAATGGTTGAAGGTGAAGGCGAATGGAAGATGAAGAAATAGTGTGGGGTTGGGTGGTGGATGTGTCTGGAAGATGAAGAAATAGTGTGGGGTATTATTATTATTATTATTATTATTATTAGTATTATTATTATTAGTATTATTATTATTATTATTATTATTATTATTATTTTATTATTATTATTATTATTAAATTTTATTATTATTAGAATTATTATTTTATTATTTTATTATTATTATTATTATTATTTTATTATTATTATTATTAGCCCTTTTTTTTCAAAGACCAAAAAAAAAAATAAAAAAAAATCAAAGTTTGATTTTTTATTTCTTCTTTTTTATTTATTATGTAAACTGATTTTGGTTTTAAAGGAAGAGAGGGGGTGTTTTGTAACTTTAAAATTTATTTTTTAGGGTCTAGAGTTTAACATTTTACGGTTTTAACCCCCATTACTGCCACCTCAGCAAAGTTAACAGAGAAATTGACGAAAAGTGGACGAAAGAATTAACTGAAAAATTATATAGGTGGGTCAACGTTCACAAAAATACGATAGGGACGAAACCGTAAAAAATGCTAAACGTCAGGGACTAAATAGGTACTTAACTCAACAAGTGTCCTAACGGATCCGACACTCAGACTAGCAGAAGTAAAATACTTTTTCTGCCCCAAAATAATTACAGAATATCTGAGTAAACGACTTTCTGCCGTTCTTACTATCTCATAATTTTGTATTAACATGTGTACTATCGAAATAACAAATATAACATGTATACTATTGATTTATTAGCAAAACTTACCAAAATCGTTAAAACTTTAAATGGACGTTAAAGGGCGTTAGTCACTTAACAAATATTACCATTAAAATTTTCAAATTGCCACCATAATCAAACAAAATTTTTAACTCACTTAATAGGGTACTAAAAATGACATATTTACTCTTGCTTATCAAATAACTTACCCACTTAACACTAATATTTTAATTATGCATCTGACTTTTCAAACCTTTCTCTCTCCCATCTCTCTTCATCTACTCCCCATTTTGAAACCCTCTCCTCTTTCATCTACTCCGCCCCACCCCCCCTTATCGCCGTCGTACCCCCACCATGGCCGCCACACATCACAGCGTTGCCACTTCTTCTCCTCTCGATCCTTCTCGTCTCCCTTATATTCTTCATCGCACTATAATGTCATCAGATCTAACAAAATACAACATAGATTCAAATTACCCCTTTTCTTTAATCTTACAACACCTAAACCTCTCTTCTCTTCGGCCATTTCCCATACTCAGGTCACGCTCTCCAATCATCTTCTCAAATACAGCCGCACTATCCAGACTAGACACAGCTTCGGCCTCCACCTTCTCCATCTCTTTGCAATACTTCTCCCTCAAATCACCTCACAATCCAAATTGCGAAGCTAGCCTTCGCCAACATCACAGAGTTTATGTTTTAACCACCTCAGATCCTAGGGTCCGCTCCCGAGTTTTTTAGGGAGAGAAAGGGAAGGGGAGGAAATGGCTGAACATTTCTTTCCTCCCCAATCCGTCCACACACGGGATGATTGAAATGAAAGGAAATGAGCCCTCTCATTTCTTTCCATTTCTCTTCTCAAAAAAATTCAGGAGCACCATTAGGGATGAAATTCTCCCACATTTCCTCTCTTTTCCTTCCCTTTCCCTCCATTTTTAGACTCGGGAGCGGACCCCTAGAGTTTTGGCGTTGTTACTCAATCTTCATCCTCAATTTTGGTCCGTGCTCCATCGCCCAATTTGGGGAAGTTTAAACATATTTTTAGTTTTTTTTGCTTTTTATTTTGAAATCAAAATTGTAGGTGTTAGATTTTTTATTGAGAAATCAATATGTGCCATCTGTGTTTTGAATTATAGCCTTTAGATTAAATTTGATTTCCAATCTATCTATACTATATTAAAAACACATGACATCCCAAATATGGTAAAATGGCGCCTAAATCTGTCGTTGTCAAGAGGCTAAAATGGCGCCTAAATCTGTCCTTATATACAGGGATCTTAAATACAGGGATCTAATTTGTTCCATCGCTGCCCCTGCCCGTCTCGTGTAAGTCTACCCGAGATGTCCTCTTACATCTCGGGTAGACTTACACGACATATCTCGGGTACATTTACACGAGATTTATGTCGTGTAAGTCTACCCGAGATACAAGAGGACATCTCGGCCCTGTGTTGTCCACCAAAATGACAAATTATGTTTGCGTACGCAAGAACATTTCCACGTCTATTCTTCGAGTCCTTTATAACAAGGTATATATTACGGCGCCTCGCGATGGCTTGTACATGGGCAAGAAGCTCAGCCCGAGTTTGAAATGTTTGTGATGTAGTTAATTCATCACTGATGTCCGGGTAGGAACCCTGCAAAATACAAATACAGTAGTATCAGTCAGTTTCCAGGATCCAGCATGTATCTCGGGTATATCCACTCGAGACACATCTCGAGTAATATTACACGAGACACATCTCGAGTAAACTCACTCGAGATGCATCTCGAGTGTATTTACCCGAGATGTCCCCTGTACAGTTTAAAAAAAAACAAGATGGGATTTTTAAAACAAGATGGGATTTTTATTTTTATTTTGATCACAATACACAAAAAAAAAATTAACAACTTACTTCATCGAAGCTAGGATCATTGACACTTGGAGAATGTTGATGTGGAGGAATATTTTGTAAGATTTCTTCTTCTTCATCAATGAGAAAATCTATCGTATCAAGGTCAACACAATCATAAGAATTTTGTGGAGAAGTTTGTGAGGCATAATCATTGAAACTTGGAGAACTTTGGGGAGAATTATGTGAGGAATCCATGTTATTATTTGAGGAATCCATGTTATGAACTTAAAAAATTGAATTTTTGAATGAGAATGGCGTTGGTGTGTTTTACGGATTTATGTTCGGAATTTTAAACGTCAAATTCCTTTCAACGCAACGATTTATGAAAATTTAGACGCGTCTCGTGCGGTCTACACGAGATGTTCAAATATCATCTCGTGTAGTTATACACGAGATTTCATATAGATATCTCGTGTTAATATACACGAGATGTCATATTTTCCATAAACCCTGGTTTTTTATTTTTTAAATTTTTCTAAGATCTAGATGACATTTTAAGACTTTTTCATGCTTATGACATTGGTCAAAATATTAAAGGAAGTGGAGTTACAAAAATGTCCCATTTTTTAGGGTTTTAAGGAATATGTCCCGAGCATCCGAAAGTGGTACACGTATAGGTTTTTTATTTTTTTAAAATTTTTCTAAGATCTAGATGACATTTTAAGACTTTTTCATGCTTATGACATTGGTCAAAATATTAAAGGAAGTGGAGTTACAAAAATGTCCCATTTTTTAGGGTTTTAAGGAATATGTCCCGAGCATCCGAAAGTGGTACACGTATAGGTTTTTTATTTTTTTAAATTTTTTATAAGATCTAGATGACATTTTAAGACTTTTTCATGCTTATGACATTGGTCAAAATATTAAAGGAAGTGGAGTTACAAAAATGTCCCATTTTTTAGGGTTTTAAGGAATATGTCCCGAGCATCTGAAAGTGGTACACGTATAGGTTTTTTATTTTTTTTTAAATTTTTTCTAAGATCTAGATGACATTTTAAGACTTTTTCATGCTTATGACATTGGTCAAAATATTAAAGGAAGTGGAGTTACAAAAATGTCCCATTTTTTAGGGTTTTAAGGAATATGTCCCGAGCATCCGAAAGTGGTACACGTATAGGTTTTTTATTTTTTTAAATTTTTTCTAAGATCTAGATGACATTTTAAGACTTTTTCATGCTTATGACATTGGTCAAAATATTAAAGGAAGTGGAGTTACAAAAATGTCCCATTTTTTAGGGTTTTAAGGAATATGTCCCGAGCATCTGAAAGTGGTACACGTATAGGTTTTTTATTTTTTTTTAAATTTTTTCTAAGATCTAGATGACATTTTAAGACTTTTTCATGCTTATGACATTGGTCACGTGAATAGTGGCCCCCAACGGGTATCGGCCCTGAACTCCGCCATGCCAAACTCAACCCAATCTGCCCAAGTCTGATCTATGTCACCACCATAATGCTTCGATACCCTTCGACCCTTTGCCAAAACGCATATCTCGCTCGCTATGGGGGCCTGGGATCCTCTCGCTGTACCCGAACCGCTCGGTCACACGATCGGCCATATACGCCTCGGTGATGTCACGTGCGTATAACACCCCGTAGTATGAAACAGCAAGATCGTGTCCGACCCGGTCCCATAAGGAGTCCAAATAACCTGTGAGTAGACATTGTTAGGCAAAGTCAACATAATATCGGAAGGAAGGACACAAAAACGTATAACGGTTTTAATATGAATAACTCACACCTGTCGGCCCCCATCTGTCGAGAATGCGGCGATACCGCACAAGATGATCGAACGACCTCCCAGTAGAATCATCACGAGACCATCTACGGGCTCTCGGCCGCCCTGCTTGCCACTTGCGGGTCGATAACTCGCCGAAAACCCGGAAAGTACTCGTATATCCGGGCTGATATGTATGTAAAAAGTATTAAAAACTACTCAAATGCAACATTTAATAACGAGAGGTGGGGGAGTAGACGGTAAAAGAAAGTGAATGGAGTAAGATGTACCTCACAGGAGAGCCGCACAACCGCCCATCTGCTTGCATCCGGATACGGACGCCTTCCCCAACTCTCGGTACATATATGCCAAAGTGGCCGATCCCCGGAGAGAGAGTGGGAGGCCGTCTAGATCCACGCAAAGGGAAGGTAAGGCTGCGGGCACCTTATCCCGCTCTTGTCCACGAACATCGTGCAACCCGATAGGTGCGGGATATACGCGGACGCACGCCGGGCATCTGTCATGCCCCCTCTACGCCGAGTAAATAGGCGCTCGACCTCCTCGATGAGTACCCGGTCTTGATCAACCTGGAGGTGGCTACGGATCTTGGGATAGGTCGACCGGAGTCCGGGATACCGAACAGTCGGCCTACGCGGTGATACTGTAAAATGAAAATGAACATAAACATTTCGGTCTGAGAGATGAATTTATAAAAATAAACAGTAATCTTGACATGAATGTAGACGGTTCATATAGGCTTGATACAATAACAATTTTTAGAATTTTATTTGGATAATTATTTTTTGTTTAAATTACTCGGTCAAAGTGAACTCAAGTTGACCAAAATCCTAAGTCGTGCGGGACGGAGTGTAGTATATAACAACAACATACCTAGGATATGAAAGACGTCATGCAGCGTGATCGTCATCTCCCCCCAAGGCATATGGAACGAGTTAGTCTCAGGAGACCACCGTTCCAAAAATGCCGTAAGCAGCGCATGGTTCGGCCTCTGAATGACCGCACCGTGCAGCTGCTGGAGTCCGACGCATCCGCGAGGGCCGGCCCGGGCTCTATCGGCGGCGGATGCGCATCGCGGTCGAACTGTTGATTCGAAACAAAAAATATAATCAATTCTCGAGAAAACGGCATGGGATAAGTAAAGGAATATTTACGGTGTGTGTGTGGTATAAATGACTTCAAGATTTTAAACATATCACATTAATTAGTAGCTTACCTATCCAGATGCGTCAGTCTCGTCTGGAAAGTCACTAATGACTCACTAATGGAGTCACTCCAAATCTGTCCGGCTCGGTGATCACCGAACCCGTATAGCAAGGAAACATCCTCTGGGCCACCACCAGGGTCCCTCTCAAGCTGCCATGATGGTCGCCCTCCACACCCCGCTCCTCCTCCCCGCCCCCGCCCGATAGCCACAACCCGACCCCGCCTCCTCCCGTGTCTCGGTGGTCAGGAGGCTCTACTATATCCTCCTCCTCCTCCTGCTCCTCCTCCACCTCCTCCTCACCTCCACCTCCACCATCATCATCATCTCCATCTCCACCTCCACCTCCACCTCCACCTCCACCTCCACCACCAGAACTATCACTCTCCTCCTCCCCATCAGAACTATCCTCCTCCTCCTCCCCATCAGAACTATCCTCCTCCTCCTCCCCACTATCCCTATCGACCGCTGCCTCCTCCTCCCGCTCATCATCACCGTGGCTCCCTCGTGCCGGCCTTCCTCCGGTTTTCTTCTCTCTCCAAACGCTTATCGGCCTTCCTCTTTCTAGCTGAAACGGTCCATAGGTTCACGTGCCTACAAAAACACAAATAAGAGAGAGACAATACATTAGAGACATCTCGTGTGAAACCACTCGAGATGCATCTCGAGTGGGTTTATACGAGACATCTCGTATAAACCCACTCGAGATGCATCTCGAGTGGTTTCACTCGAGATGTCCCATTAAAACCCAGTTCATTGCTACCCAGTTTATGCCAAAACTTGGATTCAATTTTAAACAATCTAACACAAATCAACAACAACAGTGGGATGACATCTCGAGTGAAACCACTCGAGATGCATCTCGAGTGGGTTTATACGAGACATCTCGTATAAACCCACTCGAGATTCATCTCGAGTGGTTTCACTCGAGATGTCCCATTAAATTAGGTTTAAGTTTACCTTCTTTACGGGCACGGTCGAAGAGGACGCTCCGGCGACGATTACTTTGGCGGTAGCGTCGGCTCCAGTGCGGCGGGGTTGGGACGCCGGGATTTTTACTCTCACCATTATCGATTTTTCCTTTTTCCGTTGTTGCGAGTCGATTGAAATCGCCTTTCTCTCGTTCGTTCACAGAGAAGAGGGAGAGTCTGAGAGAGAGAGTGTTTGAAATGATAAAAAAAAAAAATTGGTATATAAAGGGGCAAATTAGTAATTTCCCGGGATCCCTGTATTTTAAACTCCCTGTATTTAGAATTTGCCCTAACCAGCTGGTTTAAGGTTATTTTAGTCATTAAATTTTTTAAACTTCACAGCTGTTGTTGGAAACATTGTTTGGACTGCCAAATGTTGGAATTGTAAAGACACGTGGTGTTGTGAAGTGTAACAACTGTCTCTGTCTCTTAGTTGATATTTCTAAATGGGTTTCTCTTTCCTATCACTTTTAATTTAATATGAAAACTTTGGAGAGAGAAACGAAAGAAAGAGAATTAGAGAGAGAAAGAGAAACCGTGCGAGAGAAAAAAAATAAATACTGAGAGGCAAGAAAGAGAGACCGAGTGATTAATGGATAAATAGATACAAATCGAGAAAGTGGAATGAGTTTTCTGAGCTAGGGCGTGAAACCGAGCAAGACAGGCGGTTTCTATCTCGAGGAAAGTGAAGATGAGGTTGGAATCTTGGGGTTGCTATGGTGTCGTCGGAGATGGAACAAAAGAAGGAGAAACCCAGCAAGCGAAAGAAAGAGAGACTGAGAGATTAAGCCTCGGTCGGTGCCGGAGGTGGAAGAGGTAGTGTAGTTAGTGAGAAACTGAGAATATCATAGAGTGCTGAGGTTTGTGTCTGCAAAAGAATCGGTCATATGAGATTGATTGGGGTTCCATTTATGAGGTTTTATTTTTTTTTATTTCAATTTTATTTTGTGATGTTGGAAATTCTATATCAAGGGTAATGGTAAATATGGAGTAATGGGTTTCTAGGGAGGGTAAATAGCTACTGCAATTAATTTTTGACAATTGCAGAGCTAATTAGTAGTAGAAGTATAATGGAACTCCATTATTTTTTCTTCTTTTGAAATTAGATATTGTAGATTTTTATTGCTAAACTTATTTTTCGTAGTCAGTTTTTTTTTTTTTTTGGCTTGATCAATGTGAATGTATTAGTGATATGATTTTCATATTTTGAATCAGCTAAGTTGTTGATATACGAAATGGAGATAACATTTTGTTTCATGGTTAAGAGTTATTTCACTTTTTAAAAAATAATATAGAAATGCCGTAACAAGGTAGGATGTAATAGGTTTTTAAATTCTCACTGTCATTAATTTACAAATGTGAACAAAAGGTGGGTTAAAAATTGCATAAAATTTTTATATTACATTTTTTCAATATAACTTATAGATAAAAATTAATAGTTTCTTTTCCCAAAAAATATATATTTTCCTATATAACTTATTTTGAATTCAATAAAATGAAATATAAAAATTACGTAAATATAAATTCAATGTAATATAAAATTACATACAATTTTTAAATTACATTTTTTTCTATATAACTTACGTAAATTAATAGTTTCTTTATATTACAATTTCTCTCCATAACTTTTATTTTTTTTTAATTACAATGAAATACAATTTTTATAAACATTTAGTTTTAGACAGAAAGTCTGTTCCAGCGTGCCTCATTTTTATGTATTTTCCAGATTTAGTTTCTATATTTTTGGAAAACTCATTTTTATGTATTTTCCATATTTAGTTTCTATATTTTTGAGAAACCAAATTATGAAAGTAAGAATACTTAAGGGCAGAAGGATGGATGGAAATTTCATTGGTTATTCTTTTGGGAAGATATAATGAGTTAGTTAATTTTTAAGCTTAAAAATGACAATTTTATGTTTTGGGAATGAAGTAAGAAAACTTTGGGTAGAAGGACGTATGGGGAATTTCATTGGGGCAAATTGCATTTTAGTTACCTGAGTTTGTCAAGATGTTTCAATTGTTTATTGAATTTTCATTTGTTACAAATTGGTTATTGAGTGTCTTTTTGTTGCAATCAAGTGTAATTTTGGATGAACTGTTAAAAATTTAATGAAGAGCATAACATGTGATGTTCACGTGAGTTATTTAAGGGACATTTTCGTGCCAAACCGCATAAGCCAAAATCGCACCAAAGAAACCTCATTTGATAAACCGCCTGAGCCAAACCTCTTGAGACAACCCGCACAAAAAATCGCGTCCATTCCAAACCTCCAGGTCCAAACCACATAGGACAAACCGCATTTAGCCCAAACCGCACATGAAGCAAAACCTCATAGCCCAAACCGCCTCAACTCAACTCAATTCGTCCGTCCAAACCGCCATGGAGCGGACGCTCCAAAGCCTAGGGAGCAGACGCTCCTTAAAATTTCAGTAACACCAGCCAGATTTCAGAAAACGGGAGCGATCGCTCCCCCCCCCCCATTGGAACGGACGCTCCCTTATTACCAGAATCTTCAAGCTGAAAAATACCCCTTTGCAAGGCCATGTCCCAATATCAGCCTGTCCATGCCAGACCTTGCATGGCCTTGCCAGAAACAAAGCATGGCCATGCACTGAAGCCAAAAAAGCCATAAAAACCCATGAAACCCATCCCGTATCACAATTGACCCACATAATAACCAGAATCATCAAATCTCAAGGCTTGAATGACATCCCCCGGGAGATCACGAGAGTGCAAATAATCCATATGAAGGTAAATATGAAGTTCAATTTGAAATAAATGTTTTTCCCCAATGATAACAGGATTAGATATTCAGAATAGGTATTTAAAAAGTTTGAAGTAGTATGAAACAAATCAACTTGTGTTATTCTTTACAGACTGAGACACTAATTTAGCGAGCTAAAACAAATCAAGTAGAGATTACTATGGTATGGGCCAGTAATGATAGTCATGTATTACTTGATACAACAAAACATTTCGTAGAACATGACATGTGTCAGTAATCTAATACTAATGTTAGCAATTAATAGGTACATATTATGTAGGAAGGAGTTACGCACAAATTAATGACCACAAATGATATCTTTTTACGCGAAGGAAAATTTACTATCTTCTCGCTAAGTGAGTAATACGTAACTAAAAATATTGCCAACTGTATGTAATACTTATCGAGAACGAAATGGTCACAAAGTTTAACATGATGAGTATGAAATATTTCCTTACTTTCTTTGATTTTGTATCACTATTCAAAACAAGCTTAAAATGGAGATTTTAATGAAGATTTTATTTTAAGTTTCCTTTTTGAAGAACAGATAAATAATAATGTATGAGTAAAAAAATAAATATAGGTATTTTTATTTTAGTTTTTGGAAATACAAAAAAAGAGTATACAATGTCCATTATATGAAAAGTTGACAACTTTTAAATGTCAAAAACAAAATCTTATGTTTTGCTAAATAAAAAAAATTTAACAAGTTTCATCTAAAAAAAATACAATAAAATTTTGACATGTTTGTCAAATAAATAATTCAAGAAAATTTGACGATATTTTTTTGAGATTAAATTATTGACAACTTGAAAATGTTCATTAATACAACTAACAGAATTTACTTTTCTCTTCTCTAATGAACTTAATATACATGTTACTTAGTGATTTTTTTTCCTTTTTGACAATTGCTTCATTGTTTAAAGAATCTTGAGTGCAATAAACGCTTTTGGCTCCCAACCGATAAATTTACATGTCGCTTCTTCGGGCTGAATTGTCTGTAAGTGGAGGCTAACCTTCAATGAAAATGAATGTTTGTAGGTCATTCAAATAGTAGTGTGTAGTTTTAATTGGGACGATTTTTGAATAATAATATAGTTTTAAAGGAGACATACAAATAATTTATTCAACATCAGGCAAGAAAATTTAAAACTAATATATCAATCTAATGTTAATGGTGGAGTATGTAGAGTAGTGAACATAGTAATAAGGGAAGAAAACAATTTGGATGGAGTAGTATGTGCCAATAATAAATATGACTTAACAGGAGTCAATGACGATCTTTATCAAGATTATTTATTGGAGCTCATTTATTGGCGGGAAGAACTTAATCCTCGAATAAGTTTGAACGTCGTCAATTTTCTTTGATTGATTCTTATGTCATGTCTATAAACAAAAATCATGGGCAATCTCTATATACAATTGAAATTCGTTTAAGGAAACATGTTTTCGTCATGGTCAACTTTATGTTGCTTTCTCTAGAGGCATCCATCCCGTTGCTCTTCATATTTGGAAATTCAATTCTGCAGAAAATAGTTCATCCTACAAATATACTATGAAGATTGTGTTTATGGAGGTTTTTCAAAATGTGTAATACATATCACTTATCCCTACTTATTAATAATTGCTTTCTTATATATATATATATATATATATATATATATATATATATATATATATATGAATGCGTAGTTGTATGTGTTGTCTGTATAAAGATCAATATTATTAAATTTTGTATGTTTTATTTACGGATGTATATGAAGCATATTAATTTATAATTTTTTTTTTGTGCTTACTTATCAATTTTTACTTTTTGTAAATAAAAAATTTTATATATGCCGCGTGCATCGCACGGGTGATGCACTAGTTTAAAGAAAGAGGAAGGAAATTGTTTGAGAATCAATCAAGAGAAGAGGTGATGGTTTCCAAATCTGATCACAGAAGAAAGAGATTTGTTTTGGTTAATTAAGCCTTTGAAAAGGAGAGAGATTTTTTAGAAAGACGGCGGCAATGTGGTGGGGTCGGGCTAGCCGGTGGTAAAATGATGGTGGTAGATTATTTTCAGTACTCGGTTAAGTGAGTTAAAAATCTGTTTAGTTACAAGGACAACTTGAAAATTTTGATAGTAATATTTGTTAAGTTACTAACGTCCTTTAACGTTCATTAACATTTTTAACGATTTTGGTTAGTTTTGATAATAAATCAATGATGCACAGATTACATTTATTGTTTCGATAGTACGCAGGTTAATATGAAATTTTGAGATAGCACAGATGGCAAAAAAGTCGTTTACTCAATTATATTTATAGTTTTTATACTTTTCACACATATAAGTATTTAAAAAACCAATTAATAAATATCCATTAGACAAAATTATCATTTGACTATTTCAACTAATTAGACAATTGAATGCTTTTATAATGACAACTATCTAATCATAAATAAAAATAATTTAGATAAAGTGGATCAAAATTTTATATGACAACTATCTAATCATAAATAAAAGTAATTTAGATGAAATGTGTCAAAATTTTATGAAAAAATTGTAAAACTACAAATATTCTGGTATAAAATATCTCTCTCTTGAAAAATGCAAGTATTTTTTGACAGAGGGAGTATCTCACTTGTGACTCAAAGTGTGAGTTAAGTTGGTCCGTTTAAATTTAATAATTAATATTTAATTAATACTTTTTATCCCGATTTAAGGTTTACATTTTTTTTACTTCAAAGTTCAAACAATAAGATCCACCGTTTACTCTATTTACGAGAAACGACGATAATGATTAATTTTTTAAGATTCCAAGAATTTCAAAAGGCTAATTACTTCCTCCGTCCCAGTCGAGTGTACACTTATTTCTCTTTTGGTCCGTTTCAGCCGAGTGTGAACTACCAAAAATGGAAAAGGTTTTAATATTTTATATTCTCCATACCCCACCCACTCATTAACTCCACTCATTTTCCACCATACAATTTATTCAACCAACCTACTATTAACTCCACTCATTCTCTCTCTTCATTTCCTACCACACATTTTCATTATCTTAATAGTATTTCTTAGTTTGCGTGCCCAAAATCTTGGTACACACTTGGGTGGGACGGAGGGAGTATTAACTAACCTATTTTTTACTTGTTTAAATTATAAATACTCTTTCCATCCCATTACAAAAGATACAAAATCCTCATTTTAATGTCGCATTACAAAAAACATAAGAATAAAAAGAAAAGTTTTTAATACTTATTTATTCATAAGACCCACTTGCCATATTCACATCATCTATCCACTTAATATTTTTACTCCACTTTTTCTTTCCTAACTCACTTTTCATATTCACAAAATTTACTTCCCTTTTTCTTAATTTTTGTGCAAAATCTATTTTGTGTCTTTTATAATGCGACGGGGTGAGTAGTGTCTTGGACAATAATATTTTTCACCCATAATATTAAAGTTTGAAAAATACTTGTACGAATATTGACATGCTTCTTTGATTCAAGACCACCTCTTGACGATTTTTCATAATGCAAGGGTGGCATGGCAAGCTAACTAAAAACCTAGTTCCCACTAAAAAAAACTTAGTTAATCGTTAACAAGTGAGTGAAACCTTGAGAGAAGCATATAAATAGTTTTCAAAAAAAAAAATCATTTCGAAACAATTTTAAAATATACTCCCTCCGTCCCACGTGAATAGACACTTATTTTCTTTTTGGGACGTCCCACGTGAATAGACACTGCCCAAAATGGAAAAGAATTTATTATTTTATATTCATCATATCCCACCCACTCATTCTCTCTCTTCATTTCCTACCACACAATTTATTCAACCAACTCCACTCATTCTCTCTCTTCATTTCCTACCACACATTTTCATTATTATATTCATTTTCCTTAGTTATTGTGCCAAGATTTTTGGTGTCTATTCACGTGGGACGGAGGGAGTATATATATAAATATTAATTTTAGAATAAAAATAAATATATTATTTTGAGACCGAAGAAGTATAACTTACCAAAATCAAGGCTTTGATATGAGGTCTAGTGATCTTCACCTCAGCTTTATCATCTTCCATGACATCAAGCAACATATCCAAGAAATCCTTCCCACCTTCTTCCACCCCTCCTCTTACTATTTTCCTCTCTCGTCTCTTCTCTTCTCTCTCCGTTATAATCCTCTCCAGCAAACCATCGTACCTCCGATGCGTATCCTCGTACCTCTTTTTAATCCCTTGCAAATCCAAATTCTTACAAAACCACACAAAATCCGATAAATTAAACTGGCTGAATATCTGAGTCACTTCTCTTACGAGATTTTTCGCCTCGTCAGCCTCCCCGTCCGTTCCCGAACACCTTATGCTCATCATCATCTGCGATATAACGTTGTTCGTCAACTTCACTAACTCCTCTGTCACGTTGACTATCTCTCTATTGGCTGATTTTTTCATCAAGAGATGAACGAGCCCGTGAATTTCTCGCGTTCTAATGGGGAGGAAATGTGAGAGATTTCGTGAGCCGAGTAGCTCGAAAGTGGACATCTTTTTTAAGAATTTCCAGTAGGGCCCGTACGGGACAAAGGCAAATGCCAAGTCATAAGTTAGCCGCTTTATAGCGGCCGAGTGCATGCGGGAGGAGAATATTAGCTCATTTGTTTTGAGGAACTCTCTGGCAAGTTCCGGTGTGGAAGCGACAACGATCGGGACGGAGCCGAGGCGGAGGTGGATTAGTGGGCCGTATTTTGCCGATAGGTCGTGGAAGGATTGGTGGATAAGTGAGCCAAGGAGGTAGAGGTGGCCAATGATGGGTAAGGCTGGCGGGCTTGGTGGGAGGTGGTTTTTGTTGGAGGAATTTTTACGGAGGAAGAATACTGAAATGAAGAAGAGAGTGGCAATAGCAAAATAGAGAGGGTCAATAGTCATTTTGGTAGTGATAGAAAGAGTAGAAGTTTGGAGTAGGAAAAAATCTGGGAAATGTGTGTCTATATATTATGAATGCATATGTATATACGAGAAATAATAATGGAACAGTTGAGAGTACAAAAAATTAGGTGTCTAAGTAAGTGGTATGTTTCAAATTGGGGTTTAAAATCGAATTAAATCAAATCAAACCAAATTACGTGGTTTAGTTCGATTTTCAAGTAATAGTGATTTAATTCAGTTTCAAAAATTGTTAAACTATGTGATGAGCCTGGATCAGCTGGACCGGGCCTAAGCTCGATCTGATCCAAAGATCAAGTATGACGTGGCATACCCAAGACCGCCAGGGTCATGACCGCGATCCTCTCAAACTGTCCCAGCCTAGACCGCGGACAGCTAGACCGCCTGGAAGGTGACCGCGGATATTGTGACTTCTTCATCCGTGCCCGCGTCAATATAATTGACCATGACCAAGATGTTGACCGCGGTCTCATACCAGACTCCCGGTTAAAGCCATAGCTTATTGAGCAAGCTTACTTACTGGCTCTGACACAGTAAGCCGGCTTATTTCCATCGCATTGAATGCAGCTCAGTTGGCGCCTACTATTGCCATTAATGCGCCGCGCCAACTCTCTCAAATACACGGCTCCCGTCTCTATCAACGACATTCCCTCTGACAGTGAATCTTCCTTTACTGGCAGACCCAATCCGATGCGGACACGTGTAGGCGGTCAAAGACTAAGATGCCCTTTAGGGCTGACCTCATGGCTTACCTCAACAAGCACCTCTCCATCACCTATAAATATAAGACCTTTGTCCCCTTGGACAAGGTAAGTGCCAAATTGACATTGTAAGTCATTGTCTAAACCCTAAACACACACAAACACTCAAGACATTCAAAGTCTTATTCTCAGGTTATTATATCTCCCTAGATATCTTACTCTCATAACCGAGGGACTGAATTGGATTAACATCCGACTTCGACCTTAACGGTGCTTCTCTTTGTTGTGTTCTAGGTACTCAAATATATCTTGCCAGATATCCTTCAACCGCTCAGACCCTAAAACCTGTGGCGTCATCAATGGTTCCATTGCCGGGAAAGATCTTACTTTTCTCGTAAAAATATCATTTTTTCTCGTAAACACTGTGTCTGTCAACCAAACAACGTGTTCATAAACACTTACCGTCAAAACCTATTCTTTTTTCAAACTTTCACCGTTGAAAATATCTATTCCCTTGAGAAATGCTAGTTTCTTGTCAACCCCAGAAAGTAACCAAGCTTCTCCTTCCCACATCAACCCTGTCAGACCAAACACCTCGGCATTTCACAGGTTGGGGGGCCGTTCTCGCAGTACGGGAAATCTCTCTCCTGCGCAAAGAGATTTGAAGAAGCTTGTGGAGGAAGCCCGAAAAGAAAAGGCTCTCCATAATGCTAGTCCAAAAACTCCTACCACTCCCAAAACCCCTCTCACCTCTCCTAACACTCCTCTCACTCCGGAGTTAATCCTCAAAAGAAATGAGGCCCTGGCCACAAGGTCTAAACTGGTGGCTGAGGCCATGGCCATCAACGATGCCCAGTTCGAGTTGATAGAGGTAGAAGCCAATGGCAGAATGCCCCCCCGAAGGATCACAAAGGTTCTCCCAACGAGTCTCTACCTACTCGCTTGCTAGTCAAGCTAAGGGGACAAAACGGGCTGAACCGACTTTTGACCGTAGTCAAGAGGATGTGGTGGAAATTGATGATGATGAGGAGAGAGGAGAGGAAGCTCGATCTAATCCTTACCGCGAGAAATCCAGAGCCAGATCCGCGGCTTACGCCAAGGGGAAGGCCGTGATTCCGCGGTCTAAAAAATCCAAGATGGATGACAAGAACCCGGAATTTATCAAATTCATGCATCAAATGTGGGAGACCCACCAGAAAACTTCCAAGAAGTGTGGCCGCACTATGGATGCATTTTCTGACAAAATTGTCCGGACACCTATTCAAAGAGGGAAGCCTCCCCAGATTGAAACATATGATGGCTCTACGAATGCCAAATGCCATATGGGGCGCTTTGAAGGGCAAATGGCCCTATTCTCCTCTGATGAAGCGGTCATGTACAAGGCTCTGTCCGCAACCTTCACGAGCAAAGCCCTATCCTGGATGCTGGCCCTAAAGCCCAAATCCATCAGAACCTACAACCAATTCAGGCACATCTTCCTGAATTTGTTTGCAGGGGCAGGCGAGACCGCGCGGCCTAAGACAGACTTGGTCAGGGTAAAATAGGCGAGCATGGAAACTACAAAATCCTACATCACTCGGTTCAGAAAGATGACCGAGCAGATCGTAGACCTGTCTGAAGGGGACATCCGGCTCTGCTTTGAAGGCGATCTCACCTCCAATTTCCTAAAAATGAACTTTGCCTCCAATCGACCTAAGAGCATGGAGGAAATGTAGGAGCGAGCCTCTGCCATTGCCTCTGCCGAGGAGCCCAATGAGATTGGGCGCGTGCCCGCCAAAGACAGAATCAGTCAAGTCCAGGAAACTGGCCAGGGATCTGGCCGCGCTGGTAATCAAGGAAATAATAGAAAGCGCGGTATGGACAAGCTCAGAAAGCTGACGGAATAGACAGTTTTCACACCCCTGAACTCACCGCGTGCTGCCATTCTGAAAACCATGGTGATTCCCCCTCCTCCTCCTATGGGCAGAAAACCAAATGAGAGGAGCCGAGTTAAATTCTGTGAATACCACAATGACCACGGTCATAGCACGGAAGATTGCTTCCAGCTGAAGAAAATCATTCAGCAAAAGATTAACAACGGGGAATTGGCCAAGTGGGTACAGGGTCAGAATGCCAATGACAATACGATCAATGCCCAGCGAACACGAGCTCCTCGTGGCCCGGAGAGGAAGGAGAGAGATAATAACAGCGAGGATGAGCTGGATACCTATGACGTCAATTTTATTAGGGTAGAAGCTCCCTCCAACAAGCAACTCTCCCTCCAGATCAGGACCTTAGAAAAGGTGTTCTTAATTCCACATGTGACCCCGGAAGAGGAGCAAGAAATTGGGTTTAAAAGGAGAGAGCTTGCCTCCACCCTTTTTCATTCTACGCAGCCCCTCACCATTCGGATGAAAATTGCCCGAGCAAACATTGGCCGAGTCTTGATTGACACGGGTGCGGCCAGAGACATCCTTTACTACCATACCTTGGTAGGAATGAAGATGAACGAGGCTCACCTGACTCCATACACCGGTATGCTTGAGGGGTTCACGAATCACGCCGTCAGGGTGAAGGGGACATTCGAGTTCGAAGTAACTATTGGGTAGAAGCCCCTGTAGAAGACAGCCAAAATCACATTCATGGTGGTTGATCTTCCCTCCCAGTATAATGCAATATTAGGTGTGACCGCACAGGCTGCACTGGGAATAGTTGCCTCGGTCCCCCATCAAATAATCAAGTTTAACACTCCGGGCGGGGTTGCAACAATCAAAAACCAGCCCGAGAGGTTCCTCCGGACGTTGGAGGAGAAAAGAAAAGCGGAAAAGGCCAGACCTCCTACCCGCAGAAAGAGGGTGAGGACAAAAAAAGCAAAGGCAAGGGCAAAGAAATCACCCTGCTGCCCGCGCTAATTGGCATGCTCTCTTTTCATTCCACAAAAGTTGAGCTCAAGAAGAGCAGGAGAGCGAAAAGGTTGGATCCCGTAGAAGGGGGATATGTTGATCGAGGAATTCTGGGAGAAATAGACCGAGAGGTTATATACTCCATGGCCGCACTCCCAGAGGCAAGAGCCAATCCCCCAGTAATCGTGATAGACTCCCTCCATAACAGTGAAATTAGCGACCTCAGGCCTAACGATGAGCTTGAGGAAGTGGTAATCAATTTCCACTACCCCAAGCAAACAGTTAAGGTCGGGCTGGAAATTCACTCGGAGGAGAGGAGGATATTGATAGAATTCCTCTGGAATAACTGTGACATGTTCGTGTGGATAGTGGAGGACATGCAGGGAATTAGCGAGGACGTGATCCTCCATAAAATAAACGATGACTCCACTTTCAAGCTAATAAATCAGAAGTCGAGGTATTTCGCTCCGGATAAAGAAATAGCAATCAAGGAAGAGGTTGAGAAGCTTCATAAGGCGGGGATAATCAAAGAGATATATTACCCAAAGTGGCTAGCAAATGTGGTCATGGTCAAAAAGGCCAATGATAAATGGAGGATGTGCGTTGATTTCACTGATCTCAACAAAGCATGCCCCAAAGATTGCTTCCCTCTTTCTCACATTGACCGTTTGATAGATTTGATAGCCGGACACAGAGTTCTAAGCTTCATTGATGCATATTCCGGCTATCACCAAATCAAAATGGCTCCCGAAGATGTCTCCTCAGTAGCTTTCATCGTTGCGGGCAAGACCTACTGTTAAACAATAATGCCCTTTGGGCTGAAAAATGCAGGAGCCACCTACCAACGGATGGTTAACATTGTCTTTAAGGACCAATTGGGCAGAAACCTTGAGGCCTATATTGATGACATGGTCATAAAGACTAGTCAAAACTCCCACGAGCTCGACGTGGAGGAAACTTTCTCCAACTTGCGCCGCAATAACATGAAATTAAACCCCCTTAAATGTGCATTTGGGGTCAAAGCGGACAAGTTTCTCAGATTCATGGTCAACCAGCGGGGAATTGAAGCTAACCCTGAAAAAATTCAAGCGTTGTTGGACATGAGGCCTCCTGCCTGCGTAAAAGATGTGCAAAAGCTAAACGAGCGCATAACCGCACTAGGCCGCTTCATTTCACGGTCTGCAGAGAGATGCCTCCCTTCTTCAAAACTCTAAAAGGGGGGGGGGGAAGAAAGATGACGAGTTCGCGTGGAACAAGGACTGTGATCAAGCTTTTGAAGAAGTCAAAAATACCTCGGTCAGCCCCCTCTACTCAGCAGCCTGATGCCCGGGGAAGAGCTTTTTCTATTTTTAGCGGTCACTGATCTGGCAGTAGCCGTTGTTCTTGTAAGAGAGAAAAATAACTCTCAAAAACCAGTTTATTATGTATCTAAGGCACTGTCCGCCGTAGAAGGGCGTTCTCTTAATATAGAAAAGTTAGCTTACGCCTTGCTTGTATCTGCTCGAAAATTAAGAGCCTACTTTTCTGCACACCCTATAATTGTACTCACTGAGGCCCCGCTTAGAAAGGTTTTACATAAACCTGAATCCTCGGGCAGGATGTTAGCATGGTCTATAGAGCTCACTGAGTTCCAGATCACCTACTCCCCCCGAAGGACAATCAAAGCACAAGCCTTAGCTGATTTTGTTGCAGAAATATCATTTAAGCTAGCGGACAGCGATCTGGGAAAGAGAAAGCGAGCAGAATCACAAGAAGCCCAAGAGAGCTCGGAAGCCACAATTATACCACCCAAGGAGCGTCCAGAAGAAGTTTGGACTTTATTCATGGACAGATCTGCGAGCAAGTTAATGAGCGGAGCAGGCATACTCTTGATCGCACCCTGCGGGGAGAAATTTAAGAGAGCCTTGAGATTCAAGTTTGAAGCATCAAACAACCAGGCTGAGTATGAAGCGATTATAGCATGCATGGAACTGGCCAGAGACTTAGGAGTTCAAAATATTGAGATAAGTAGTGACTCCCAGCTCATAGTAAACCAAATCAAGGGTGAGTATGACACGATCAACCCAGTACTAGCCAAGTATTGTGATCTAGCCAAATCCCTTCTCACAAACTTCGTATACTATGAGCTGAACCAAGTGATGAGAGAGGACAACACAGAAGCAGACCTCCTCTCCAGAATCACCGATCAGGAAGTCATAGACTTAGATGCGGACTGCCAAATAGAGTTCGCAGAAGCATCTGCCATAGATCGGATTCAGATAAACAACATTGAGGATCAGGAAAGGGACTGGGTAGATGAAATCAGAGATTACATCGAGAAGGAAACCCTCCCCGAGGATCAAGCAAAGGCTAGGATCATTCAAAAGGTGTCCGCAAAATACACGGTCTTAGATACAATCTTATACCGGCGATCATACACCAAACCTTTGCTGAGATGCGTCAAAACTCATATGGTCACCAATTTACTCTACGAAGTCCATGAAGGAGTTTGTGGCGGACACCTCGGTGCTCGCACTCTCTCAGACAAGATTAAATTCCAAGGGTTTTATTGGCCCACAATGAGGAAAGATGCCGAAAATTACGTCAGAAAATGTGATAAATGCCAGCGATTTGCAGACATTCCTAGGCTCCCTTCAATAGAGCAGACATTGGTTATACCATCGTGGCCATTTAATACATGGGGTATAGATCTAATAGGACCATTCCCAACTACCCGAGGAAGCATTAAGTATGTAGTAGTGGCCGTGGATTATTTTACAAAGTGGACTGAAGCCAAAGCTTTGGCCACCATCTCCGAGGAGAATGTTTTGTCCACGATCACATCTGGTACAGATTTGGGGTTCCAAGAGCAATAATCTCGGACAACGGCACTCAGTTCGGTACAAAATTCACAGCTGAATGTGAGAGAATGAAAGTTCAACATCGCCAGTCCGCAGTAGCTTACCCCCAAGGAAGCGGCCAAGCTGAGGCCGCGGACAAATTAGTCCTGTCCACCCTTAAGAAAAATTTGGAAGGACGAGGAGGACGATGGGTGGACAAGCTCCAGACCGCGTTATGGGTTGTCCACACCACGATCAGAAATTCAACTAGAGAAACCCCCTTTTCACTCACTTATGGATCTGAAGCAGTTGCCTCTATAGAAGTAGCCTTACCCTCATACAGAGTCACATACTTTGATGAGTCTCAAAACGAGGCCAAACAGAAGCTATGACCTGGACGATCTCGAAGAAAAGAGAATGCGGGCAAATGAAAAAATGGTGAACTACAAGCAGAAAGCCAAAAGGTATCATGACAAGAGAGTGAACAAGAGAAGTTTTTCAGTTGGGGATTGGGTGCTAAGAAATGTTGAAGTACAAGGAACCCAAACTGGCTTCCACAAACTCTCCCCGAAATAGGAAGGTCCGTACGAAGTTACCCAAGTAGTCAAAGAGGGTACCTACAAATTACAGACAAGAGAAGGAAAAGACCTCAAGAATGCTTGGAATAGCGATCACCTTAGAAAGTATTATTTTTAAAATCATTATATTATAGAAGGCTGATAGAGGCAACAAATACATAAATAGCAAGGCATTTTTTGCGATAATTATTGTAAAAACTGTTGTAACAGAACTCATGAATTGGAGAGGGTTAAAACCCAAAATTATCCCATTCATAGTTATTCCCACCAGCCTAAAAAGCTAAGGTGAATGCCCGCAAAACGGGTGCCAGTGGGTTCAAGGGCCAACATATGAGCCCCTACCTGCTGATGCGCAAAGATCCATTAAGATCGCACTCCTATATGTGTACAAAGGCCATCAAGCCCGTACACGATCGCGGACAAGACTCTCAGTCCTGTTCGCGTGAACCACCACAAATAAGTGGATACAGATGCAAGTGGGGACAAAGGCCAAAATAGTGCCCGTACCTACTAAATGCGCGTAGGCCTTAGTTGGCTGTTGACCGCACGCTTGTATGTACAGAGGCCAACATATAAGCCCGTACATAGCCACAAGACTCCAAAGAGTCAAACCGCGTAAACCAACAATAGTAGATACAGATGCTGGTAGGTTTAAGGGCCAATACAGGAGCCCCTACTTACTGTTGCGTGGACTATTGCCACACGGCCACAATCTGCTTGCCCAAATGAAAGTAGCTTGCCTTGGCTTTTTCGAATTACGCCACGGATTTTTAAATCTAAATAAGCGTAAGTGGAGGGGAGTGATCAAAAAAGTTCTAGAGCCAAATAGACGAAAAGGGGTCAAGACCTCTAAATTGTCCAACACCATAACAAACGCGATCATAGGGAAAAGGGCTGACTCTCACGAAAAACTCAAACAGTTTTAAATAAAGAGTTATCAACTCATAAACGCGGTCAGTAGGCCTTATTATGCCCATAACCGCGGCATTGAGTCAAAAAATAATTATTCCAAGTCTAAAAGCTGGAAAAAGGAAAAGCAAGAATACAAGCTTAGCAAAAGCATTGATATTAAATATCAAAAGTATTCAAACATTGCAAAAACTTAAACCAGCTTAAAAAGGACAAGAATAATTCAAAATAGCTTTCTATTAAATAGATTCAAAAGATTTACAGAATCCTAAAAATCTATTGCAGAAACAAAAGACAAGAGTAAGTTAAAAATACTTCTCATAAATAGAAAAAATGATTTACAAAATCATACAATCTATTACAAATAAAAGAAAAATCCTAAGCTATATGCTCAGCAGCCTTGGGATTCGTGAAAGCTTCGGAAGCAAGAGTTGGAGAAGGCAGAGTTTTCGTTGGTTCAGAAGCCAAAGTAGTTGAGGGTTCAGTTGGAGCTGGAGCAGGAGCTGACTGCGGTCTGAATAAATCACTGACTGCAGTCCCGTTGGGAAACAGGCGAGCAGCAGCATCCTCGAATGATAAGCCTTCCGAACCAAACCTCAACCTGTCCAATTGATTCCTGAGGCTTGGAACGGTGACCGCGGCCACAGGAGGCAAGGAAGAGGCCACTGCGAGCTCTATGTTACCTATCTCATCCTCAGTCAGAGGGACCAATGCATGCCCGGGCAGGTAGTGAGCATCTGTGGAGATCAAAGAGTAAGGCCAATTGCTCCACAGTAAACCTGCCCGTAGCAGCAAAGTTCCTTAGCTGTGTCATACATCCGAGCTTGTACTGGAGGGTAGCTTTTGCCAAGATCTCCTCCTTGCACTCGTCGGAGTTCTTATACTCCTCAACTGCTTCTTTACGAGCAGCAGCCAAGATGGCATCCTTCTCCAACTGAAACTGCCTCATAGGAAGCAGCTCGTTGGACAGCCTATCCACAGAAGGCTCCAGGATCAGGACATCCTTTTTGGCATCCGCCAGCTTGTTCGCCAACTCTGCATTCCTCTTTTCGAGGTCTGCCTTCTGCTCGCAGAGCTCATCCCGCGTCCCTTTGGCCTTATCCAAAGATTTATTGGAATCATCAAGTCGACCCGTAATAACCTTCAGGTCTCCCTCCTTCTCGGTCAGAGAGGCCGTCAGGGTCTTCACTTTCTCATTAGCCTTGTCCAAAGCCTTGGACCTTTCAGCCAAAGCCTTGGACTGATCAGACAAGCTGGCAGCCTGCTCGTCATTAATCCCCCTCATCCTCATGAACTTATTGGCCATCTGCGAGCAGAAAAGTAAAGCAGTTAACAGTATGCGGTCAAGGGAAGATGACCAAGTTCAGCAACAGAAATATTGTTACCTCAATAGCCATTAAGCCCAAATCTCCGGACAGGGCGGCGGAATTCATCTTGGATACCACAGCCCCATAGAAATCAGGGGCGTAGAGCCTATTTAATGCTCCTTACCCAATCACGGAGTTGTAACCCCTGCGGAAGTAGGGATCCACCCCTTTTATCTCGGGCACCTTCGCGAGCTTGTCGCTCAGGCCCCTGGCCGGTTCGCGGGCTTCGTTGGGAAGCATCGGGTAGGAGGCCGAGCAAATGGTTTTCCCTCTACCCGAAGAGGAAGGAGCTGTAGCGGCGAGAGTGGAGGCTTGGGCATGTGCGCCATCCACCTTATGAGTTTTCTGCGGTCTCTCCTTGCCTGCAGCATCAGCATCAGAGGCAGACCCCTTCCTGGACTGATCGACATGTCCAGTTGAAATTGTACGATCAGCAGGACTGGAGCTGCGAGTAGAGGCTGGGGGAGGTCCTTTGGGGGGCGAAGGTGATGGATATATTTTTACATCCATTTTATACGTTCTAAAATCTATTTATTGTAAAATTTCCGAGTAAAAATGTAGTTTAATTATTTTGTTAGTGCTATTTTAATTTCAGGTTGAAATGGTGAAAATTGGGTGGTTTAAGGTGGAGAAATGATTAATATTCGAGACGGAGCGGAGCGGAGGAATTACAAAAGAGAAAAAAGAAAGAAATAAAGAAAGAAGAAAAAGAAAAGGGAGCAGTGATCGCCCAAGGAGCCACGGCGATCGCCCATGTTGGGCCGAGAGCATACGGCGATCGCCCAAGGCCAAACGGCGTCCGCCCTTCCCTTTCTGCCTGTCCGCCCTTCCCTTTCTGCCTGGCCTTACCAATTTATTCCCATGGCTGTTTGGCCAACTGCTGCCATCTTCTCCATGCCAAGGCAATGTTGGGCCGGCCCATGTTTCCCTTTCACGCCAACGCCAAGACCAATTTTCCTTCCAACCTTGTTTAATTGATTGGGCCAGAATATTATTTTGTTACTCCATCATCAGCTTTGGTCCTTGATTTCCTGGGAGTATAAATAGAAAAGAAGGTTAGAATTTTAGGTTGAAGTTTTGATATTGGGAGAAGAAGGAGGCGCAGGAGAATTACTTCCATGGTTCCATTGTCATTTATTAAGGTTTTGTTTATTTTTATGTCTTTAATTTTTATTTCTATGTCTAGCTAAATATTTACTTTCATGGGTTGTAGTTGAACAATTTTAATTAATTTATGCCATAAATGTTTTGTAATTCTAAGTTGATCTCTCTAGTTCCTTTTAGCTTATTTTCATGAAAGTGTTAAAGATTGCTACTCTAGACTTTGATTTAGTCTTGAAATGCTTTTTAACCATTTTGGGTTTATTTTCCACCATTGATTTGGGGATTATTTTTTACCATAGACTCAAGCTTTAAGTTTAAATCAATTTGTCCACTTGATTGAATTCAAATTGATTTAGGTTCTATTATTCTTTTGATCTTCATGTTTTTCATAGTTAAATTACTTGGACTTGATTTGCGAAAAGTAATTAAATTGGAAATAATAGATTGAAACCCGGCCGCCTTACCGTACCAATCTTTGCATAGTGATGAACCCTAGATTGAGATCAATTACTTTAGATATTTCTATATTGGCATAGATTAATGATTTTGTGAAAACTCAACCCATGAAATTATCTCTCTTTATTGTTAAATCTCGCTCCTTGTCTACTTGCTTAATTAGTTTAATTGTTAGTTTTGTTAGTCCAAAAACCAAACACCCCCCCCCATTGTCCTTTACTTGTTTAATTGTGCACCTTTGTTCTAAAACAAACAACCCGAGTCCTTGTGGTTCGACCCCTACAATAGTATATAGCTACAAGTTGGCACTCGTACTTGCGAGGGTTTTATAACAAGAAGTGGGTAAAGAAATAATATTCCATCAAGTTTTTGGCGCCGTTGCCGGGGACTTGGGTGTTTGTTTGCTTTAGTTTATTTGGTGCATGTTTGGGCGACGTTCCTTGAACCCCTTGTTGGCTCAAGCGAACAACGCCATTGATAGATTCGAGAGGAGCTTAACTCCTACTCGTGATTCCGGAAAGGGGTCAGATACTTTCATTTCTGGGCTTTTTGAGGAATTTAGTGAAGGTAGCAATTCTTGTGAAATTAGCACTTCTTCCACCGGGGAAGAAGAAGAAGATTTAGAAATGGCAGAAGAGGTACCCCCGACCATGAATGACTTTCTTAGACCAAAGGTTGACACCGCCATCTCTTGCATTGTCCTCACTGAGGCGGCAAAGAATCATGAGATAAAAGGACAATATTTTAGCATGTTGCCTAACTTTTATGGGCTCCCTTCCGAGGATGCCCTAAGCTTCTTAAAAGAATATCTCATGACTGTTTCAGGCTTTCCGGGACGAGCGGGTGTCACCGAAGAGCAATTAAGGCTTAAGTGCTTCCCTTTTGCATTGAAAGGGGCGGCAAAGAATTGGTTGATGTACCTTCCTCCTACTAGCATAACAACATGGGTACAATTGCATGATGCTTTCCTTAGAAAATATCTCCCTCATTCCCTCTTAGGTAGCATTAGACAAAAGATAATCACATTTCAACAAGACCCGGGAGAGGCCTTTCATGAGGCTTGGGATAGATTTAAGATGCTTCTTATGCAATGCCCCCATCATAATTTTCCCTTGCCAATTTTGCACCAAACTTTTTATGATGGTTTGAATCCCACGAATCAAACTATGGTGGATAATGCGGCCGGGGGAAATCTAGGCTTTAAGACCCCAGATGAGACCCAATCGCTCTTTGAAATGTTGGGAGCCAATTCTCAACAAAAGGGTACTAGGGGTAGAGGCATGCATGAGTTGAGTTCTAATGATGATATGGCTAGGCAGATGGCCATTTTGACACAAAAAATTGATAAATTGTCTATGCTAGGTTCTTCTTCTTCAAATGCTAATGTAATTAATGATAGTTGTGCTTATGGTTGTGGAAATTCCCATGCTACTCATGATTGTCCAAATGGTCCGATGTTTGGTAATGAACAGGTAAATGCCATGCAAGGAATGGGACAAGTTATGCAAGGTTTTCAAGGCCAATATCAAAGACCTCCTCAAAACAACCAATGGAACAATGCTTACAATGCGGGTTGGAGGAATAACACCAATGTTTCATGGGGAGGAAACCAAGGCCAAGGGAGTCAATTCAAGCCACTCCACAATCCAATCCCACAAGAGCAATTTGAGCAAAGGAAAGCCCCATGGGAAGTTGCAATGGACGAGTTAAGGGCCGAAAACCGACAAATGAGGGTTGAGAGTCATCAAGCTAAGCTAGAGCAACAACAAGCCTCAAGAAATCATGAGGCCGCAATGGAAAAATTGCAAACCCAACTTGGGCAATTGTTGGGGGCCTTGCAAAATCAAAAGCAAGAAAACTTTCAACACCCACCTGAACAAGCTAAGGCAATTACCACGGTGTGGGATGAAAGCGATGAAATTGAGGAGGTATTTCTCTCTTCCTTTTATGATGATAATGCTGATGTTAGTGAGGAAGAGAGTAAGTTGAGAATGATGAATAATGTGTCTTTTAATGACAATCTAGAATCTCCCCTCCCCCATGTTGAAAACCCTACACCCACCAATGGTGTGAGTGGTTTGAAAAAGGAAATTGTCAAGAAAGACCCCGGAAGCTTTATTATTCCAATCTCTTTGGGGGGTCTACAATTTAAAGGGTTAATGGACCTTGGGGCAAGTGTAAATGTCATGCCCTATCATGTTTTTAGAAGATTGGGAGTGCAAAACTTAAAACCTCCTACTAGGGACTTGCTATTAGCGGATCAATCGATCACGCGTCCCTTAGGAGTGGTTGAAGGAGTTTTGGTTGAAATGGATAAGATTGTGATCCCGATTGACTTCATGGTGGTATGTATGGAAAATCATAATATTGATGATTTGGGAGTCCCCATATTGCTTGGGAGACCCTTTATGTTTGTCACCAACTCTATCATTGATGTGCCACATGGTAGGATTTCCTTGACTTGGATGGGGGAGGAGGTTAAATTTTCAGTTTTTGATAGCATAAAAGAACCTCCCCCAAAGGAAGAGTTTGTTGGTTACATTGAGGACATTGCGCTTAAGAGATATAGTGTGAATAGCGGTGGGAATTTTGGGGATAATGCGGGCGTTTGTCCCTTGAATATGAATATTAAATCCGATCAACACTTTGAGAGTGACGGGTCGTATCACCCCCCAAACAACTCCCAAAAAGAGTTGATGCCATCACACACATTTCCGATCCCCTTGAAATCTCATGTCCTTAAAGAAGAGAGTCAATTTCTTGATCTATGTGACACTTTATTTGCAAATATATTTGATCAAGATACTTGTTCTAATGTTTTTATTGAGAATGATGTCCAAAAGGTGAAGGAATCAAATAGGTTTGGGGGTAAGTGCCCCAACAAGAAGAAATATAAGAGAAAAAGGGTGAAAAATAAATCATCTAAAGTTTCTTGGGCTCCACCGGAATGGCTTGAGGAAGGAGTTTGTGCATGGAAGGAAGTGGGTGTTTGTGCCCGAGAAGACAAGAAATGGCCAAAGGGCCGAAAGACAAATGCCAAGAATAAAGCGACAAACTTCAACCCTCCTTGAGAGAGGGGATCCGGTCGAGCTAACGACCTTAACCAAAGCGCTAGTTGGGAGGCACCCCAACATGGTATGACTTTACTTGCTTTTCGTTTTTAATTTCCGTCTTTTAGTTTATATCTTTTATTTCCCACCCTCTCCCGAATTTGAGTTTTGCTTTCTTTTGGTTTTCATGCCATGAGGACATAGCACTATTTAGGTTTGGGGGTGGAAGTATATTTATAATGTAGTGTAGGATGTCTTGTTTAGTTATGAAAAAAAAAAATGTTGTCCATTTGGCTAAATTTGGTGGTTGCCATTGAAGTCTATGATGATTGAGAGTTGTAGTGTGTGTTGCCATTGTTTTTTGTGTGTATTGTCTTGATGGGAATTGAAAGCACATTGAATCATTTAAACCTTAGTCGCACCATCACAACTCCACTTTCATTTTTCCCGGATCCTTGTCATTTGGCCTAAGTACTTTTATAGGATCATTTTGTCATTTTCGGGGTTGCTAGAACATGATTGCACAATTGTTAATATCAAGTCAATAGGTTAATAAATATTGGGGCATGGCTTGAGTTGGTCAACTTGGGAAATCTCGTATTGTATTGTAAAGGGGGCAAGTATCAAGTTATGTATGTTGAAAAAAAAAAAAAAAAAAAAGAAAAAAAAAAAAAAAGAATAAGTGTCGGGTTAAGAAGAGGAAAGGAATGGCAAGGATGAAAAAAAAAAAAAGAAAGACAGAAAAAAAAATCCCTTGGTACCGATTCCCGCTCCGAGAATGATTAAACATTCTTGTACCTACGTGACACAAATAATATGTTTAGTTGTTCAACTTGTCCCCCTATCTTTGAGTATTTGTGTAAGTGACCAAGGAAGAAAGTTTGTAGTGAGGCAATAATGTAATGTAGTGAACTTCCTAAGCCGTGTCCCCAATATGAGTTAACCGGGTTAGCAATTGTGTAAGAGTGCCTATGGACACCTTCCTTATGCGTTAGTGCATCATCATCCTCTTTTGAGTTAGGACATGACAAAATGAATCTATAAAGGAATTTAGGTTGGTGACAATGATCCACAATATCACTTCCACCTCACCGGCTTAGATGGAAATTAAAGGTTGAATGCTTCAATGTGTTTGGAAGTTCTTTTTCATAGCTATCACCCTATCTTTGGTGTTCTTGGTGAGGTTTCTGAGACGTTCTTGTTGGCAAACCTATGGCATTTTGGACAACGCAAAAACTTTGGGTTTATCTTTTTATTGTTGTTTGCTTTCTAGTAGTTATTATTTAGCTTTGTGGTGTTTTATTTTACTCGGGGACGAGCAAAAGATAGGTTTGGGGGTATTTGATGGATATATTTTTACATCCATTTTATACGTTCTAAAATCTATTTATTGTAAAATTTCCGAGTAAAAATGTAGTTTAATTATTTTGTTAGTGCTATTTTAATTTCAGGTTGAAATGGTGAAAATTGGGTGGTTTAAGGTGGAGAAATGATTAATATTCGAGACGGAGCGGAGCGGAGGAATTACAAAAGAGAAAAAAGAAAGAAATAAAGAAAGAAGAAAAAGAAAAGGGAGCAGTGATCGCCCAAGGAGCCACGGCGATCGCCCATGTTGGGCCGAGAGCATACGGCGATCGCCCAAGGCCAAACGGCGTCCGCCCTTCCCTTTCTGCCTGTCCGCCCTTCCCTTTCTGCCTGGCCTTACCAATTTATTCCCATGGCTGTTTGGCCAACTGCTGCCATCTTCTCCATGCCAAGGCAATGTTGGGCCGGCCCATGTTTCCCTTTCACGCCAACGCCAAGACCAATTTTCCTTCCAACCTTGTTTAATTGATTGGGCCAGAATATTATTTTGTTACTCCATCATCAGCTTTGGTCCTTGATTTCCTGGGAGTATAAATAGAAAAGAAGGTTAGAATTTTAGGTTGAAGTTTTGATATTGGGAGAAGAAGGAGGCGCAGGAGAATTACTTCCATGGTTCCATTGTCATTTATTAAGGTTTTGTTTATTTTTATGTCTTTAATTTTTATTTCTATGTCTAGCTAAATATTTACTTTCATGGGTTGTAGTTGAACAATTTTAATTAATTTATGCCATAAATGTTTTGTAATTCTAAGTTGATCTCTCTAGTTCCTTTTAGCTTATTTTTATGAAAGTGTTAAAGATTGCTACTCTAGACTTTGATTTAGTCTTGAAATGCTTTTTAACCATTTTGGGTTTATTTTCCACCATTGATTTGGGGATTATTTTTTACCATAGACTCAAGCTTTAAGTTTAAATCAATTTGTCCACTTGATTGAATTCAAATTGATTTAGGTTCTATTATTCTTTTGATCTTCATGTTTTTCATAGTTAAATTACTTGGACTTGATTTGCGAAAAGTAATTAAATTGGAAATAATAGATTGAAACCCGGCCGCCTTACCGTACCAATCTTTGCATAGTGATGAACCCTAGATTGAGATCAATTACTTTAGATATTTCTATATTGGCATAGATTAATGATTTTGTGAAAACTCAACCCATGAAATTATCTCTCTTTATTGTTAAATCTCGCTCCTTGTCTACTTGCTTAATTAGTTTAATTGTTAATTTTGTTAGTCCAAAAACCAAACACCCCCCCATTGTCCTTTACTTGTTTAATTGTGCACCTTTGTTCTAAAACAAACAACCCGAGTCCTTGTGGTTCGACCCCTACAATAGTATATAGCTACAAGTTGGCACTCGTACTTGCGAGGGTTTTATAACAAGAAGTGGGTAAAGAAATAATATTCCATCAGAAGGCAGAGGCAAATCTTTTGTTTGAACAATCACCTTCGCCACGGACAGAGGCGCGCCGGACTGTCTGTCAACAACGGGCAGAGATATGCCCTTCTGTGCAATTTTTTCCAGGGCAGCTTGCCTGGCCGCTGCATCCTTCTCTTCTTGAGCTAATTTCTTAGTCTTTATTTGGGCGGGATTAAGTTTGGCCATCTCCGAGATACTCAGCCGGATCTACTCTGAAAGGAAAAAGAGTTGATTAGAGAGCAGTTCAAAATGTGCAAAGCAGATCAAGAAACAGTTAGGCAGTTTATCAAAGACAAAGAAGAGATCGATCCACTTCGGAGGATCACAGGTCGCGCCCATCATACAAGTCTTGCAGTCAGCCTCAAAATCAAAAAACTCGTGAACCCTCCAGTTAGGATCATGGAGCTGGGGCGCAATGGTTACCCTAGGGGCATAGGGGCAACCCTCCCTCTGAAAGGCCACCCCTGTGGAGATCAGTAGCGGCTCATTGTCAATGATCACGCTCACATCGAAAATCGATTGCTCCCTCTCGGTCACAAACTGGGCCAGGAAGAGGGCAAGAGCGACTTGGATATTTTCAAAAGCAGTTGGGTTAGGGTAAGAGCTAGCAGCAACCTTAACAGGAACAGGACTCGAAGGTTTTGAAAAAGACTACCCGAACCTGGACTCAATAACCAGAATGTTCCTCTGGTTTCACTGGTAAAATTTGTTGGTAGGAGCAGAGAAGGTTCGGGCAGAATTATTCATTGCTTTCAGGCCAAGGTTCCCATTGGTTATTTGATTTTGGTAATAGGCATAAAGCCCAGAAAGGGAAGGTTCATGACTCAAAACCCTACAGACCGCAATAAAAGAGACAAGGGCCCTAATGGCATTTGGGGTTAGGTGCATGCGCAGGCAGTGGTTGAAATTAAGGAAACGATTGATAAAAGGGTCAAGGGGAAGTCTCAGTCTGTTCTCAAACTGGACCCCGTAGAAGATACAAGCCATATTGTCCTCGCGGACATCAGCCACCAACTCCAGTCTCAGTTTTCTTTCTTCGTCTCCACTTCCTGAAGAGGGCGGACACGAAAGCATTTGGGGTCAACATTATAGGTGGTGTATATTTCTAACTCCCAGTCAGTAAGGGCCACCTCCTTGGCTTTCCTCTTCTGGCCACGGCTAGGATTTTCCCCACCAGCATGACTCTTGCCTCGGGCAGTGGCATCCTCCTCAGGTTCCTCCTCGAAGGCATCAACGATCTTCGTTGCCTTCTGGACGTGCCCACAGCCATGCGATCTTCCTCATCGCGGTCATCTTCCACAGTCTAAGTGCTCGCAGAGCCAAAGAGACCAGTAGATGACCCCTTAGAGGCCTCGTCACCACCTCCATCCACCTCCATATCCTCGTCACTACTGCTTTCTAGGTTCACTACGGGCACAACAGGGGCCTCGGTCAGGGCTTCGGGGTGTACAGTATTCAATGGTTTAATGTCTAAGGGAGTGCTCCAATCTTCTGCGCCCAGGAAGGAATCCTTATTCATTTGATTAAGATCCATCAGATCAACTTTCTCCCGGTCAGTTATTACTCGGGGATAAGGGATTGCTCTCCTCACCAGTTCGACGGCGTTCAAAGCCGAATCTCTCTCACGGGAAAACTTGCAAAGAATCCCCACCACAAAATTTCTTAATCGACTGGTATCCCCCAACACCACTATATCACCGTTCACAACCAATTTCTTCTGGGCCTCTCACAACCGGGTGGGTCAAAAGGCCCTCATTGATATTTCTCACAGAAATATTGGAAACATACCATGGAAAGCCTAACCCAAGTATGGGCAACCTTCCTATAGATACCCCCTGACTGTTTACAAACATCGAAGGTATCAGGAGTGTTTCCATCTCCTAATTTTAGCGGACGGGCCAGACCAAAAATACGGGTCGTCATCAAATCCCAAAAACAGAAGAAGAGGAAGAAAAAATTAAAAGTAAAATAACTTACGGAAGAAGATTGAGAAGAAGAAAACGCTAAGTAAGAAAGCAGCAGTTTTTTCTCACTCTAAGGCAGGTGGAATGCTTAAAGGTGATAAAAGGGTTTGAGGGTTGAATGGTTTCGTATTTATAGGCCTACCAATACGGGTTAACCCGTATTAATTAGCCCACAAACCATTTCCCTCAAATCACGAACCGGCGCCAAACATTTGAAATTTTGAAATTTGAACTGCTGGCATTTATGGCGCATGTTGGATGATTGACACGTAACCTCCGTACCTGGCACGCGCTGTCGCTTCACCTGCCAAGGGGCCCACCAGTTTAACCGGGAAGCAGAGCAATAAATCTTCTACAAGCTTTCTCACGTGCCTCTCACATGTGCCTATTTGCATGGGAGGCAGAGCAAAACCAGTGAAAAACGACAAGACTGGTAACCGCAAAGAGCGATCTGGCAAGACCAAGCTTAACAAGTAGCTCCTTTCTCAGACCATAAATAATCACTCACTTGGAGCTAGTGGCCACTGATGAGCCCGGACCAGCTAGACCGGGCCCAAGCTCGGTCTGGTCCAAAGGCCAAGTATGACGTGGCATACCCTAGATCGCCAGGGTCAAGGCCGCGATCCTCTCAAACTGTCCCAGCCTAGACCGCGGACAGCTAAGACCGCCTGAAAGGTGACCGCGGATATTGTGACCGCTCACTTCCGTGCCCGCGTCAATATCATTGACCGCGCCCAAGATGTTTACCGCAGTCTCATACTTGACTCCCAGTTAATCTCACCAGACTCCCTGTTAAAGCCATAGCTTATTGAGCAAGCTTACTTACTGGCTCTGACACAGTAAGCCGGCTTATTTCCATCGCTTTGAATGCAGCTCAGTTGGCGCCTACTATTGTCATTAATGCGCCGCGCCAACTCTCCCAAATACACGGCTCCCGTCCCTATCAATGACATCACCTCTGACAGTGAATCTTCCTTTACTGGCAGACCCAATCCGATGCGGACACGTGCAGGCGGTCAAAGACTAAGATGCCCTTTAGGACTGACCTCATGGCTTACCTCAACGAGCACCTCTCCATCACCTATAAATAGAAGATCTTTGTCCCTTTGGACAAGGTAAGTGACAAATTGACATTGTAAGTCATTGTCTAAACCCTAAACACACACAAACACTCAAGACATTCAAAGTCTTATTCTCAGGTTATTATATCTCCCTAGATATCTTACTCTCACACCCAAGGGTCTGAGTTGGATTAACATCCGACTTCGACCTTAACGGTGCTTCTCTTTGTTGTGTTCTAGGTACTCAAATATATCCTGCCAGATATCCTTCAACCGCTCTGACCCCAAAACCTGTGGCGTCATCACTATGTGGTTTGGTTTGGTCTACGGTCTAGACCCCCAAACCACGGTTCGAGACCGCGAGACCAAACCAGCAAATCGTTCAATATTAGCCGTTGATATACATATCTTTCATCTGCACATCACATTTAGATTTCTATTCAAATTTTAGCCCATAATCTTTTTTTCTTTTGGTTAATCTTCATGTAATAATGTTAATTAACTCTTTAGCATATACTATTACAAGTACTCAATTGACATGTTGTTATCATAACATTGAAGCACAATTTCAACTTGTGTTTAAATACTGAATCTCTTATATATGTTATGTCTGAAAAATTAAAACAAACATAACAATGAATTTTGTAGTCTGAAATCATATTCTAATTAATGGTTTAAGCAGTGTTCTATTTCATGGTTTGAATCGTGGTTTGAATTATGGTTTAAACTGCCGTTCAAACCGTAAAATCAAACCGCGGTTCGAACCAAACCGAAACAAACCATGACGGTTTTGTTCGATTCGGTTTGAATTTTTTCATAGTTCGATTCGGTTTGAGATTTTTTCAAACCGATAACTAGTGATTCAGTCCGTAAATTGACCCAAATCAAATTAAACCGAACCATTTACAACCCTACTAAAAAAAAGGAACACTGAGATTTCATCTCAACCACACGTTGGAAGGTACCTTACTACGTCAAAATTGTGAGAGGTTCTATTCAAAAACAAAATAATAATAATAAAAAAAAAATCTAAACCACGGGATGGAAGGTTTGGTTTGGTAGCAACTGCAATAAGTCGAATTGAAAGTTATAACCTTATATAAACCGACAAGGCAACAACTTTAGGTCCAAGGTGCATTATGGTTACGGTTAGGATGTCACGGTTCGTCAATGGTCGATCGACGATTTTTGCTGCCGGGCCGAAAGGTATGTCTATCTGCCCCGACCATCTCCTAAAGCCAACCACACATTCTTAGTCTCCAATCTCCCCAAGCATCTCTCTCATTTTGACTAGATCTAGGTTTGAGCACCCACTTAGAGCTTGTTGCGGCCATTGTGGGAAACACTCAAATTACAAAATGAAAATCCATGAACCACAAGGCTAGGCCACATTTTTTTTTTAATTAAAGTCTTTTCCTTGCATGTATGATTCATGCAAGAAAAGCTGTAATAATAACATGGTTATAGCATTGTCTATTTTCAAATGCTATAGTAGAAATTTAGAAATGTTTGAGCCCCTCTGGTTCTTCTAAGATACTACACGAAACCAATTATTTTGACAGAGTAATTAAGACAAATTACATCATATGAATGCATTTTTTTTAAATATATATATATATATTTTTTTGATACCCAGGTTCCCCAGCTTCGCCGAGTTAGTCCTGGACCACTACCTCCCGGCCCCACAGTGTCCTAGCGGAGGTAAATTGCGGATATGCCCAAATCAGCCAGGGTGACAGCACTCCTTATACTCCTGGCCCCAAGGGAGCCCTCCTACAACGCGGTAGTTGAACTCCCCACACTGAGGTTGCAAGCCCAGCAATGCCGCTTCCTTAACTGAATGGATATGTCCGGGGGGCTCCTAAGGACCCTGAAATCCAAGGAAGAAATTAATCCACAAGGATTTCCCTTGGGGGGAATTGAACCGGTGACCTTCCCTACGGGAAGCCACTCAAGGTACCATTGGGCCATCGCCCATTATGTTCTCACACTTACTAGGTTTACTGTGCACCCAGCTGTCACTTATTTCAATAATTTATAAAGCTTTAAACATTTCAACACGCAAACAATGAGTTGAACTATGACTCGAAGATATTGCTCGAGTCAACTCGGGCCACTGGTACATAAACAAGATCATGGGCCCTTGGAGCGGTCAACCCGGCCCGTTCACTCATATCCATAACTTTCCCATCTTCCAACTTCCATTCAAAACACTGAATAAGTGCCGCAAGAGCCGTAGGCAACTCCCTCTTGGCCAAAGCAACACCTGGACAACCCCTCCTACCCGTTCCAAATGGCAATAGTTGAAAATCATGCCCCTTTATGTCCACCGAGCCCAATGGGCCATTTTGATCCAAGAACCGTTCGGGCCTAAACTCCAATGGGCTTTCCCAATACTCAGGGTTTCTTCCAATAGACCAAATATTAACGAATAACATGGTACCCGAAGGAATGTTGTAGCCTTGTATCGGACAATCGTTTATTGATTTTCGAATGAGCATTGGAATTGGAGGGTGGAGACGGAAATTTTCTTTGATTATGGCTTGAATGTAGGGAAGATTTGCGTAGTCGGTTTCTTGAACTAGTCGATCTTTGCCTATGACTCGATCGATCTCTTCTTGGGCTTTTATGAGTACATTTGGATTGTTCATGAGCTCGGCTAAGGCCCATTCGATTGCAATGGCTGTTGTATCTGTTGCTGCTGTGAAGAAGTCCTGATCAAATGCATTAAATTTCATAATATTGTCACCAATAAGAAAAAAAATCAAACTTTATCTTCATAATAATATGAGCAAATATAAGCTCTCAACTATTGTACATGTCTATTGTTTTTGTATCCGGCGAGCTAACATTTTTACCAACAACATTAATACATTTTTTTTTTGTAAATGTTTAAGTCCCTATACTTAAATTATTTTCTTGTACCAAAAAAATAATATAGTAAAAAGTACTTCAATTATTTCTCATTCATATTTTTACAAGGGACAGAAAAAAAAATTATAATTTCATGTCACCAATGGTACTATTCATTTTAACACAGTACTTTGATGGGTGTTCAATCATAACTAGTATACCCCAAGTGTAGTGTATACAGAAAGGCTGTAAATGGCAAATGGAAATTTGGCCGTTCATGGGTTCAATTTTCTCAGGAGTTAGAGGGAAGAATTTCTCTCCCTAAAATTTATCTCCTAAGTGCTTCTGTGTGTGCATGTGTGTGTGTGTGAGTAGTGAAAAAAAAAAAATCTTTTTTAAAAAAAAAAAAAAAAGAAAGGCTGTAAATGACGCACATGGGGATTTGGCCTACTGACTTGAGCTCATGGCTTCCAACCTGGAGGTCATGGGTTCGATCCCCCAGAAGTTAGAGGGAAGGCTTTCTCTCCCTATGATTTATTTCCTAGGCGCTTCTGTGCGTGCATGTGTGTGTGTGTGTGTGAGTAGTGGAAAAAAAAAAGTTCGATCCCCCAGAAGCCGCTAGAATTTATCTCCTAGGCGCTTCTGTGCGTGCATGTGTGTGTGTTGAGTAGTGAAAAAAAAAAAAAGAAAGGCTGTAAATGGTTCGGGTTTGGACAATTTACAAACCTAACCACTAGTTATCATTTTAGAAAAATTTCAAATTGAACTGAAACAAACAGCAGTTTGATTTTACGGTTCGAACCGTGGTTTAAATCGCAATTCAAACCACGGTTAAAACCATGAAATAGAACACTGCTTAAATCATTAATTAGAACATGGTTTCATACTACACAATTCAGGTGGCGTTTGGTTGGAAGGAAAGTGGGGGAAAGGAATGGAAAACTCCCTCTTTTCCATTCCTTTCCTCCGTTTGGTTCAAGCTTTTTAAAAAAAAAATTCCGAAGGAAAGTTGAATTCCTTCAAAAGGAATTCAACTTTCCTTCGTAAAATCGATGGAAAGTTCAATTCCTTTGGGAATGGAAAAAAAAATTTTTTTTTTGACCAATTTGGTGATTTTATTTATCAGTTCGGTTTGATAGTCCGGTCTCGCGGTCTCGAACCGTGATTTGGGGATACAGACACCAGACCAAATCAAATCTCACGATTTTACAATTTTTGAAATCGAATCAAACAATTATTGCTTGAAAATCGTATCAAACCGTGTGATTTGGTTTGATTCGATTCCAAACTTACTTTTCTTAATTTTCATACTCACAAAATCTACATCACTATATACTTTTCTTAATTTTTGTGTCTTTTGTTATGCGACGGGGTGAGTAGTGTCTTGGACAGTAATATTTTTCACCCATAATATTAAAGTTTGAAAAATACTTGTACGAATATTGACATGCTTCTTTGATTCAAGACCACTTCTTGACGATTTTTCGTAATGTAAGGGTGGCATGGCAAGCTAACTAAAAACCTAGTACCCACTAAAAAACTTAGTTAATCGTTAACAAGTGGGTGAAACCTTGAGAGAAGCATATAAATGGTTTTCAAAAAAAAAAAAAATCATTTCGAAACAATTTTTTTTTTAAAAAAATATAAATATTAATTTTAGGATAAAAATAAATATATTATTTTGATACAGAAGAAGTATAACTTACCAAAATCAAGGCTTTGATATGAGGTCTAGTGATCTTCACCTCAGCTTTAGCATCTTCCATGACATCAAGCAACATATCCAAGAAATCCTTCCCACATTCTTCCACCCCTCCTCTTACTATTTTCCTCTCTCGTCTCTTCTCTTCTCTCTCCGTTATAATCCTCTCCAGCAAACCATCGTACCTCCGGTGCGTATCCTCGTACCTCTTTTTAATCCCTTGCAAATCCAAATTCTTACAAAACCACACAAAATCCGATATATTAAACTGGCCGAATATCTGTGTCACTTCTCTTACGAGATTTTTCGCCTCGTCAGCCTCCCCGTCCGTTCCCGAACACCTTATGCTCATCATCATCTGTGATATAACGTTGTTCGTCAACTTCACTAACTCCTCCGTCACGTTGACTATCTCTCTATTGGCTGATTTTTTCATCAAGAGATGAACGAGCCCGTGAATTTCTCGCGTTCTAATGGGGAGGAAATGTGAGAGATTTCGTGAGCCGAGTAGCTCGAAAGTGGACATCTTTTTTATGAATTTCCAGTAGGGCCCGTACGGGGCAAAGGCAAATGCCACGTCATAAGTTAGCCGCTTTATAGCGGCCGAGTGCTTGCGGGAGGAGAATATTAGCTCATTTATTTTGAGGAACTCTCTGGCAAGTTCCGGTGTGGAAGCGACGACGATCGGGATTGAGCCGAGGCGGAGGTGGATTAGTGGGCCGTATTTAGCCGATAGGTCGTGGAAGGATTGGTGGATAAGTGGGCCAAAATGACTATTGACCCTCTCTATTTTGCTATTGCTACTCTCTTCTTCATTTCAATATTCTTCCTCCTTAAAAATTCCATCAACAAAAACCACCTCCCACCAAGCTCGCTGGCCTTACCCATCATGATGGGTAAGACCCATGATGGGTAAGGCCGGCGGGCTTGGTGGGAGGTGGTTTTTGTTGATGGAATTTTTAAGGAGGAAGAATATTGAAATGAAGAAGAGAGTGGCAATAGCAAAATAGAGAGGGTCAATAGTCATTATGGTAGTGATAGAAAGAGTTGAAGTTTGGAGTAGGAAAAAAATCTGGGAAAAGTGTGTCTATATATCATGAATGCACATGATAGTACTATAAAATCTGGACCACACGTTGGAAGATAGGGTGTGGTTTGGTACCTAACTACTACAATACTACGTAGAAATTGTACGAGGTTCTATTCAAAAACAAAATGATAATAAAAAAAAAAAAAATCTAAACCACGGGATGTAAGATGGGGCGGGTGTGGTTTGGTAGCAACTGCAATAAGTCGAATGAAATTATTATAAAAGTAATGTTGAAAACGTGAGTTTTATGGGAACATAATTATGTTTCCTTGTTTAATTTGTCTTCTATTATGGTAAGAAGATTTTGAGACTTTCATGGAGATTTATAAGTATCTTACTTTTATTAAGAGATTGTAATTAGGTAAATATCTTTTATTTATGTACATAGTTTTATATTAGGACTAACCTACTAATATTTGATTTCCTTGTGAGTGTGTTATATGTTTTCATATAGGAAAAGGAATCTCACAAAGGAAGAGGTCGATTGCATGAAGATCTTCTCCAAGGTGCTCTATAAATACAAGGCATTCAGCACAAAGAGAAGTTACACAATTTACGAGAGAAAATCACATTCTTCATAGTCATTCGACATTGTTGTTTTTAGGTTGTGAGCTTACATCCGTAACTCACATCTAGGTTTTCATAAAGTTCTCTTGTTTTACTTCTGATTGAATAAGTCCTACTTGGGAAAGGGGAGTTGTTCATATCATAGAAGGTGATTAGAACTTGTTTAGTATTTTCATATTTTAGTTTTTCACTTATTTGTTTTTGTAAGAAACATAAGTTTTTATAGTGAAAAGGTTTTGGGCGTAAGCCTAGTTTGCGATCACACGTATCGATGGCGTATATAACTCTTGAGTTATTGCATTTTATTTACTTTTATTTACTTTATTCCATTGCATTATACGTGGATGTGTGGACGGTTGTGAGACACATCCGTACTCACATCCTTTGCCTATTGCGTGATCCAAGTTTCCTAGCTACACGAAACTTTCAATTGGTATCGAGCCAACTCTCGATATATTGCGAGTGTTGATCCAGAAAGTGTAGTCATTATGGAATGCCAAAATTACCAAAATAGGCCTCCTGTCTTGGATGGCACAAATTATTCTCTTTGGAAGTCTAAGATGCGAAACTACATCAAAAGTATTGATGAAAGAGCTTGGATGTGCATTCTTGTTGCATGGCAACCTCCTACTGTGGAGAAAAAGCCATCTTCTGGTGTTGGTGAGTCCTTCTTTGAAAGAAAACCTGAAGAACAATGGACTCTTGATGAAATACAAGCTGCAAACTACAATTCAAAAGCCATGGGTGCTATTTCCACCATGTTTACGGGAATATGTACAAGCTTATAACAAATGAAAGTATAGCCAAAGCTGCTTGGGATATTTTGCAAACTCAATGTGAGGGAGCACCAAGTGTGAAGGCTACCAGGCTTAGAATTTTAATGGATAGGTTTGAGTTACTTCGAATGGAAGAAACTGAGGATATTGTGTCATATCTTTGCTAAGATTCATGAGATTTCAAATGAATGCACAAGTCTAGGAGAATCTATCTCCAATGCAAGACTTGTTAGTAAGATTCTAAGGACCTTGCCTGAGAGGTTCAACATTAAAGTAGCTGTGATTGAAGAAACAAAGGACACAAATACTGTAGGTCTTGACACCATCATAGGAATCTTGACTGTGTTTGAGCTTAACCTTGAGGCTCAGAAGAAAAACAAAACACACAGTCTTGCCCTTAAAAGTGTTGCTGCTCTACCAAAAGAGCTTGTGGAATTATCCTCTGAAATTGACAAGTCTAATCTTGAAGATGAGGATGTTGCCTTTATTTCAAAGAAATTCAGTTCTATACTGAAAAATAGAAGGATAAGCAAATTCCCCAATAGACCTACTTCGATCTGCTTTGAAAAGCCAAAACCTAGCACCGACACCGGATTCAAGAAGCCAAGTTTTGAAAATAAATCATCCGAATACGTCCAATGTAGGGCATGTCGTGGCTTTGGTCATTATGCCAATGAGTGTGCTAACACACTTAAAAAGAAGGGGATGAGCTTAAGCGCTACCCTTAGTGACGGTGAGGATGAGGAAGAAGAAGTGGCTAACATGTCTGTCTTAAATTGCCATTACGTGTTTAATGCTTTTTCTGCAGATATAGAAGAACATACTCTGAAAAACCCTTGGATGTGGGCTCGGTTGTGTACACATCTCGGTGTCACATCTGACTGAACCGAAGCTGTTTCTCTATAAAAGGAGATTCAGATGATGAAGATGAAGAAAGAGACATTCCCTATGAGGAACTCTTTGCCACATACAAGGAGCCGCATACAGATTGGATGAAAAGATTGGACAAAATTGAGGTACTTGTTAAGGTAAACAAATCTCTGTCGATAAATTAGCTGCTTGTGAAGATGAAAAGCTGTACTTTCAAAAGAAAATGATGCTCAAAAGGATACCATTGCAAGACTTGAAGTCCTTGTGACCAAAAGAGAAGTTGACCTTGAAAAATTCAAGAATGAATGTGAAAAAGGCGATAATACTTTTACTAAGTTAAATAAAAGTAAAATGAAAATGGAAGAAGCTTTTTCTATGGGTCAACGTGACAAAATTGGTATAGGTTTTGAAAATAATTTTGTAAAGGAGGGATATGAGGGTTCTACCTCTAAAAATGTGAAAGAACAAGCTTTTAAAGAAAAAGTCATTCTGAGTGAGAAGAGACCAAGAAAGAGGCATTACATCTGTCATTCTTGCCTAGCTCCCGGTCACATTAGGCCCTTCTGTTACAAACTTAAGGCCGATAAAAAATCTGGTAACTTCAAATGTACCTCGAGATGTGTGAGAAGATGTATGCACATCCTAACACACATCCAGTCAATCCGAGACCTCTCGCAACCCAAAAAGAAAACTGTTAAACAGTGGGTAGCCAAACCAATTACCACCTGTAATGTTGTCTACTCTTCCCTCAAGAGTACTGTCTCTGGCTCTTGGTATTTTGATAGTGGGTGCTCTAGGCACATGACTGGAAACCAAGCAGTCCTTCTTGACTATGAAATAATAAATGGAGGGAAAGTAAATTTTGGTGGAGGTGCTCAAGGAAAGATTGTTGGGAAAGGAACCCTAGATGTTAAGGGTCTCCCAAAACTGCACAATGTGTACCATGTGGAAGGCTTGAAAGCCAACCTAATAAGCATCAGTCAACTGTGTGATGATGACCTATTTGTGAAGTTTGATAAGCACTTGTGTGAAGTGTTTGATAAGGATAATAAATGTGTGTTCACTGGTCCTAGATCTGCTGATAATTGTTACCAATTTGGTGACAATCTTTCTTGCCTAAGCTCAAAAGCTAATGATATCAATCTGTGGCACCAAAAATTAGGGCATGCTAGCTGTAGAACTCTGGAAGAAATTCAAAGGTTTGAAGCCATTAAAGACCTCCCTAAACTGAACTTCAAGAACCCTGATGTCTGTGGTTCTTGTCAAAAGGGAAAACAAACAAAAGCATCACATAAAAAGATCCAACAATGCTCCACAACTAGATGTTTGGAGATGATTCACACTGATTTAATGGGACCTATTGAAGTAGAAAGCTTTGGTAGGAAAAAGTATGCCTTTGTGTGTGTTGATGATTATTCTAGGTACACTTGGGTAATGTTCTTAAGAGAAAAGTCAGAAACAATTGGAGAATTCAAGAATTGGTACAAAAGAGTTAGAAATCTTTATGGTCTTAAGACTGTGAGGATTAGGTCTGACCATGGCACTGAATATGAGAATCAAATGTTCACCAATTTTTGCAATTCTAAGTGGAATCACTCATGAGTTTTACGCACCAATCACCCCACAAAGAAATGGAATTGCTGAAAGAAAGAATAGAACCTTGCAAGAAATGGCTAGAGTCATGCTAAGTTCAAAGAACTTGTCCAAAAAATTTTGGGCGTAAGCTTTAAACACCGCTTGCCACATCGGGCAATAGGGTGTTTCTAAGGATTGGAAGCACCGTCACCCCATATCAAATTCTCCTTGGAAAGAAACCAACTCGTAAAATATTTTCATGTGTTTGGTTGTGTTTGTTATATTCTCAATGATAGAGAATACTGTCCAAGTTTGATTCAAAAAGTGACAAAGCAATTTTCATAGGCTATTCCACAAACAGTAGAGCTTACAGTAGTTTTCAATCTCAAAACTAAGACCATTATGGAATCTGCTAATGTTAAATTTGATGACTCACTTGATCTTAACCTCAAGACTGCTGAGGATGATGTTTCAGGTTGCTTCTTTGACTGGAAGGATGAAGAAACAGTCGAAAAAGCAAAAGAAACTTCAGTCTGTTAAAAATGATGAACCCGACAAGGATGTAACCAAGGATGTGGACACATCCGCCTCCACATCTGAACCCACATTCGCACCCACATCCACTCAAACTCCTGTAATCGAGGACAGTTCCTTCCGATTCGATCGAGGATGATGCTCCAGAAGGTAATGTGAATGGGTGTGTGGATAGGTCAAAGGATATCCCTTCAAAAATCCGGAAAAACCACCCCACTTCACAAGTTGTGGGAGATGTGCATGCTCAAGTGAGAACTAGACAAAAGGACAAAGTTGATTATAGAAAGATGGCTGGTTTATGGAGTTGCTCCTCAGATACTCCCGGGTAAGCTTCGTTGTTTTGTTTCTAAAATTGAACCTAAGAATGTTCTTGAAGCATTGAAAGATCTTGTTGGATTATGGCTATGCAAGATGAATTAATTCAATTTGAAAAGAATGAGGTATGGACTCTAGTTCCTAGACCCTCACATGGTAATGTCATAGGAACCAAATGGATTTTTAAGAACAAAACTGATGAGCAAGGTGTGATAACTAGAAATAAAGCTAGGTTAGTTGCTCAAGGTTATACTCAAATTGAGGGAATTGACTTTGAGGAGACATTTGCTCATGTTGCAAGAATTGAGTCCATTAGGCTTTTGTTAGCCATTGCTTGTTACCTCAAGATTACTCTTCATCAAATGGATGTCAAGAGTGCCTTTTTAAATGGGATATTAAATGAGGAAGCCTATGTTGAACAACCTAAAGGCTTTGTGGACTCCAAATACCCTAATCATGTGTATAAACTGAAGAAAGCTCTGTATGGGCTAAAGCAAGCCCCTAGAGCTTGGTATGGTAGGTTGACTGACCATTTGCTTCAACTAGGATTCAAGAGAGGTGAGGTTGACAAAACCTTGTTTGTGAGGAGAAACAAGAAAGAGATTCTTGTGGCACAAATCTATGTAGATGACATTGTGTTTGGATCAAATTCTGATCCAATGCTAACTGAATTTGTGGATAGCATGACTTCCACATTTGAGATGAGTATGGTAGGTGAGTTGAATTTTTTCTTAGGCTTACAGATTAAGCAATTCAAAGATGGTATGTTCATTTCACAGTCTAAGTATGCCAAGAATCTTGTGAAAAAGTTTGAGCTTGAACACTCTTCACATCAAAGAACCCCAATGGGATCTTCCCAAAAACTAAGTCATGATTACGATGGTGAGAGTGTTGATCAAACCCTTTATAGAAGCATGATAGGAAGTTTGCTTTACCTCACTGCAAGTAGACCTGACATTATGTTCAGTGTGTGTCTATGTGCTAGATACCAAGCCAACCCTAAAGTGTCCCATCTTAAAGCATTGAAAAGGATCATTAGGTATGTGAGTGGGACTGTGAACCTAGGTCTACATTACTCTAAAGAAACAAACACAAATTTGGTTGGGTACACTGATTCTGATTGGGCTGGAAATAGTGATGATAGAAAAAGTACCACTGGTGGATGTTTCTACCTAGGTAATAACCTTGTGTCTTGGTACAGTAGGAAGCAAAATTGTGTGTCCTTGTCCACTGCTGAGGCTGAATATGTTGCCCTTGGGAGTTGCTGCACACAATTACTTTGGATGAATCAAATGCTAAAAGATTATGGATTAAATAGCAAAGTTTTGACTGCTTTTTGTGATAACAAAAGTGCCTTGGACATATCTAAAAATCCTGTTCAACATTCTAGAACAAAGCACATTGATATTAGACATCATTTCATTAGAGATCTTGTAGAGCAAAAACTCGTGTGTCCGGAATTTGTTGGGACCGAAAATCAATTGGCCGATATATTTACAAAGGCATTAGATTTGGAGAGATTTTCCTCCTTGAGGAAGTCTCTTGGCTTGTGTGATATCTAAGGTTGTGAGACCAGTATGTGTCTCACATCCTCTAACACATCTGTAGATTAGTTTAACCAAAAAAAAAAAAAAAAAAGGGAAAAATCCAAAATATCATGCATTGCACGAAATTTCTCAAAGTGTGGTCACTTGTGAGTCTTCATCTTTGACATTATTTTTGATCACTTAATTGTGAGTATTTCTGTCCATGTAATCTTTTGATTACTTGGTATAACCTTCCTAGGTATCTCACAGGTGGGTGCTAAAAGAAAAAAAATATAAATTTGTGTGAGAAACAGCTGCTTCACCCTTAGTATGAAGCCATACCATTGTGATCAAGTGATTTTCATAAGAAAACTTGAAGTCAAACTTGATAAGATCTTTGGGAAAAAGGGCTATCTTTGGGATCAAGTAAAGTGAAAGCTACTCACATTGCAAAAATTCCACAACAAAAAATTGGTGGATGCATCCTAGAGGCCGTGCGCATTGGATTACCGCTCATTGACTTTTTGTGATCTAAATGTGTCCCAATATGTGACTCACATCCTATGCCACATCCATAAACTGAGAATATTTCCTTCACTTGTGTGTTTGCATCATGCTAGGCATATTGCATTTTAGGACATATAGGAGCTTTGTAAATATGCTAGTTAATTAATTTTCTCTCTTAATTTACTCTTTGATTATATAGGTTTTTGATCTCCAATATCTTTCATGAAAAGAAAAGATGCGTATCAATCCTTGTTTGAAAAGGTTGAAAAATTCTTTTGGGATTCTATTTTAAATAAAGATATGCCGAAGCAATTTGTGTTTTCATAAAAATCTTACAAAATCTTGATTTAAATTTGATCCCCTATTTTCTTGGAAGGTGCTTGTGTGTGGTAACCTCAAAGGTTTTCTAGCCGTTGGAGGACTCTTAAGGATTTTGAGGTGTGATTACCTGTTTGGAAAAGGATTCCTAATTCTATTTGGAAAGGGGGAGCTGTGAGTATCTATTTTACCTCACATCCGTCTCCTCCCTCATAATCCTTGTTAAAACCCTTTGTTCTTCCTTCCCGTTTGCACACAAATTCACACACTTTGCATTAATTTCTCATTATACTGTTCAACCAACCCCAAATCTCTCTGTTAAATGGCCGAGCATTCGAATATAAGAGAAGAAGACGTTCTTGACATTGTGCCGATTTCAATAGCAAGAAGAGAGGACTCCATTCTCCTAAATCCTGTAATCTCAAAATTTCATGCTGATTTCTCTTCTCCATCACCCTCGTCTGAACCAACAATGGAAGCTTCTTCTCCCAAATCCCCTTCATTGGAAGCCGTGAATGTTTCAACCGAGGTAAACCCTAAGGCTCCATCCTCTCCTAAGTGATTCCACCATCGGATGTCGCCATTGCTTTGTAGAACCATCGTCAACTAAGAAGAGGAAGTTGTCTCAAGCTAAAGCCCCAAAGTCTCGTTGCACCGCCGGTACCTCGTCGCAATCTTCGTCGATCCGGTAGGGTTCGCAAGCCGTCGAGTCCGACAAAGCTAAGAATCTAACGAAACCCGCGGGAAACCTTCAACCGCCATTGTTCTTGAAGAAATAGAAGAAGAAGAAGAGGTAATGGCTCCTCTTATTAGGACTAGGTCTAAATCGTCAATTCCTCGTTATTGATCCCGTCCCCGTTGTTGCTCCTTCCGAGGTTGCACCCCCGTTGATTCTCGTTGATGCTCCCATGTTGAACCTCTAATCCCCGTTGATACTGTTCACCATGCAAAATCTGTTGAACCAATTGCTCCTACTTCTCCCATAATTTCATCCGATCCCATTATCCCCACACGCTTCACCCCTAGGGATAATGTTTCTAGTCCCGTTGCCGAGCCCTCTCGTTCCTTGGTCTCTAGTCCCGTTGAGGACCTTATTTCCTTCAGTGATGATGAACCCTTAGCTAAGATTTTAATAGATTTAAAGGGAAAGAAAAAGGTGGCCGAGATCGACCTAGAACCCTTTGAAGATGAATCGACTCAAGTTCTCGAGAGTGATGACACCGCCTCGTATGAGAACTTCAAGCTTGGAAGAGAAGAGCTTGATCAGAGAGAAAGAAGACAAGGAATTGGATTCCTCTCGATGCCGATAATACTGAGATTGAACCAATAAATGTTCCATTCCCTGTGAAGGATGTGGCTAAGGATGTGCCCACATCCAGACGCACATCTACTCGAAAGAAAGCTGAATTGGGTATGTCATCTTCTCTCTCTCTTGTCTCTAACCCCAAACCCTTTTCCAAAAAGTTTCTGTCCAAAAAGGCTTCTGATAGGTTTGAGTTAATTTCCTCTAAAGCCTTTGTTGTTGAGATGAAAAGGGATAGGGAAACTTTTGATAAACTTGGAATGGACAAGTTTTTTTGAGGAAAGAGGATTGTTTTTGACTGTGGACCATCCCATTCCCTTCTATCCCAAATTGGTTTATGAGTTTTATGCCAATCTGCCTAAGAATTTTGATAGAACTTACTCTCATTCCACTGGTGTTTATGTTAGAGGAGTATTTGTTCACTTTACACCTTCAGTTATCAATGATTTTCTTGGATTGAGTGATAATCTTGATGATATAGTTTCTATTGAGGAGGATGAACTGGTTTCTGCTCTCACACATGGAAAGGTCACTTCCTGGCCTGTAAAGCCTAAGGATTTAGGTAGTGGTTCATTATCTTCCCTTTATTGTTTTCTCCACTCCATCCTTGCTGCCAATTTGTGTCCCTCCAATAACAAAACCTCTGTTACTAGAATGCAAGCCTTGCTTCTGTATAGATTGGGACTTAAGAGGAACATTAATTTTGGGGAATTCATTTTTAGAAAAATTTGTGATTATGGAGAGTCTCCCTCAAAGAAATGGTCTTTGCCTTACCCTTCTTTAATCTCCCAAATCATCATTGCTAATGGAGTGAAGACTGAAAGAGGAGAAGAAAGAGTTGATATCTTTGCTCTGTTTAAGGAGACCAAAACTCTTTTAGATCCTAAGCAAAGATTTGTTGATCTTCCTGTGGGTACCTCTCCTGAAATTGCTATGCCAGATGTGGATACATCTGAACCCACAGCTGTAGCTCCATTTGATGTTCATATGAAGGATTTAGATGCTGAGATTGCCAGTGCTGAAGCTCAAGCTCAAGCCTCCACTGCCCATGCCAACAACCTTAAAGCTCTTAAGGCTAATCTTCTCAAATGGCATGCTTCACTTTCTGCTCAAAAAGGGGGAGAAGATGCTGATGCTACTGCTGCTTTTGGAGGAGATAAAGTTTAGAACACTGCTGTGTCTGCTACTAGTTGGAGGGGCTGGGAACTTTAACTTAGGGGGAGAAAAGTTTTTTTTGAATTAATGGTTTTAAAGACAATTTTAATTTTCTGTTTTAGTTTGTTAGTTTTTAAAACAATGGTTTGTAATAGCTTTAATTAGGACATGGCTGAATGGTTTTTGCTTTTGCTTAATGAACTGCTAGTATTCTGTTCTAATTCTGTTTTGCAGTTTTTATGTGTGGATGTGTATACACATCTGGACACACATCCATTCAAGGGGAGTCATGCTCTTTTTTCTGTGGTCATAATATTATGTTTGTTATAAATCTTTGATTTTGACCAGAAAGTCCAAAATAGGGGGAGATTGAAAACGTGAGTTTTATGGGAACATAATTATGTTTCCTTGTTTAATTTGTCTTCTATTATGGTAAGAAGATTTTGAGACTTTCATGGAGATTTATAAGTATCTTACTTTTATTAAGAGATTGTAATTATGTAAATATCTTTTATTTATGTACATAGTTTTATATTAGGACTAACCTACTAATATTTGATTTCCTTGTGAGTGTGTTATATGTTTTCATATAGGAAAAGGAATCTCACAAAGGAAGAGGTCGATTGCATGAAGATCTTCTCCAAAGGTGCTCTATAAATACAAGGCATTCAAAGACAAAGAGAAGTTACACAATTTACGAGAGAAAATCACATTCTTCATAGTCATTCGACATTGTTGTTTTAGGTTGTGAGCTTACATCCGTAACTCACATCTAGGTTTTCATAAAGTTCTCTTGTTTTACTTCTGATTGAATAAGTCCTACTTGGGAAAGGGGAGTTGTTCATATCATAGAAGGTGATTAGAACTTGTTTAGTATTTTCATATTTTAGTTTTTCACTTATTTGTTTTTGTAAGAAACATAAGTTTTTATAGTGAAAAGGTTTTTGGGCGTAAGCCTAGTTTGCTGATCACACAGATCAGTAAGCGTATATAACTCTTGAGTTATTGCATTTTATTTACTTTTATTTACTTTATTCCGCTGCATTATCTGTGGATGTGTGGACAGTTGTGAGACACATCTGTACTCACATCCTTTGCCTATTGCGTGATCCAAGTTTCCTAGCTACACGAAACTTTCAAATGTGAACAAACAAATTTGTTGATCATGGAGGAAATTATTATAAAAGTAATGCAATAATAAGTCGAATGAAATTATTATAAAAGAAAGTGGCGTAAAAAGATAGTAAGTGAACAATTATTGTTAGTATGATAAATAGGTGTGACGAACAATAAAATATTAAAAAGATTTTATTTTGAGAATGTGTCTTTTTCAAGTGGAATATTTAAAATAGAATTTTGTATATTTTTAAATGTGTCAGAAATTACAAAATCTCTAGAATAATCCATTGAAATTAACAGAGAAATCAATGGGTTCACGATGAACACACACAGTTATACACACAGAGCTCTGGAGGAATAACTCTTATTCAACTCTCTTAATCTCTGTTTGTTACAGCTAACAAACTATTTATATTAAGCTAACATCTTATTTACAATAATACCACAGCTAATAGAATGCTACTTAAGTCCAAACGATGTCGTTTGAAGTAACTGAAGTCTGAGCCAAGTAACTCTTCATATCATGCTTAAATTTCTTGGTCTGACTTGAAGTAGCTTGTACAATTGCATTAGATATAGCTATGTTGGATGCCTTAGCTTCAATACCCCTCCCACAAGTTGAAGGTGGGAAAGGATTGAACAACTTCAACTTGCGAAGAAAAGACTAATGAGCCTGTTTGCCAATAAATTTGGTGATAATGTTAGCAAGTTGAAGCTGAGTGGGAAGATAGGAAGGAAAAATCAAACCAAATTGGACCTTTTCTCGAACAAAATGGCAATCCAACTCGATGTGCTTAGTATGGGCAAGGTAAACAGGATTAGAAGCAATGGCAATGGCTGCTACACTATCACAATGAACAGAGATGGGCAAGGGAACAAAGATGCCAAGATCCTGAAGCAAACTATGAAGCCATAAAATTTCACAAGTAACTGAAGCCAAAGCTCTATATTCAGCCTCTACAGATGATCTTGCCACCACAGATTGTTTCTTAGATTGCCAAGAAATAAGAGCTTCACCAAGAAACAAACAAAAACCACCAACAGACTTTCTGTCATTTGGATTTCCAGCCCAATCACTATCACAATAGGCAGATAACCTGAAGGAATTATGAACAGGGAAAAACAGACCTTGGCCTGGAGAAGCTTTAACATATCTAAGAACTCTCAACAGAGCATTGAGATGAGAATCCCTTGGCTTTTACATAAACTGGCTAAGAGAATGAGCAGCATAGGACAGGTCAGGCCTTGTGACAGTAAGATATAACAATTTCCCAACTAGTGGTCTATACAAACTAGGATCAGGAAGGAGAGAACCATGCTCATAGAACAACTTCTTGTTGGGATCCAAAGGAATGGTCAAAGGCTTTGCATCAAGCAAACCAGCAATGTCAAGAAGGTCAATAGCATATTTCCTTTGATTTATGTGGATACCTTTGGAAGACCTCAATACTTCCAAACCAAGATAGTACTTCAAGAAACCTAAGTCCTTGATACTGAATTTGGCATGACACTACAAGAAAACTGGTCTTTCGCGACGGCCAAAAGCCGTCGCGTAAACCCTTAAAGCCGTCGCGGAAGGCTAACGCGACGGGAAAAGCCGTCGCAATGGCAATCGCGTAAAGCCTTATCGCGAAAAGATAAGGTGACTGAAAAAAGCCGTCGCCTTTGTCAATTATTTTTCGCGATTGCTTTTTCCATTGCGTAAGAGTTTTTTTAATTTTATTTATTTAATTATTTTAATTACATTTGCAATCGCCTTAGCTCAGCAAAGGAGACGGCAAATGCAATCGCCTTAGGTTTTAAAGAAGGAGACGGCAAATGCAATCGCCTTAGCTTTTGAAAAGGAGACGGCAAATGCAATCGCCTTAGGTTTTAAAAAGGTGACGGCAAATGCAATCGCCTTAGGTATAAAAAAAAGAGATGGCAAATGCAATCGCCTTAGGTACTTTAAATTTATATTTTTTTTTTCATTTCACTGACCCTATTTATAATTAATAATTGAATAAAAATTAAAGAAAGGTTGATTAGCACAACATGAAAATTAATAAATTTATTGCATTTAACACTGTATTATGAACCATAATCATCGTTACAAAATCCAAAAAATAATCAACCTACTAGGTTTATCAAGAAAATGTATCATCCTACCAAGTTAATCTAAAAACAACAAGAAAAAGTGAATTCATTCACCATCAGGATGGCATGACTTCGAGAAGATTCTGTGTTCAGCTTCGTATTAGCAGCAAATCGATGTGCTTCCCCTAGCCGTAGCAGCTCAATAAAAGTTGACTGATCTCTGATCTCTATAAGGGTTACCCCAGGAAGTGAAATATCTCCTGTTTTTGAATCTTCCATTATTGAAATGTTATCATTTGAAGGATCAAGGAGGTCTTGTATGGTCTCCATGTAAAGCTGCACATAAAGGCAAGACCATATTTTACGAAATTAAGAAAAAGGAAATAAAGACTGATGCAGTTACCAGTTAAAATGACTATTTGGAGAATGCTCAAAATTCGAGAAAGCTTGTTTAAGGCTGATAACAACCTGCAGGAGTTTGTTATGTGCATGTAGTTAGTAACCTCAGGCTCCAAACTTACTAATGTAATGATGATTGTAATACTGTTTGTAGGTCTACTGGCTATGTTACCAGGCAAGATAATTCTTAGCATCATATGGAAAACTCAAACTCTGTAGAAGACTTTCCAATTTCTTGGCAATCCTGGACCCTGATCATCTTAGATCTTACAAATTTGGAATGTTGATATGCATTGTTTAATAAAGAAGCACATCAACCAAGTGGTCTTGCAGCTGGTATAATCCCTCTTGTTAGATTTCGGAAACAAGTAAATACGCACACAAGGAAACAAAATCACGGGATGGGAACCTCAACCAATAATGCTAAATATCGAGTATTAATGGAGAAAAATCCATACGCAAATGACATGATAAGAAAACATTAAGAATAGAAGCCATGCACCTCCACTACAGGCTTCGCCACCACTTCATAAACACGCTTCTGTGATGCAAATTCAGTTAGCACTTCGTCAAACTCATATGTGTCTGAATCCCAGTTATTTCGTCTGAGCTTTAACCTTTTGAGCTGAAAAAAAACCAAAAAAATTAGAGTGGGGGGGGAGCGGGGGAAGCTGCTTGACAAAACTCGAGTAGACAACTTTATAAAATGTAATCTACTTGAGAACAATGCAAAGCCAACTTCTAAATAAATGACATTAGGGTACCTCTGGCTGCAATTCAACACAATCAGAAAAATCAGCATCAGTCACCAACTCCTCAGCATTACGGGGTCGTAATCTTACAGCCACTCTAACTCTCCCAGGGACTATCACACGCCAACAAACAAAGATATAATAAGACAAGCAGTATTTGTTATACTCTCAGGACGTACCACAAAATCTTGGTACTCCACGATGCTTCCAGCATAACCACGACTGATTGTCACTTTCAAGACATACCTGGGAAAAGTAAAATTAGGAACTATATGACATCCTTTTCCAGATTAACATAAGACATGGACTGGAACCAGGGTATTAGAGATTCAACCATCAATGACGTACTGAAATGACATATAGTTCATACAGTAGCACTATACTCACTTTTTGTTAAATAACAAATCATCGCAGAACATAAGCTATCAGATGCACTGCTCACCATCTAACTTTCTCACCAAAAGAACCCGACTCGTTCTATACTTGACCATAAAGTTAACCTCTACAATAAGTGGTAAGAACTAATGATAAAGAGAGCAACGATACAAAACAATGCTTGACGCCTGCCCGATACAGAATATGATGAAAGATAAATAGCCATGTCCTGGAGAAAATACTCAACGAGTATATTTGCCATATTTTGCACAAACTATAATACTCATAATATCCAAACCAAAGCCTACCTAGACACTGCTGATGTCCAATAAAAGCTAAAATAAGAGGTACGCAGAAATAAGTTCAACTAACAGAGTAATTACATACCTAAGTCTTACATTCACTCCATTGTAGGTCTCATATGGCATTTCAACCGTCGAAAATTCAAATGGATATGTTTTCTTTTCATATATTTCACCAGGAACATCCAGTTCACGAACTACATACAAGTAAAATGAGGGGTAACATTAAGAGATAATTATATCAAAAATGCTTAAATTTATATCTGAAAATATTTTGTCCTTATATTGACATGAAGAGTGATTATTGAAAGAGTATGGGGGATTTTGAATAATTAATAATTAATGATTGTACGTAGGTTAGAAAGAGTATGGGGGATTTTGAATGATGTTACGCAAATGGTACGGGGTCAAATAAGTAGTTTACTCTAAGATTAAGTGTTACCAGTTCACAGGTGTCCAGTTCTTTGATATTGCTATTTCTTGAGCACGGATCACAAAGTATTGAAATATGTTTTTGAAAATGATATTCTCCCTCTGTTATCAATCTGATTATGAGAAGAAACAGCAGGTGTTCTGTAAGTAAAATACTATGGCATAGAAGCTATTGTATTAGCGTGTATGTACGAACTATTAGCTCTATCAACATTTACTTAAACTGCTGTGATGTTGTTTGGGTATCATCTATTTGGCTCAATAATTCCGTCCCAACTGTTTTTATATTTTGAAGTGTGTTTCTTGGTTACACAGTTGAGTAGCTCTATTATGTTTATTACTCTCTCTGTTCCTAAATGGATGTCTGAAAAAAATCAATTTTGCTATTGATAAATAGCAAATTTGAAAAAAAATTGACTTTCATTTAGGGACGGAGGGAGTACATGAATGTAACTACTGCATTTGCATCTACTATTATAACAAGCTTTGAGGCTATAAAGTTATAAAAATTGTTGCCTCGTAACTATCTACTTCTGGCTTGCCATGCCTCAAATGGGTAAGTAATGGAGAAGTTGATTTCAGTTATCTATCTATATCCATGTTTTCCTTCTGATTCCTTGACACTTTTGTGCTACTCAAGTTTTCTGAAATCTAACACCCCTCTCCCCCCCTCCCCCTCCTTTCCTGTGGCAGGCCGAGTTAAGCTATAAATGTAATCATACGTTTATTACCAGACTACTATTAGGCTGCAGTGCTCTTGCATGAAAATAGGAGTAGAAAATCATCATAATCATATTGCTGTTGGCCTGTAAGTCACTAAGATAAACATGAAATAAAATATATACTAAACTTACACTAATGCATAATTTTATTCCTATATAGTAGCTCTTGGTTCATGATAATTCGTCTAAAAGATGACTGAATATACCTAATTATAAGCTCAATATAATAAGAAATTGCATAAAGCCATACCTCGACTGGACATCGTCCTTGCCTCTTAATCTTTTCATAACACAAGTTATGACTGCATTAACACCCGTCATAAGTCTAACATTAAAAATGTGAGCTGTATCAAGGGTCCCTCAACAAGCGCCTGTAAGCATAGGAAGTCATTTGTAACACCTGACTCAGAATTTGCCATCAGTTAACCAGCTTCAACTTTTTATATGGCATATGAACTCAGTGGCATAAATTTGAATCTGTCTCATAACTTTTTTCCATCATGCCATACAACAGCATCAATAACAGGACCCTTGTCATCATATCTCTAAGATACAAAAAAAAATGAAGAGAATGTACACAATGTTTTCTTTAGCTAGTTATGCAGTAGGAGCAGCAATGTTGACACCTAATCAAACTCATATACCTGTTTCACAGCTTCAGTTATTGATTCCCGGTTTTTCTCACCCCATGTTTACTTTCTTTACTTCTGCACAGGATGAAACACACATAAACTGTAATATAATTGCAGAAATTTTCTTATAGTATCTGCAACATTAGAGATGAAGACAAACCGCACCTTTAGACGAGAGGTTAAAGTGTCTGTGAAAAGCTCATACACCAACTTACAACTCACATGCCAGCCCCCTAAAGGATTACTCCAAGAAGAATTTTCAACAACAGAAGCCCCTAGAATAGATTGTTACAAAAACAAATTTAGAAAGCCTTAGGATCAGAACAAATATCCTATGTAATTAAAGGAAGAAAGGAGGGGAAGGGAGAGGGGGTGCTACTGAAACAACTTTATATAAAACAAACTATTACATATGTGATGTTCAATAATTGCAAAGAGAGATTAACTATGAAGCACTGGTGCGTGAAGTACCTGAGGCTCCACGAATAAAACCATCTGATATCATCCTTCACCACAGTTGAGGTATCAATATCACCACTCCCGGTGTTGGGAAGAAAAGATGAGAGAAATAGGAAGATTTCAGACTATAATGTACCAATCAAGAATGTCTAGAACTTTTGGAATCCCAATTGATGTCAATTGCAGTCCTGCTGCAGTTGGGTCCAGACCAGTATCAGCAAACAAGCAACAGTGCAGTGACCAGCCATTACCACACCACGCCATCAAAGGATCACAAAGTATTGATATGCATCTTTGGTAGTCATGTTACATTCCTGGAGCCTGCAAGATTAAATGAAATCAGATTAGAAGGATCTTGGAAACCTTCACATGATCTTACTTTTAGAGGTGAAGGTACAGGCTGCTGTCGGTTGTAAAAACACTAATTGTCATGATCTTCCAGGTCTATGGTTCATATTAAAGATAAAAGCACCACTGGTAATTCAACAAAGCTTTCCAATTAACCGTTTTGCAGCCCTAAACCAAAACTTATAGATCTTAAGTGAATAAGCACTACTATAAAAAATTACAATTGTAAGTACAACTGCTAGGCTCAAAGTCAAGAAAATGTAAGGAGTCGAAAAATGCAAGAGCTATACCATTGCTTGACATGCGGAGTTGCGTTCCAACAATCTGTAAAATTATTTCAGATGAGAGAAACTTAGGTGTAGAAAGGAAAGGACGAAATGACAGATCTAAGATGGTGCAGACAAGCAGCAAATAGTTCCTTCTTGAAGAACTCGTAGAATCCAAATTTGCAAGCACCTTGACCACTATAGCCAATCAATGTTGGCACCCAGCCCCTAAAGAAACCTTTAAATCCCTGCTCCTTGAGCAAAATTGTGAACCCAGAAGAAATGCTCTTGTACTTTGCAGGGTCAATCTGAAAAGTATGGGGAATGAGATGATTCTATTGATCTCCTCACTGTGGAAATGATAAAGTAAATTTGAAATAAAGAAATACGCTCATTCAAATGGACAGCCATGATACCCATACTTGCTCGATGGCTACATAACTTATAACAAGTACAAGGGATAACTATTTCCACGAGAAGACTCAGAAAAAAAGAGCTTCAATAGATCCACTCTCAAGTAGGAAATAAGCATTTAGAATGCTAGCCATAAATGGACAAACCATTTATGATTGTTCGGCTAATTGTTCGGGCATATCCATAAAACAATAAATTAATATTATTTCCGTTTCAAAATTTGCAATGAAATGCAGCTACAACACAAAATTGAATACAAAAAAACTAAGAAACTGATGTCATTCAGATCAATCCACATTCCACCCAACAAATACTAATAAATTTACCATAACAAAAGCAGATGATTGAATGTGTAATTGATACCTAGTTCTGGTAGGGGTGAGTTGGAAAATAGCAGAGTCGAGCCAAGTCTTGGACTTCATTGTCGTTCAAAATTTCGATTGGACTGGTACAATACTAGCTAGGGTTTTGGATCTCCAGTTAGCAGGCAAAATGGAGATTACGGAGTCATTGAAGAGATAAAATGATAGTGAGTGAGGTTGGAAGTGAAAAGGAGTTCAAACGAAGAGCTTTGATGGCTGAATGGATGAGAGGGAAAGGTGAAGAAGTGGTCAGTGTTGGTGTGGTGGTTGTAGAGAGAGAAAGTGAAACAGAGAGGGGAACATTGTGAGTTTTAGAGAGAGAGAGAGAGAGGATCCAAAGGGATTGTTTGTACCGTGTTGTTGTTGCTGTGGAGTTCGATTACGTCAAAAATCCAGCAGCTCCGACCTCCGGCTCCGCCTTTGCATTTTTTGGCTTTTGTGATTTGGGGAAAATTGAAATTTCAGGGAAGGGGGTTTGGGAAAAAAAAAAAAGGGGCGCATTTTAATGAATTTTGGGGGACGGTGTGCGGGAAAATGCCCGCGTTTGTGTTTTCATTTTCTTTTTCTTAATTTAATATCTGTATTTTTTTTTTCATATTACCTATTTCGCGACGGCAAAAGCAGTCGCCTTTAAAAAAAAAAATTCAATTTTAAAATTATTTAATTTAATATTTTTATAAAACCCGATTGGTAAAGCCATCGCCTTTGATAAAAATTAGAATTTTTCACTCCCGCCCGGACTACGTTGTTGACGCTAGAGGGAAAAATATATAATGTGATGGCATCCGTGACTGCTTAGCCATCACGCTAGCCTACTGTGACTGCACTAAATGCAGTCACAAAGGCCGTCTCCTTATATACTCAAACGTGACTGCTTTTTTTGCCATCGCCAAAAGCAATCGCGGAAGACCAGTTTTTTTGTAGTGTGAAGATAGGCTTTCAAGTCATGAATTACAGAAGAATGAGAACCAGTAACCAAGATATCATCCACATAGACAAGAACCACAGTAAAAGCATCATGATATTTCAAAGTAAACATGGAATAATCTGCATGAGACTGTGTATAACCCAAATGTAATAAAGCTTCAGTAAGTTTAGCAAACCACTGTCTAGAGGCCTGTCTTAAACCATAAAGAGATTTATTCAGTTTGCAAACAAGACCACCAGACCCCTTGTGTTGAGAATACCTCTGTGGTAAATCCATGTAGACCTCTTCATTTAACTCACCATGCAAAAAAGCATTGTTTACATCAAGTTGGTGAATATCCCAATTTCTCACAGCAGCTAGGGATAACAAACATCTCACAGTGACCATCTTAACCACAGGAGCAAAAGTCTCTTGAAAATCAATGCCCTCATGCTGTGTGTAGCCCTTGGCAACTAGTCTAGCCTTATACCTCTCAATAGATCCATCAGAATGATGCTTAATCTTATAAACCCATTTGCAGCCAACAGTGGTCTTACTAAGAGGAAGAGAGACCAAGGACCAAGTGTTATTCTTCTCAAGGGCAGAAATTTCAGATTCCATAGCTTCAATCCATTTAGGATCTTTCATTGCTTGGGTAAAAGACTTAGGCTCAACCACAGATGCTAATGCATTGATGAAATGAAGAGACTCAGGAGAACAGTAAGCGTAGAGAGAAAATTATTGATGCTGTACTTAGGAACATTGGAAACAATGTAGTCACTGAGCTTAGAAGGCATATGTCTAACCCTGCTTGAAGTTCTAATAGGAAGAATTGGAGGAGGAATGGGAACAATAGGAGGACTTGGAACAGGATCAGAAGAAGAAGGAATAGATGGCAAAGAAGAAGGAGAGGAAGAGTGAACATGAATATGAGGCGTAGGATCATCACTTGGCCATAATATTTCTGAAGAATGATCAGGAGTAGATGTAGAAAAAGGAAAAACATGCTCATGAAAAACAACATGTCTTGTTACAAAAATCAACTTAGTGTCAAGATTGTATAAAAGGTAGCCTTTTTGTCCATGAGGATACCCAAGAAAAATGGACTTAACAGCTCTGGGAGCAAACTTATCTCCTGAATGAACAGAAGCAAAACAAAGGCAGCCAATAGCCCTTAAATGATCATAGGAAGGAGAGACTTTATGGAGTAATTCATAGGGAGTTAAAAAATTTGTAGCACTAGTAGGTATTCTGTTCAAAAGATATGTGGCAGCAAGTAAAGAATAACCCCAGAAATGAATGGGAAGAGAAGCTTGGAATCTCAGTGCTCTGGCAATATTCAAGAGATGTTGATGTTTTCTCTCAACCACCCCATTTTGTTGGGGTGTGTCAACACAAGAATGAAAGTGCATGACACCAAGATTGGCAAGGAAAGTTTTGATCTCATAATTAAAAAATTCGGTACCATTATCAGTTCTCACAAACTTTATAGAGGCATGGAATTGTGTATGCACAATAGAAAAAAAAATCTTGAGAATGCCAAAAACATGTTGTTTAATTGGCATTTGAAAAGTCCAAACACTTCTAGAGAAGTCATCCACAATTGTGAGAAAATATTTGCAACCTTGCATAGTAGAAACTCTATAAGGGCTCCAAAGATCACAATGAATAAGCTGAAAAGGAGTAACAAATTTAATAGAGCTAGTAGGAAAAGACAATTTTGATTGTTTAGCAACAGGACATACAGAACAACAAGTTACATCCTTATGTGAATTGGAATGAACTTTAAAAGAAACAGCAGAAATTTTCAACATATTATCCAGGGAACAATGGCCTAATCTCTTGTGCCAAAGAGAAGAAACAGAATCAACAATACATGTATTAACACAATCTTTGAGGAAATGAAGAGGAGAATGCACTGTGGAGAAGATACAAGCCATTACAAAGCTCCCGTAAGCTATGACCTTCTTCAACTGAGGGTCCTGGAAGATGCATGATGAATTAGTGAAATGCACCAATAGCTGACGTTTGGAAAGAGGTTTTGAAATGGAAAGCAAATTGAAGTGAAAAAATGGCACAAGAAACACATCATGGAGGATCAACTGAGAATCAATATGGACAGAACCAGTTTGAGTGACAGTAACAGAATTACCATTAGGCAAAGAAAGATGAATAGGGACAGGAAGAGTAACTATGGAATGCATTAGATTGATAGAAGTGCAAATGTGGTCTGTAGCACCAGAGTCTAATACCCAAACACATTCAGAGGTATTAAAAGCATCATGATTCTGGGAAATAGAAAGGGATGTGATCAGACCTGCCATATATGATCCCATAGAAGTGTTTGAAGATTTCCCAGTAACATGGTCCTCTGGCGAGTCTTTTGCCATCATCATTGCCATAAGTTGATTGACCTGGTTCTGCAATTGTTCAAAATCAGGAGGCACAGAACTCTTTGGAACCTCTGGTTGCATAACATGCATTGCTTTAGGTCTAGGTGATCCACCAGAAGGAAGTTGTCCTCCATAATTGTTTGATTTATACTCCTGCTGCTTGGGATATTTGGCCCTATTCATTGGATGAGCAGGATGGTTAACAGGATAACCATTCAGTCTATAACAATCACCCCTAACATGGCCTTCCTTGTTACAATAGTTACAAATTACACCTTTCTTAAAAGGTTTATGAGAAGGAGGCTTGGAATTGTTTTGATTGTGGTAAGATGCAGCTGCAAAATTCCCAGGAAGGTGTGGGACATGACTGAATTGAGGAACATGAGGATGAAAAGTGTGTAATGACTGGACATTGGCGGCCTACGGTTAAATTTTCTCGGTATATAACTCGTCCGAGGCACTCTTCTGTCTAACCATATTATATGCCTCCCCAACATTCGCGAGGTTTCATCCTCGTAATCCGTCCCCTAACATCGACAAGGTCACATGCGTAGGCCCATTAAGAACTGCATGAGTTGCTTCCTCTGTTCCCTATCAAATTGAGCTTTAATAGCACCACATGTGCAGCCACATGAACATGAAGTGATTACATCCAGAGCATTACATTCATCCCAAAGCCCTTTCATACTATGATAGTAGTCTTCAACACTAGATTGTTTCTGTTCTAAACAATGTAAATCCCTCTCTAATTGAAAAGCTCTGTGACCATCAATACTAGAAAAACGATGATTTAATTCACTCATGATTGTAGTAGCGGATGTTACATATCTCAAGCTTTCACTAATGGACTCACTAACAACATTAAAAATCCATGAGATAACCGTATCATTTGCCCTAGCCCATAGACTATACAGAGGCGAATCCTTAGAAGGAATCGGAAAACTTCCATCAACTAAGCAAATCTTATTTTTAGCAGACAAAGCGATTTCTAATGATCGCTGCCAAACACTGTAATTATCGCTACCAGTGAGCTTAGTGGAAATGAGAATTAAACCTGGATGATCGTTATTGGCAGAAACAGCGGATGCATGTTTGAATCAAGGCCAATCTCCATTGTTGATGTAACTGTAGATGAGGACGAGCTCGACTCGTATCAGACGGCCGACGCCGTACGGAAGGATAGATGACGAAGCTCCGATCGAATCGAGAAATCAACAAATAAAGCCCTAAATCAAATTCAGGGTAGAATATGCTCAACAATGGAAATCAGAACACAACAATCCACTTACGGATCGCTAAGCTCTGATACCATGTCAGAAATCACAAAATCTCTAGAATAATCCATTGAAATGAACAGAGAAATCAATGGGTTCACGATGAACACACACAGTTATACACACAGACCTCCGGAGGAAAAACTCTTATTCAACTCTCTTAATCTCAGTTTGTTATAGCTAACAAACTAGCTATTTATACTAAGCTAACATCTTATTTACAATAATACCACAGCTAAGCTAATAGAATGCTACTTAAGTCCAAACGATGTCGTTTGAAGTATCTGAAGTGAGCCAAGTAACTCTTCATATCATGCTTAAATTCCTTGGCCTGACTTGAAGTAGATTGTACAATTGCATTAGATATAGCTATGTTGGATGCCTTAGCTTCAATAAAATGGGATGGAGAAAATATATTTCAATAAGAAGAAAAAAAAAAAAAAGGATTAAATCCCACCCGAAGGTGAACAGACAATTTTGTTGCATGCGCCACCCAAAATAAAATTTTATAAATGATAAAATATACTCCCTCCGTCCCGTCGAAGTGTCCGAAAAGGACAATTGCACGAGAATTAAGGAAAGTGATGTAAGAAAGAGAAAAGTTTAAATGTTGTGAGTATGAAAAATTAAATATGAGAGAGGATTTCATAATGTAGGAGCAAGGAGGACTAGATAATGAGGGCGTGAGAACATTAAATCTTGAATTCAAATATCACAAACCACTTAGAGTGCACCACTAGCGATCCTACGGCCCTTATATATTAGGACTAATGTCATAGATGATGGTGAGCCGTTAGATCACAAGTGGAACACAAAAAATAAATTAAACTACTCATAAAAAAGATTCTAACACCCCTGTAGACTTTCTCTCCTCTCCTCAACAGAGGCATTATGCACAGCAACCCAACAAATCACCATTAGAAACCATTTTTATGAAGATTTCAGATTGTATATATCTTCACTTATTCCCTAGACAATTCCCCATTAGCAGACATTTTAACAGTACACAGATCACATGTATATGACAACAAAAAGTTGGATCAGTTTAAATTTTCAAATCTAAGAGTTTAATTTTGCCAGCCGTATAATTAATTTGAATTATCTTACTAACTTATCTGGTTATCTGGCATCTACTTTCATAACCCAACTTCCATGTTGAATTGAGGAACTACAAATAGATTAAGCAAATTATGCTATCTAGATCCAAAGCCCAAACACACACACACCAATTGCAGCTATATCAATATACAAAAAAAATGCAGCTCCTTAAAGAAAATAATGGAAGATGCACATTTAAAACAAGATTCTTTCCAAATACAAAAAGCTCTAAAATGACTTACATATTCCGATCCGATTGAAGATCGGGTATGATATTTGCTTACACCCTACTTCCCCTTTCCTCTGTGCAACTCCTCCTTTCTCGAATTCTCCGCATTTAAAAAAAATCTACAAAGATAGATGAGATATGGATACTGAAAAAGAACTCAGAAGAAGCTATATATACAGCTAAATGATCTCCATGCACACAAACACCTGGATTCATAAGAAGAAGAGAATGCATGAACGCAAACAGGTGGAGAAATGAGAACATGCATGATAACGCGTGGAAACTTTGGTGGAAAAGTAAATACGGATATCGACAAATATATAAGTTGTCATATAATTATCTATGGGCGGAGGATACAAGGGAAAGTGAAATTACTTGATGCCCATAGATTTCTTCTCTTCTTTTCATTTTCTATTTTTTTTTCTTTTCCACCTATTTCTTCATTTAACTTATTTTTTTCTTCTTACATCTTTTCTTTCACGATTACATATGAGGATCATTCATGTTAGCCGACTCCAAATTATTTTGGGACTAAGGCTTTGTTGTTGTTGTTGTTGTTTGTTGTTTTCTTTTTTGATAGGATGTTGTTTGTTGTTGTAAAGCATCACATATATTTTTGACCCCCAACCTTGACACAAATCCCAACACCACCACCAAACTTAGTCCCCGCTCAATACTTACTTAAAAGCTCTCAAGCTTAAATAAATTTAGCATTCAATATTATCTACATAGACACATATATATTGTGTTCTTCTTGTTTATTTTTCTTGCTTTTGAGCATATTGTTCATTTTATTTGATATCTTGACACCTTGTCTTCCATCCTGGCTAAAGCCCTCAAGCTATAATACTGTGCTTTACTAAAACATCCACAGACATGAACATTAACTCAACAACAATTTTAAATGGGTGGTGAAATTGCCCATTATACTTTTTGCACCTAACATTTTAGTCACTAGCATCCATAGCTTTATAAGGCACTTACTCCCCCCCCCATAATAAATGTCGCACTTTCTTCTTTGGTACCCAAAATAAATGTCGTGCTTCTAGAAAAGGAAATAGTCATAGTGCAATTTTACCAATGTAGTAGTATAAGCATTGTGCAAACAAGTAAGCTTCTTAAAATCTTTGACAAGTCAACTGCGACATTCATTAAGGGATGGAGGGAGTACATTATTCTTGCATATCCAATTTTCTCACACATCCTAAGAGTCCTAAACTTTCAATAACTTTTGGTTATGTTAAAACTGTACACTTCTCTTGCTTTGATGCAGCTCTGAAAGTCCCCAGTTTATAACAATTGGTGCAACCTGGTGAAATCCATAGACCACTATAAATGAATCACTTCCATTGACTATCTTCTTACCTCCTTCACATAATGCTATTTAGTTCTTATGAATCCAAATTCAATAATTTAAGGAGGTTAGACGCTTGTGCATTAGATCTTCAACTCGACATTTCTTGAAAATTGTCAAGAGACAAACAATTTCTTTGGTTCACTGTGATTTCATAGAAAATCTTACTACCCACATTATTTCTAGACAAAGGCCCTAACAGGATACAACCCATTGACAGCAACACACTAGATCAATTTCCCAGAGGAACCGGACAGAGGAGCAGGAACTGGTAAGCACATATTAAACGTACTATGAATGCATCAAGCACTTAATTTCAACAAATCCATTCTAAACCACATTTCATGGCAGACACTAAGAATGCTCAAAGCTAAATTCACCTCTAAAAGTGATGGAGTGTCAAGTACTAACTGGCAGAGACCAAATCAGCTATAGCTCCACTGACACTACTATCCTCTCCACAAGCATCCGTAACTAAGGCTTCCCATGAAACTGAATCAGGACTTAACTTCCTCTTCTCCATCTCCTCCAAAACAAAGCAAGCATCACTCATCCTCCTATTCTTAACCAAACCCAAAACCAAACAACAAAACGTTTCCAGCCTCGCACAATGCTTAGTAGTTAACATCACATTAAAAACCTTCAAACCTTCACCAAATTCCCCAATTCTACAAAAACCATCAACCACCGTTCTATACGTGACTGCATTGGCTTCAATACCTTGAACCTGCATCTCAACCAGTATTTTATATGCTTCGCTAGCTCTACCTTCTTTGCATAGATAATTAATCAGTATATTATACATCACAGCATCCGGCTTAATTCTCCTTTACTTTAGTTCAAGAAACAACGCTTTAGCTTCATCAATGTCCCCCTTCCTTGCAAGATCATTCATCAAAACACCGTAATTGACTAACCGTGGCTTGCAGCCTTGGTAGTCCATATCAAACATCATCTTTCTAGCTTCCTTGAACTTACCAAGACAACATAAACACTCCATTAACAAAGCAAAAGTGACAGCATTGGGGCGTTTTCCTTTCTGAATCATATCCTCAAACAAACCCTTCGCCTTATCATATTCCATCTTTTTACACCAAAACCCAATTTGACAATTGTAAGTAACAACAGTTGGCCCAACCTCTTTCTCAAGCATTTCATCAAACACTTGGCGTGCTTCTCCCCACTCATCCTTCTCAAGCCACCCTTTAATCACAATATTAAACGTAACAACATTTGGTCGAAACCCCATTTTAGAACAACTCTTAAACATCTCATTGGCATCATCAAACCTCCCATTTTCAACCAAAACATTGAGAATCGTATTAAAAGACTGTAAACTACGGAAACAATTAAACTTGGGGATCCTGAGAAACAGCTCCTTGGCCTTGTCCGGCATTTGTGAATTCCCATAATGCTTAATCAACCCAATAAAAAGGGCTTCTTTACAACGAATGTTATAATCCTGAACTTGATGAAGAATAGCTTCCACGGCTTCGAATTGGCGGGAACGGGCGAGCTTGTAGAGGAGGGAGGAGTAAGAAGGGTAGTCGTGTTTGAAGCCAATACGGCGGTAATCGTTGAAAAGAGCGAGGGATTCATCTGGGTAATGGGTGTGTTTGAGATCGGTGACGAAAGGGATGGATTTGCGATGCTGGGATTTGGTGGGTTTTTGAGGTCGATCATGGCGAGGGTTGGAATTGTTGGATCTGTGAGGGCGAGGAGATGTGTGTGTATGGAAATGAACGTCAATGGTTTTTGTTGGTGTGGATTTGATTTGTTTAGCAAGCCATTTGATCATATTTTATTTTTTCTTTTAGGTTTGTTTGGCTACGGAAGACCTTATGCGCAGCGACGGCGTTGGTGATAGGGCCACCACAAGGCAAAGGTTTATGGGTTTATTCCTTTAAGGTCCCTCTTTCTAACTTTATTTTTTTTTAAATTCAACACACTTATGTTATTCTATTTGAGCAATGGGTGTAAATAAATACCTTAAAAGACCCTAATGACATTTATAACGTGTACGAATCTCGAAAATACCCCTTTATCCCCCATAAAACCAAACAGATGTCCCAACTATGTCTTCTCTCATCCCCTCCCCTCATCCTCTCTCTTTCTCACTCTTGCCTCCCACCAGTTGCATTGATTGTTAAGTCACTCGAACTCACAACTTCAAAGTAAAAGAGTTTGACACTTTACCACTAAACTAAACAGATTTAATAGATACGCTTCCACCCCTGTATACTGTTGGGATAGAGGACCAACTGGGCTAGACATCGAAGCAAGGGGGAAAAACTCGTCAGGGGTTGCTGGACACAAGAGCGGCCGCGCTAGTGGCGTGCGCGACCGCGCTCTTGGGCGACCGATCTTTGGATTGACGACGTGTTGAGGGCGACCGCGCTCGAAATAAGTGGCGACCGCGCCGGAGCATTATTTAAAGGCATTGAAGTTTACGGAGGTTGCGCGACCGCGCTCGGGGTGAGCGGCCGCTGGCCCGTTTTTCAGCAGTCCTAGTTTCCTTGTTTGTTTAGGTTTTGGTTTAATCCCTAGGTCATATATAATCAATGTTCCGCCTCCAATTCAGTTGTAACACAAATTCTACATACATAGTGCAAGATCCTGGCTTGGTAGTGCCCCCAGACGTAGCCAATCAAATTGGTGAACTGGGTAAACAATTTCTCTTGTCTTTTCTGTGCTTTTGATTTTCTTTTGCTTTGTTTGTGTGCGATTATTATTCTTGTGGTTTGCTTGGTTTGTGGAGGGCTATATTCACAACAACTGGTATCAAAGTCTGGTTTAAAGATCAAGGGAGTTGTTCCAAGCAATCAAGAATGGGCAAGGACAAACAGGCGGTTGAGAAATTCGATGGGTCTGACTACGGATATTGGAGGATGCAAATTGAGGATCTCTTGTACAACAAGGATCTCTACAAGCCTCTGAAGGGTGTCAAGCCGGAAGATGTAAGTCAGGAGGAATGGGAACTCATGGATCGGAAAGCCCTAGGGGTGGTCAGATCTACTTTGTCAAAGTGGATTGCGAAGACTACCAGGAAGGCGACAACCACCAAGGAGCTATTGGATTATCTTACTGAGAGATTTGAAACTCCGTCTGCTGCAAATAAGGTTGATTTGATACGCAAGATGGGTAGTCTCAAGATGCAAGAGGGAGGATCCTTGGCTAAGCACATCGATGAGTTTATGGATGTTATAGACTCATTGACTGCGGTGGAGATCAAGTTCGATGACGAGGTTCATGCATGCTTGTTGCTAGCTTCTTTACCGGCAAGTTGGAGCGGAACGGTGACTGCAATCAATGCTTCAGAAGGTAAGAAGAAATTGAAATATGATGATGTTAAAGACTTTCTTTTAGGTGAGGAAAATCGCATGAAGAAGTTGGGGACATCAAGTACTTCGGGAGCGGCTTTAGCTACTACTAGTAGGGGGAAGCCGGGTACTAGCAAACAAGGGAGGACCGAATCAAGGGAGAACGCGGTGAGTGGAAAGGGCAAAGCTGATGAGACCAAGGACAAAACGAAGGTTGCGAAGGGATCTGTTCAGTGCTATTATTGTAAGGAATTGGGACACTTCAAGAGGGATTGTCCAAATCGTAAGGGCAATCAGTAAATGTGGCAGTCGAAGGTGATGATGTACTAGTTCTGAGTGTTAGTAGTGCACTAGAATCATGGGTGCTGGATTCGGGGGCATCATTCCACTCTTGCGGGCACAAGGAAGAGATGGAAAACTACACTTTCGGTGATTTCGGGAAGGTCTATCTAGCGGATGGCGAGCCTTTGGAAATCAAGGGGAAGGGGGATGTCAGAATAGGAGCATCAGACGGGAAGGTCTTACATCTGAACGGGGTCAGACACATTTCGGGTTTGAAAAAGAACCTACTTTCAGTTGGGCAGTTGGACGACGAAGGTTACAAGGTGACATTCTACGTTAGAACCGGGTTATTACCAAGGAGGATTGTGAGATCGCTCGGGGTAATAAGGAGGGACTTTGTATTTGGCGAATAACACCAAGGACAAGATCGCGGTGGCAGGCGGCCAATGGTGATACGGATTTGTGGCACCGTCGATCGGGTCACATGAGTGAGACAGGGATGAAGGTGCTTTGTCAAAGCGGACTACTACCGGGTTTGAAGACGACCAACGTGGGGATCTGCGAGGATTGTATGTTTGGCAAACAAGGGAGAAATAATTTCTCGAGGACAGGTAGGGGTTTGAGGGAAGCAAAGTTGGAATTGGTTCACACGGATTTGTGGGGGCCATCTTCGGTTACATCTCTGGGTGGTGCGTCATATTACATGACTTTCATTGATGATTCTACAAGGAAGGTTTGGGTCTATTTCTTGAAGGGAAAAGATGAGGCTTTCGAGGTGTTCAAGAAGTGGAGGGCCTTGGTGGAGAATCAGACGGGACTTAAGCTTAAGTGCTTAAGATCGACAACGTGGGGAGTATGAGCTTGGTGAGTTTAGGGAATATTGTGCTGCGAATGGGATTCGTATGGAGAAGACTCCAAAGCGGACACCACAACTCAACGGGGTAGCAGAAAGGATGAACAGAACATTGAATGAGCGGGCTAGAAGTATGAGATTGAAGTATGGACTTCCGAAGACGTTCTGGGCATATGCAGTTGACACGGCAGCTTTCTTGATCAATCGGGGACCATCGGTACCATTGGGGAATGGAATTCCAGAGGAAGCGTGGAGTGGCAAGCAGGTAAATCTGTCCTTTCTTCGCATATTTGGCTGCGTTTCTTATGTTCATGTTGATTCTGCTGAGAGAACTAAATTAGATGCTAAATCTGTTAAGTGTACATTTATTGGGTATGGCGGGGATGACTTCGGGTATAAGTTTTGGTATGACCAAAATTGTAACGACCCTAACCCTAGGCACTATTTTAGTATCATATTATATGCTTTTAATATTAATGATAACTTTATGTACTTATTTTATACCTTTAATAATTATGTTAAGTTGAAATGGTTAGGAGATAATTCTAAAGCCTAGGGATAAAATGAAAGTAAGTTAAAGTATTTAGTTGAATCATAATAATTAAAAATAAATAAAGTAATAGGGTAGGGTGGTAATAAAATGGACAAATAAAATATTATGAGTTGGAAGGATTATTTTAAAAAATGATTGAAAGAGTTTTATTTTGAGGCATGGGGGGCCATTCCCCTAATTCCCTCTCCTTCCTCCTCCTTAGTCAAAGTATATCACCCTCCTCCCATACTTCCCCCATCCCCTTTACATCATCCTCACATACTCTTTCCATCCTCCTCATTCTTCCTTTATTATTTTTCTTCTTCTTCTTCCTTCTCCTAAAATTCTCCATGGAAGATCAACCTTGAAAGCCTCACTTTTCAAGTTTAGAGCAAGATCAATTCTTCTCCATTTTCCAATCAAATTGTACTTTTGTGCTTGGGACAACTAGGGGAGTTTATCAAGCTAAGAAGATCCTCATTCCATCCTAAAATTCTAAAGTAAGTTATTATGACTTCTTTCTAAATATTGCACATTTTATGTGTTAATGAATATTTTGTGAAAAGAAAAAGAATGTTGTATTTTTAAATAAAGTTATTTGAGTAAAATGGGTTAATTAAGGATGAATTAATTTTATTATGAAATGGGGGTTTTAGTTGGAAGAATAAGGGTATAAGGAATGTAAAAGGTTAATGACTTTAATGGAATTCTTGTATGTGGTTATGTTCATCTTACCTTGATTTGAGAGATGTAAGGAGTATATCTCATATGGGTTGGAAGAGGTAGAGAAGGATTTAATATGCTTGTAATAATGTGAGTTATTATGATCCCCTTTCAAACTAGATCATGAAATGTTGATTTTGTTAGGATGTTGCTATCATTGTTGTTTGTAAATTTAGAGCACTACCTTGGAGTTGAAGATTGGTTAAAGACCTAAATGTGATACTATTGTCTATGAAAATTGATAAAGAGAAAGGGTTATGGTTTAATTAGAAATAAGAAGGTTTATATGTTAAATGGGATAGTGAAATGGGAGAATTAACTAAGTAAGTGAAAGGGGAGGTTTGTCTTAATTGTTTGGAATGTTTATATGAATTTTGAGTATTAAATTGGTACTACTTTGGGTTTAAATGGTTGGTAATGATGTTAGGAAAGTTGGTGAAATCTTCTTATGATTTCCAAATTTGAGTAAGCTTGGTTGAATTTTGGTCCAGCTGCAAATCTGAGTAAAATGCTCTTGGGCGGTCGCCCATCACCACAGAAAGTATAACCCTTTTGAAACCCTCTTGGGCGGTCGCCCATGGTGACTTGGGCGGTCGCCCATGGTGACTTGGGCGGTCGCCCATGTCACCAGAATCTCTCCGATTTCCTTTCTTACTGATTTCACCTAAAACCTCGGGGAATGATTTCTAACCATTATAAATTAGTAGTAACCTAATCTACCTAAGATATGAATTAATTTCCTTTAACTTGGGTTAAAGTAGAATACCTTGGCTAGACCATGATGTCTTATTTGGTCAAAATGGGATATTGAGAATAGTTAAATATTAATTAGAAATGGTGGATAAGTTTGATTTGTGACTTCACCAAAGTGGTTCAAAATTGGAAAGTAGGTCTTGCACTTTTATTAATATTATTCAAGGTTGAGTAATGACTTCGTAAGAATGGTTTATGGTTTAGGGTGGCCTTATTTGCTTCCATACCTTGGTGATTAGTTGATCAGTGTAGAGACTATAATCATACTATTGTGTTGGTTAGAAATGTATATGTGTTACATCAATATATGGTATCCCAATTGTGGATTATTTGGTATATGGTTGTATTGTATCCCAGTTGTGTATTATCTGGCATGGTGATTATATGGTATCCCAGTTGTGGATTATCTGGCATGTTGATTATATTGTATCCCGATGTGGATTATGTGGTTATATGGATACCTTACTTGAGTTCATATTCATTGATGGATTATGCATAGTGTATTAAATGAATGTTGCACTATGGTATTGATTTAACATGAGTATACATTACCATGTTCTTATGTTATTATCCCCATTGTGGATTTATTTCAAGTATCTATTATGTGCTTGAACGTATATATGTGATTCAGGGGGTATAATGGAATTCAATCAATTATTGATTTGTTCTATAAGTGATCAAGGTTCATTATACTGTGACCTTTCCCTCGTGGCCACAGAGAGTGGGTGCTAGCGACTGTATTGAGCCAAAAGCCTTACAGACCGCTGCGATTTGGTGATTAGGGGGAATGCTTCTGTATTAAGCCAAAAGCTTTACAGATAGCGGTATTATTGTTGGATACTCTGATTTAGTATCTGATTTTCTTATATGGATCTCTGGAGTATGAGTCCTATAAGCGGTGAATGTGCTGGAGGCAGTTCACTAAAGAGAGGAGTTTCACTCCCACGTTGTACGACTTATTATTCAGACGGGAAAGGTAAAATGAGATAACGTAAGGTGTTTACCGCTTTCATAATGTGTTATGTGTTACCATGCTATGTGTTGCATATTGTTTGGCATCTTGTTGCATTCATAATAGCTTATTGAGATTTATTCTCACCCCTTCCCTTTTACTGCTTTAGATTGTGCTGAGACAGGTGACCTGAACCAGTGAGGCCGGGGATAAAATTGTGGACTGTTGCTTTTGGGACTTTTCATGTTAAGTATAGGAGTTGGTTGTTTGGGAGTGCTTATTAAGTATTACTCTTTTGAAAAAGTTGTACATAAACTCTTTTGTAAACAAAGTTATTTTGGGGTTTTCAATGTAATTTATTAGATTATGGTTTACCGAAGTCATTGTGGAATTTTCTCCTAATGAAGATATTATCAGTTGATTTTAAATTGGAAGTTGAGTAGTGGTTTTCTTTTAAATGTGAAATAAAAGTTTTTGAAAATCTAAGATGGGATTTCTTAGTTTGGGCTTCTCAAGCTCGGGACACGCGTTAGGTCCCGGGTTGGGGTGCTCACAGTTGGTATCAGAGCTTAGTTTAGAGGTCAAGGGTAGATGTCTAAACTAAGGGGGAGTGTGTGATAATTGACGCCGAGTGTTTAGTGCAGAAGTTTGTTCTAATGGCTGGAAACAATGATGACCAGCGAAAGGTTCTAGAAAATGAAGAATGTTTAAATTGTGGCCTCACAGTCATGGTATTTTATTAATGAATTAAAATGGTCTTGGATTGAATATGAGAAATGTTGCAGGTGGATTGGTACATTTTACTTGAGTTGAAATGGTTAATTTAGTTGAGATGTGGTATAGTGAAGTTTTGGTATAGTATTGATGTTAAGAAAAATGATTTAAGTATGTGGTATTGTTTTGGGTCCTTTTGATGAAGTTGGCTAAGTTGTAAAGTTGTTGTTATATATGTTATATGATGCTATAGGTACTGTGTAAATGATTATTGATAAGTTTGACAATCTGCTTGGCTTTTGAAATAATGAAAAAGGGTTTGGAAATGAGTAAAGTGATGGTTTGGTAAAAAAAAAAAATGGGTTGGTAATTAAAAAAAGTATTATAAAGGTTGATATATGGTGGAGAGAATATTGTTGTGTGGCTTGAAATGTGTAAAAATAATGAAAATAACTTGAGTAGTGGGTGAATGAATATGGCAACTAGTGATAATAAGATATGATTTAATGTGGGAAGATAGAGTAATAGGGTTATAGGACTTGGAGACAGTATGTGGTATCATTTGAGAACTTTATGCTTAAAATTGACTAAGTGGTATAGTTGTTGCTGAATTGTGGTCATATATAGTACATGATGTATTAGGTGATATGCATGGTGGTTGTAATGGTTAGTCAATTAAAAGGGCTTTAGAAATAAACAGGAAAGGGTGGTTTTGGAATGAGTGTGGTAAGGTTGATATTCAAAGTTATTGGGAATTATGTATCCATTTTAGTTAAGTTATAATGATCATGAAAGGATTTGAAGAAAGATTTAGTAATAGCAATATTATCTAGGTTAAAATGGTATTGTAAAGTGAAGGTCTAAGGTCGAGTATGTGTTTCGGGCCTAAGAGAGATAGCTCCCTCAGAGGTCACTAGAGGTATATTCCCTGTCTCAGAAGTTAGGGGTCATATTTTATAGATCCTGTTTCATATCATTTATGTTTGGCATCATATTTTGCTTCTATGTGGCATACATTGCTTGATATTTGTTTTATTATTAGAGAATTCTGCTCTTATGAGAGAGTACCTCGAATCTCCTTTGGTTTACCACGGTGGTGATGTGGTTATAGCTGGGCATGTATTGCCAGTTGATTTGGTATGATTACCGATTTGTAATTATGAGATATACTTGACCTGGAGGGTTAAGTAGTTGTTGTGCATTGGTAGACTATCATAAGAAGTGAGTCTTTTTTTCTATACCTAATGTGATTATATTGGTATTTGACATAGATAAACCTTTATATGGTATTCTTATTATATAAGCATTAAAGGCATAAAGTTTTGGTTAAAAGTGTGAAGGGTAATTGGTATGTGTTAGACTTGCATAAGAAGTCTTTTCAGAAATTTTACGTGCTAGTTGTGAGTAGATGGTAATTGTGTTTCCATCAAGATATCTCATGTGTTGATTCTAAGTATGATAATCAGAATTTTAATCCTTATTTTGTTGGCTTTATGGAAATTATGATTGATGACCTCTTTGTTTATTTAAAGTTACGAGAGGATCATGAAGATAATTTGTGAGTTGTGTTATTTACCTTTAGTGGAAATTCATCGTTTGAGATGTTTAGCAAATGTGAGTTGGCTCGCAAGGATTTTATATTTTGGGATATATAGTCTTAAGCTTGAAGGTTACCACGGATCTTGCGAGGATTGAGTTCGTGATCTTTGGGTTGGCAGGTGCTATCGAAGAAATTTTTAAGGAGTTCTTGAGAATTGAAATTTTAGTTAACCCTAGAGGATGTATAAATAGTGTGGGATGTAATAATGATGAATCATATTGATAGAGATGGAGAATAGATAGACTATAGATCTGATCCTTACCTTACCTAGTGGATGTGAGGACTTTGTGAAATTTTAAGTGTGTATTAGAGGAAGATTAGGTTGTGATATTATGAGAATTGGGAAAGTAATAGCGTATGCTTCGAGGAAGTTGACTTAGATAAAGTGGAATTTTCTTACACCCCTACCCGAGAGTGGTTACAATTGTTTTTCGTTAGTTAAGGGGAACCTTATCTTTTGAAGCTTCCTTTTGGGATTTGTTACCGATCCTAAGAGTTGGAGAATTTAGTTAGTCGAAAGGGAGAGATTAGAATACTATTCAGATTCTTGAGGAATAGGTTGTGTGTGTGATGGATCTCCTCTCAAACTCAGGAATTTTAATTAACCTTAACGAATTGTGGATAATAGCAGTTTTAGTTTAGCATTGAAGTGGTACTGTATAAAGCGTGGTATGGAAAATTTATTTGGGATGATCCTTTGTAAGTATGGAGTTCTCCGATTAATGATGATTAGGCGGACTTGACTTATGTGAGGAAAACGTTGAGAGTACTAGAATCGCAATTCCGGGATTAAATTCTAGAATATTTGGGTTGAGAGAATGTATAGAAGAATCATGGCATTAAGGAAACTGTTTGAAGGTTGTAATTCAAAGTACTTGGGGAAATAACCTTTATTATTGATCATTAGGGTAATCAAGTTTAAAATTCGGGACGAATTTTCTTTAAGGGGGAGTGAATGTAACGACCCTAACCCTAGGCACTATTTTAGTATCATATTATATGCTTTTAATATTAATGATAACTTTATGTACTTATTCTATACCTTTAATAATTATGTTAAGTTGAAATGGTTAGGAGATAATTCTAAAGCCTAGGGATAAAATGAAAGTAAGTTAAAGTATTTAGTTGAATCATAATAATTAAAAATAAATAAAGTAATAGGGTAGGGTGGTAATAAAATGGACAAATAAAATATTATGGGTTGGAAGGATTATTTTAAAAAATGATTGAAAGAGTTTTATTTTGAGGCATGGGGGGCCATTCCCCTAATTCCCTCTCCTTCCTCCTCCTTAGTCAAAGTATATCACCCTCCTCCCATACTTCCCCCATCCCCTTTACATCATCCTCACATACTCTTTCCATCCTCCTCATTCTTCCTTTATTATTTTTCTTCTTCTTCTTCCTTCTCCTAAAATTCTCCATGGAAGATCAACCTTGAAAGCCTCACTTTTCAAGTTTAGAGCAAGATCAATTCTTCTCCATTTTCCAATCAAATTGTACTTTTGTGCTTGGGACAACTAGGGAAGTTTATCAAGCTAAGAAGATCCTCATTCCCTCCTAAAATTCTAAAGTAAGTTATTATGACTTCTTTCTAAATATTGCACATTTTATGTGTTAATGAATATTTTGTGAAAAGAAAAATAATGTTGTATTTTTAAATAAAGTTATTTGAGTAAAATGGGTTAATTAAGGATGAATTGATTTTATTATGAAATGGGGGTTTTAGTTGGAAGAATAAGGGTATAAGGAATGTAAAAGGTTAATGACTTTAATGGAATTCTTGTATGTGGTTATGTTCATCTTACCTTGATTTGGGAGATGTAAGGAGTATATCTCATATGGGTTGGAAGAGGTAGAGAAGGATTTAATATGCTTGTAATAATGTGAGTTATTATGATCCCCTTTCAAACTAGATCATGAAATGTTGATTTTGTTAGGATGTTGCTATCATTGTTGTTTGTAAATTTAGAGCACTACCTTGGAGTTGAAGATTGGTTAAAGACCTAAATGTGATACTATTGTCTATGAAAATTGATAAAGAGAAAGGGTTATGGTTTAATTAGAAATAAGAAGGTTTATATGTTAAATGGGAGAATTAACTAAGTAAGTGAAAGGGGAGGTTTGTCTTAATTGTTTGGAATGTTTATATGAATTTTGAATATTAAATTGGTACTACTTTGGGTTTAAATGGTTGGTAATGATGTTAGGAAAGTTGGTGAAATCTTCTTATGATTTCCAAATTTGAGTAAGCTTGGTTGAATTTTGGTCCAGCTGCAAATCTGAGTAAAATGCTCTTGGGCGGTCGCCCATCACCACAGAAAGTATAACCCTTTTGAAACCCTCTTGGGCGGTCGCCCATGGTGACTTGGGCGGTCGCCCATGTCACCAGAATCTCTCCGGTTTTCTTTCTTACCGATTTCACCTAAAACCTCGGGGAATGATTTCTAACCATTATAAATTAGTAGTAACCTAATCTACCTAAGATATGAATTAATTTCCTTTAACTTGGGTTAAAGTAGAATACCTTGGCTAGACCATGATGTCTTATTTGGTCAAAATGGGATATTGAGAATAGTTAAATATTAATTAGAAATGGTGGATAAGTTTGATTTGTGACTTCACCAAAGTGGTTCAAAATTGGAAAGTAGGTCTTGCACTTTTATTAATATTATTCAAGGTTGAGTAATGACTTCGTAAGAATGGTTTATGGTTTAGGGTGGCCTTATTTGCTTCCATACCTTGGTGATTAGTTGATCAGTGTAGAGACTATAATCATACTATTGTGTTGGTTAGAAATGTATATGTGTTACATCAATATATGGTATCCCAATTGTGGATTATTTGGTATATGGTTGTATTGTATCCCGATTGTGTATTATACGGCATGGTGATTATATGGTATCCCAGTTGTGGATTATCTGGCATGTTGATTATATTGTATCCCGATGTGGATTATGTGGTTATATGGATACCTTACTTGAGTTCATATTCATTGATGGATTATGCATAGTGTATTAAATGAATGTTGCACTATGGTATTGATTTAACATGAGTATACATTACCATGTTCTTATGTTATTATCCCCATTGTGGATTTATTTCAAGTATCTATTATGTGCTTGAACGTATATATGTGATTCAGGGGGTATAATGGAATTCAATCAATTATTGATTTGTTCTATAAGTGATTGAAGGTTCATTATACCTGTGACCTTTCCCCTCTGTGGCCACAGAGTGGGTGTGCTAGCGACTGTATTGAGCCAAAAGCCTTACAGACCGCTGCGATTTGGTGATTAGGGGGAATGCTTCTGTATTAAGCCAAAAGCTTTACAGATAGCGGTATTATTGTTGGATACTCTGATTTAGTATCTGATTTTCTTATATGGATCTCTGGAGTATGAGTCCTATAAGCGGTGAATGTGCTGGAGGCAGTTCACTAAAGAGAGGAGTTTCACTCCCACATTGTACGACTTATTATTCAGACGGGAAAGGTCAAATGAGATAACGTAAGGTGTTTACCGCTTTCATAATGTGTTATGTGTTACCATGCTATGTGTTGCATATTGTTTGGCTTCTTGCTGCATTCATAATAGCTTATTGAGATTTATTCTCACCCCTTCCCTTTTACTGCTTTAGATTGTGCTGAGACAGGTGACCTGAACCAGTGAGGCCGGGGATAAAATTGTGGACTGTTGCTTTTGGGACTTTTCAGATTAAGTATAGGAGTTGGTTGTTTGGGAGTGTTTATTAAGTATTACTCTTTTGAAAAAGTTGTACATAAACTCTTTTGTAAACAAAGTTATTTTGGAGTTTTCAATGTAATTTATTAGATTATGGTTTACCGAAGTCATTGTGGAATTTTCTCCTAATGAAGATATTATCAGTTGATTTTAAATTGGAAGTTGAGTAGTGGTTTTCTTTTAAATGTGAAATAAAAGTTTTTGAAAATCTAAGATGGGATTTCTTAGTTTGGGCTTCTCAAGCTCGGGACACGCGTTAGGTCCCGGGTTGGGGTGCTCACAAAAATCATAGGGTTATTCGTAGTCGAGATGTGGTATTCAATGAACAGGTATTGTACAAGGACAGAAAGGGAGCATCTGATGACACTAGTTCAGAACCGGAGATTGTAGAGGTGGATATTCCTAACTCGGGTGGGAGCAGAACGGTTCATGATGACCATGGTCAGGAGGTCACTGAAGATGAACCACGTACTCCGGAACTGGATATTCCGCTGCATAGATCCAGCAGGTTGCGTGGATCGCCTGACAGGTATACTCCATCCAATTATTATTTGCTATTGACAGATAATGGGGAACCGGAATGTTATGCGGAGGCTGTTCGTAGTGCACTTTGTAACAAGTGGAAAGCTGCGATGGATGATGAGATGGACTCATTGAAGGCCAACAAAACTTGGGAGTTGACTAAACTACCTAAGGGGAAGAAGGCACTGCATAATAAGTGGGTTTACAGGATCAAGGAGGAAGCGAGACGGTAGCAAGCGTTACAAGGCAAGGCTCGGTTGTAAAAGGGTTTGAAAAAGTACGGTATTGACTACACCGAAGTATTCACTCCGGTTGTGAAGATGACCACTATCGAGAATGGTTCGGGGATAGTAGTGGCGGACAACTTATTGCTTGAACAGGATGGATGTGAAGACGGCTTTTCTTCATGGGGACTTGGAGGAAGAGATCTACATGGTACGGCCCAAAGGGTTACTTGTCTAAGGGTAGCGGGGAGCTAGTTTGCAGATTGACTAAGAGCTTGTATGGCCTTAAACAAGCTCCTAGGCAGTGGTACAGGAAATTTGATGGATTCATGCACGACATTGATTTTATCAGATGTGAGGCGGATCATTGTTGCTACTTCAAGAACACGGACAATGGGTATATTATCTTGCTGTTATATGTGGACGACATGTTGATAGCGGGCTCTAGCAGTAGAGAGGTAAACAGGTTGAAGACTCAGTTGTCAGAACGGTTCGAGATGAAGGATTTGGGAGAGGCAAGGAAAATCTTGGGCATGCGGATTGATCGGGATAGGGAGTCGGGCAAGTTGGTTCTTTCACAAGCAGAATATGTTGAGAAAGTCTTGGCAAGGTTTTGTATGGAAGAGGCGAAGCCAACAGGGACGCCATTGGGTTTGCACTTCAAGCTATCCGAGAAAGACTCGCCTAGGGACAAGGAGGAGCGTGACAAGATGGAGAGAACTCCATATGCTTCAGCAGTGGGGAGTCTCATGTATGCAACGGTGTGTACAAGGCCGAACATTGCACATGCGGTGGGAGTAGTCAGCCGGTTCATGGGCAATCCAGGAAAGCAACATTGGGAAGCGGTTAAGTGGATCCTACGTTATTTGAAGGGTACTGCTGGTAAGGCTCTGTGTTTCTCGAGCAAGGAAGTGGTGTTAGCGGGCTATGTTGATGCGGACTTGGCATCAAGTGATCTTGATTAAAGGAGAAGTACTACGGGTTATGTGTTTACATTGCGGTCCCGCAATCTCCGGGCTTCTAAATTGCGAGAAGATCGTGGCGCAGTCAAGCTGCAGGCGAGAATATGTGGCGTGTGACAGAGGCGAGTAAAGAGATGGTATGGCTGCAGAACTTCTTGGGTGAACTTGGGAAAACGCGAAGTGGTAACGTTCTCTACAGCGACAGTCAGAGTGCAATACATTTGGCAAGAAATCCGGCGTTTCATTCGAGGACGAAGCACATTGAACTGAGGTTTCACTACATAAGACATCTCTTGGAGGAGAAGATCTTGGGGCTAGAGAAGATATTTGGATCAGAAAATCCAGCTGACATGTTGACAAAGGTTGTTAATCTTGATAAATTGAAGCTGTGCAAGGCTTCAATTGGGCTCGAAGAATAGAAGAGGAGGATGGTACTACCATGATCGAGGTGAGCACTAGGAGGACACCAAGGGTGAGTTGAAGACGGATACGGGGCTTATATGTGTGGTTGATCTCTAGGTGGGAGATTGTTGGGATAGAGGACCAACCGGGCTAGACATCGAAGCAAGGGGAAAAAACTCGTCAGGGGTTGTTGGACACAAGAGCGGCCGCGCTAGTGGCGTGCGCGACCGCGCTCTTGGGCAGAGACTGATGCTGGATTGACGACGTGTTGAGGGCGACCGCGCTCGAAATAAGGGCGACCGCGCTGGAGCATTATTTAAAGGCATTGAAGTTTCTGGAGGGTTGCGCGACCGCGCTCGGGGTGAGGGCGGCCGCGCTCGGCCCGTTTTTCAGCAGTCCTAGTTTCCTTGTTGGTTTAGGTTTTGGTTTAATCCCTAGGTCATATATAATCAATGTTCCGCCTCCAATTCAGTTGTAACACAAATTCTACATACATAGTGCAAGATCCTGACTTGGTAGTGCCCCCAGACGTAGCCAATCAAATTGGTGAACTGGGTAAACAATTTCTCTTGTTTTTTCTGTGCTTTTGATTTTCTTTTACTTTGTTTGTGTGCGATTATTATTCTTGTGATTTGCTTGGTTTGTGGAGGGCTATATTCACAACATATACAGGCATCTGCCTTTAGACATGCTCGGTTCACGGTTGCCGATTCATGTATCGCCAGTTCATGGTTTAATATTATTGGCAACCTTAAATGAACCGTGAACTCACGATTCACGTTCGGTTCACGATTTATAGGGTTCACGCTTCGGTTAACGGTTTTCACGGTTCATTCAATTTATTTATTTTTTAAAACGAATTTTAAGCAATTTTAGAAAAAAAAAAATTGAACTAATTTTTTAACTAGCACATTTCTAACGGTACAACAATTAAAATGGAATAAAATCTGACGTTTATGCCCACTTTGGGCTCCAACGGCGCGCACACATACTAACGCACACGTGTCACAACTACACTTGCCACAACTTCACACCCAGAAACACACACACGACACACTACCACAAACACTCACGTGTCACATCCTACCCACACACAGGCTGGTGATGTCGAATTGGCGAGTGGCGAAACAGACACATCAAGCCTCCGGTTCATAACGCTGATTCAACGGTAATAAAGAAGGATTTCTTTGAATTTTACCGCTTGTACCGGCAGTTCAAGCCTCCGGTTCATAACGCTGGTTTAGAGCGCCGGTTTATCCGCCAAATTGAAAGTCATAACCTTATATAAACTGGCAACTTTAGGTCTACGGTGCATTACTGTTCACGGTCTCACGGTTCGTCAATGATCGATCAACGATTTTTTGCCGCCGGGCCGAAAGGCATATCTATCTGCCCCGACCATCTCCTAAAGCCAACTACACATTCTTAGTCTCCAATCTCCCCAAGCATCTCTCTCATTTGACTAGATCTAGGTTTGAGCACCCACTTAGAGCTTGTTGCGGGCATTGTGGGAAACACTCAAATTACAAAAAGAAAATCTATGAACCACAAGGCTAGGCCACACTTTTTTTTATTAAGTCTTTTCCTTGCATGTATGATTCATGCAAGAAAAGCTGTAATAATAACATGGTTATAGCATTGTCTATTTTCAAATGCTATAGTAGAAATTTAGAAATGTTTGCGCCCGCCCCTATGGATCTTCTAAGATACTACACGAAACCAATTATTTTGACACAGAAATTAAGACAAATTAGACCATATGAATACAATTTTTTTAATATTTTATGTTCTCACACTTACTAGGTTTACTGCATACCCAGTTGCCACTTATTTCTATAATTTATAAAGCTTTAAACATTTCGACACGCAAACATTGAGTTTAACTATGACTCAAAGATATTGCTCGAGTCAACTCGGGCCACTGGTACATAAACAAGATCATGGGCCCTTGGAGCGGTCATCCCAGCCTGTTCACTCATATCCATAACTTTCCCATCTTCCAACTTCCATTCAAAACACTGAATAAGTGCCGCAAGAGCCGTAGGCAACTCCCTCATGACCAAAGCAACACCTGGACAACCCCTGCGTCCCGTTCCAAATGGCAATAGTTGAAAATCATGGCCCTTTATATCCACCGAGCCCAATGGGCCATTTTGATCCAAGAACCGTTCGGGCCTAAACTCCAATGGACTTTCCCAATACTCCGGGTTTCTTCCAATAGACCACATATTAACGAATAATATGGTACCCGAAGGAATGTTGTAGCCTTGTATCGGACAATCGTTTATTGATTTTCGAATGAGCATTGGAATTGGAGGGTGGAGACGGAAATTTTCTTTAATTATGGCTTGAATGTAGGGAAGATTTGCGTAGTCAGCTTCTTGAACTAGTCGATCTTTGCCTATGACTCGATCGATCTCTTCTTGGGCTTTTATGAGTACATTTGGATTGTTCATGAGCTCGGCTAAGGCCCATTCGATTGCGATGGGCATTTGTATACATTCTTCTTTGTGAAGAAGTCCTGATCAAATGCATTAATTTTCATAATATTGTCATCAATAAGAAAAAATATCAAACTTTATCGGTTGCTGCTGTAAAAAAATAATCAAATTGAATCGAAACAAATCGCGGTTTGATTTTATGGTTCGAACCGTAGTTTAAATCACAATTCAAATTACGGTTCAAAACATGAAATAAAACACTGCTTAAACCATTAATTAGAACATTGTTTCATACTACACAATTCATTGTCATGTTTGTTTGAATTTTTCAGACATAACATACAGAAGAGATTAAGTATTTAAACACAGCTTGAAATTGTGCTTCAATGTTTATAATAACAACATATCATTTGATTACTTGTAATGGCATGTGTTAAAAGTGAATTAACATTATTATAGAAAATTATTACAAGAAAATTAAACAAAAGAAAAAAGGGTTTTGGGCTAAAACTCATGAATAAAATTAAAGGTTTTCAAATCTAAATGTGAGATGGAAATAAAAGATATGCGTATCTACGTATAATATTGAACGGTTTGGTGATTTTGTTTATCGGTTCAGTTTGGTGGTTCGGTCTCGCGGTCTCGAACCGTGGTTTGGGGGTCCAAATCCCAGATCAAATCAAACCTCACGATTTAACAATTTTTGAAACCGAACCAAACAATTATTACTTGAAAGCCAAATCAAATCGCATGATTTGTCTTATTTCGATTTCAAATCGTGGTTTGAATCAAAACATTACACCTCTAAATTATACAGTAATATTAATGTACCGACAGAAAATAGACCTATAACTAACTGATCCGACCCTTGGACTGGACTAGCAGAAGTAAAATACTTTTTCTGCCCCAAAATAATTATATCTGAGTAAACAACTTTCTGACATTGACATTCGTACTATCTCATATTTTGTATTAACATGTATACTATCGAAATAACAAAAATAATATGTACTCCCCCGTCCAATAATAAGTGTTTCTCCTTTTGGGTGGGCACGCAAATTATGAAAATGGGAAGAAAAAAAATGTTGCGAGTGTAATTTGAAAATAGGAGAGAAAATTAGTGGAGGGAATAGTAAATTATAATGGTGTTGTGAGTATTAAAATAATGTAGGAGAGAGAATGAGTGGAGGAAATAGTAAAGATTCTTTGCCAAAAAATAAAAGGTGAAGCTTCTAACGGGACGCCCTTTTGAATAATTAGTGAAGCTTTTATTGGGACGGAGGGAATATATTATTGATTTATTAATAAAACTTATCAAAATCGTTAAAACTTTAAATGGATGTTAAAGGGCGTTAGTAACTTAATAAATATTATCATTAAAATTTTCAAATTGCCCACATAATCAAACAAATTTTTTAACTCACTTATCACTTAACAGAGTACTTAAAATGACATATTTACTCTTGCTTATCAAATAACTTACCCACTTAACACTAATATTTTAATTATGCATCCGACTTTTCAAACCTTTCTCTCTCCCATCTCTCTTCATCTACTCCCCATTTTGAAACCCTCTACTCTTTCATCTACTCCGCCCCACCCCAGTACCCCTTATCGCCGTCGTACCCCCACCATGGCCACACATCACAGCGTTGCCACTTCTTCTCCTCTCGACCCTTCTCTTCTCCCTTATATTCTTCATCGCACTATAATGTCATCAGATCTAACAAAATACAACATAGATTCAAATTACCCATTTTCTTCAATGTTACAACACCTAAACCTCTCTTCTCTTCGGCCATTTCCCAAACTCAGGTCACGCTCTCCAATCATCTTCTCAAATACAGCCGCACTATCCAGATCAGACACAGCTTCGGCCTCTACCTTCTCCATCTCTTTGCAATACTTCTCCCTCAAATCACCTCACAATCCAAATTGCGAAGCTAGCCTTCGCCAACATCAAAGAGTTTATGTTTTAACCACCTCAGATCCTAGAGTTTTGGCGTTGTTACTCAATCTTCATCCTCAATTTTGGTCCGTGCTCCATCGCCCAATTTGGGGAAGTTTAAACATATTTTTTGTTTTTTTGTTTTTTATTTTGAAATCAAAATTGTAGGTGTTAGATTTTTTATTGAGAAATCAATATGTGTCATCTGTGTTTTGAATTATAGCCTTTAGATTAAATTTGATTTCCAATTTAAAGAAAGAGGAAGGAAATTGTTTGAGAATCAATCAAGAGAAGAGGTGATGGTTTCCAAATCTGACCGGGAGAAAGAGATTTGTTTTGGTTAATTAAGCCTTTGAAAAGGAGAAAGAGATTTTTTAGAAAGACGGCGACAATGTGGTGGGGCCGGGCTGGCCGCTGGTTAAATGATGGTGGTGGTGTGGTGTGATGATGGCCATTTTGGGCCGAAGCCCGCCGCCCGAAGCCCGTTTGGCCCGAAGCCCGCCGCCCGCCACCCAGCCCGTGCCCGGCCCGCATCATTAGACGGTACAGGCCTGTTGAAGCCTTTTGGTCCACGGACGGGCCGAGCCCGCGGATTTGCTGTGGCCCGTTTACCCTTAGTCCGTTTGGCCCGTTTTCCTTTTTTTTTTTTTTTTTGAAATGACGTTAATGCCCCTATATATATCCGTTAATATAAACGTTGGAGGGGCATTTTGGTCCAAAAAAAATTCAAAAAAACTATAAATAACACTTCTTACTTCTAATTTTTTTCCAAAAAAAATTCATACATACTACCTCAATATTTACTCTTCCCAATTCCCATATTCTCATAATTTCATGAAGAAAGAAGGTGGAGGTAATTTTATTGTTTTAAGTATTTCATTTTGTATTAAATTTCATGCTTTAATATTGTGTTAATAGTAATTTGTTATTTATTATTTAATTTTAATTCCGAAAATTTCCAAAAAAATAGTATTTACTAGTTAAATATTGTGTTAAGTAGTTAATTTTTTTCCTTTAATTATTTATTTAAATATTTCGGACAAAAATATAAGTCCTTTAATTAAAAAAAAAAGTAGTTAAAAAATTCTGAAAAAAAAACGAAAATAAAAAAAACAGTCCATTAATTAAAAAAAACAGTTTAAAAATCGGAAAAAATCTGGAAAAAAATTCGAAAACTTAAAAAAAAATCTGAAAAAAAAAACAGTGGCTTAAAAAAAAAAAAAACTTTCAAATAAAAAATGTTTTAAATTTCTAGTTAATTCATTGTTTTTTGTTAATTGTTTTTCTTTAACTTTTCTTTCAAAATTTCGAAAAAAAAAAACCAATCCTTTAAAAAACAGTCCTTTAAAAAATCTGGTACCTTGTTTCATCATGTCCTTTGATAATGCAACCTATAATACACTCACTGCCAAAATGTTGATCGAAGCATTTAATCCTCCTCTAGATGGCACCTTGTTTCATGTTAGGTGTGTATGTCACATTCTTAATCTATGTATCCATGATTTGATACGCTCACTAAAGTACCTCACCACCCACATTAACACGGCTTGCCATGTAATTCGAAATTCCGGGCCAAGGTTGAAAGTTTATGCCGATTTATGTGGCGCTTATAACATGAAATACTTGAAGCCAAAAGTGGCCGAGGATATTAAGTGGAACTCAACCTATACCATGTTGAAGAGAGCGGTTGACTATAAGGTGGTCATAAAGGAATACTTTGCGAATTATCAAATGGACAACCAAATTAGTGATCATTATTGGTCGATAGCCACTACACTATTAGGTTTACTTAAAACTTTTTGGAGGGCTACCAAAATATTTTCGGGAAGCTATTATCCCACCTCCCATATTTTATGTCGTGAGCTATATGTCATAAGTGGGGTTATTAGCCAATATAGAACACATGAAATCTTTGGAGGTGCCGTTATGGATATGGAAAAAAAATTCACCAAGTATTATCCACATTTTCCCATAGCTTCCCAATTAGCCGCGATAATGGATCCTAGAATTAAGTTCACATTATTAGGTGAATTGTTTGATCAATTTTATGAAAACATGAATCCCGAGCTTGAACCTAATAGTGTACTTAATCACTTTGTCTAGGCAACAACTTAGGAAAATTCACACCATCCTATTTCGTTTGTATGACCACTATTGTAGAACACTCAAAGAGCCAAACACTACATCTGAAAAACCATCTAAAGAGAAAACTAAGTTGTTTAAAAAGGGTTGGGGTTTCTTGAAGAAAGCAAAAGGGTCATCCACATCCTCTTCTAGTACTACTATTGAAAGTGGGGGGAATGAATTACACCAATACCTTGATAGTCCCTTCTACCCCTTAGATGGTGAAAGTTTTGAGGACTTAAATGTTCTCCAATGGTGGAAATCTCATGCTAATATTTATCCTATTCTTTCTATGATGGCACGTGATCTACTTACCACTCCGGTGTCCACGGTAGCATCGGAGGCTGCTTTTAGTCTTTGCAGAAGAGTCGTGACGAAAAAGAGGAATAGACTAAAGCCCGCTCTAATTGAGAGGTTGATTTGCCTTTCGGATTGGGATGATGCGGAATTGAGGAAACAAGGAACATTTCGAGATCTTGAAGATGACGAATGTGATAGCCTCGATGAAGACGACCTCAACGAAGAGTTTTTGAGAGATGGATACTAGAAGATTTGAAGAATTCAACAATTTCAAAGAGTTTGAAGCTACAACGATATTGAAGATTTAAAGCTTTTTTGAAGACAATGTTTAATTTGAAGATTTGAAGACTATGTTATTTGAAGATTTGAAGACGTTTTTTAATTATTTCCAAGATTATGTTTTAAGACTATGTTATTTGAAGACTTTGTTATTTAAAAAAATATGTAATTTAAATTTTCATCATTTCAAGAGTATGTAATTTAAATTTCCATCATTTGAAGACAATGAAAATTCAAAAAAATATGTTATTTGTAGATTTGAAGACTTTGTTATTTAAAAAATATGTAATTTAAATTTTCATCATTTCAAGAGTATGTAATTTAAATTTTCATCATTTCAAGACAATGAAAATTCAAAAAAATATGTTGTGTTCTATTAGTAAATTGACTACGTTAGTTACTAGTACGTTATTTCATAATTTTACTTCATTTATTTACGACATTCACAAATGTATACTTCATTTATTAAAAAATAAATGTACATTATTTTTACTAAATTATTTTCTAAGAGGTATATTTCATTTATTAAAAAAAAATATGTACATTAAAAAAAATAAACTTAGCCCCAAATGCCAAATCCCAATAATGTTAATTATATTTTCTAAATTCTAATAGGTATAATTAAACTTTTATTTATATTTAACATTTGGATAAAAATAACAATAAGGACTTAGTGTTCAAGTGGTAAACTACCCCCAAAACCCTCCATCTACTCGGTTTCGAAACCCCCCAGCCCCCATTTCAAATTTTGCAAAAAAAAAAGGGGATAATCCGTTTGGCCCGTGGATCCTTGGATCCGGGCCAAACGGGCCAAACGGGCGGGCCTTCTCTTGGGTTTACTCACGGGCCGGGCCGGGCTTAAGCCCGTTTACTCACACGGACAGAACGGGCTTCGCCCGTTTCACCGTAAACCCGCCTCTTCCGGGCCGGGCCGCCCGTGTGGCCTTCATCAGTGTGGTGTGGTTTGGTTTAAAGACAAAAAGAAGAAGGAAATAATTTTGACTATGTGTTACTCCCTCCGTCCCAGACCAAGGGTCCTGAGGGGGGATTTCACGCTTCTTAAGAATTTTTTTAAAAGTGGGTAGAAAATTTTTGGAGAGAGAATATAAAAGTTAAATGTGTGGTAGGGAATAGGAGAGAGAATATAAAAGTTAAATGTGTGGTAGGGAATAGGAGAGAGAATGTAAAAGTTAAAAATATTTAATAGGAAAGAGAATGAGTGGGAGGAATACTAATGGTTTTTTTGTAAATATATGAAGATGATAAGGGTATAAATATATGAAAAACTTTTCATTTAAGGAAAGGGACTCTTGATTTGGAACGGATCAAAAGGGAAAGTAGGACTCTTGATCTGGGACGGAGGGAGTATTTGATAAATAAAGGTAAATAGATTATTTTCAGTACTAAGTTAAGTGAGTTAAAAATCTGTTTAGTTACGAGGATAACTAGAAAATTTTGATAATAATATTTGTTAAGTTACTAACGCCCTTTAACATCCATTAACATTTTTAACGATTTTGGTTAGTTTTGATAATAAATCAATAGTACGCAGATTACATTTATTGTTTCGATAGTACGCAGGTTAATATGAAATTTTGAGATAGCACGGATGGCAAAAAAGTCGTTTACTCAATTATATTTATAGTTTTAATACTTTTCACACGTATATATTTAAAAAACCAATCAATAAATATCCACTAGACTAAATTATTCTTTGACTATTTCAACTAATTAGACAATTGAATTCTTTTATAATGATAACTATTTAATCATAAATAAGAATAATTTAGATGAAGTGGGTCAAAATTTTTATACTATACACTTTTTTTTATTTTTGTGCAAAATTTATTTTGTGTATTTTGTAATGCAACGGGGTGAGTAGTGTCTTGGACAATACTAATAGTTTTCACCCATAATATTAAAGTTTGAAAAATACTTGTACGAATATTGACATGCTTCTTTGATTCGAAGACCACTTCTTGACGATTTTTCCAAATGTAAGGGTGGCATGGCATGGCATGGCATGGCATGGCAAGCTAACTAAAAACCTAGTACTAGGGTTGTTATGCGAATCGAGTAGCTCGAGCTCGACTCGAAAAAACTCGACTCGAATGAGCTCGAGTTGAAGCTCGAGCTCGAACAAGAATTTTAACTCGTGAAATTTTTGAGTCGAACAGGCTCAACTGATGAGCTCGACAAAGCTCGTTTCGAACTCGAACTCGAGCTCAAGCTCGACTCGATAAACTCGATAAAACCTCGAATTTTTCATTGTTTGTGATCAGCTCGAGCTCGAACTCGACGCGTGAAGCTCGTCAGTAACTTGATTTTTTATTTTACACACACACACACACACACACACACACACACACACACACATATATATATATATATATATATATATATATATATTGGATAAAGAAAACTGTTTTGGACTTTTTTTAGTTGGAAAAGTTCTTTTCAAAAAGTTATATAAAAAAAATTAGAAAAAAACTAAACAAATTAAAGTATATTAAAGAAAAGAATGACGGACAATACCCTTTAATTTTTATACTATTTTTTATTTTATGTTTGGATAAAGAAAACCTCTTTAAAAAGACTTTTTTTAGTAGGAAAGTTTTTTAAAAAAAGTTATATAAAGAGTTAGAAAAAAACTAAACAAATTAAAATATATTAAAGAAAAGAAGGACTGACAATACCCTTTATTTTTTTTTACTATTTTTTACTTTACTTTTGGATAAAGAAAACCTCTTAAGACTCTTTTTGGAATAATTACTAAGGAGGGTGATGTACTTAAGGTCCATTTTCAAATAAAGTAACGTACTAACTAGTTACTAACTTAGGTATCGTACTTTCAAAAGTAATTTCAAATAAGGTATCCCATCAAATTTTTAATTAACGTCGTTAAAAAATCTACGGGTTTGTCAACATCGTTACCCCCTACCCACCTCCCTGCCCCTACCCCCCCTGCCCCCCACCCCCGCCCTACTTCCTACCCCAACCCCCCACCCCCACCCCGACCCCCCTACCCCCTACCTACCCACCCACCCTCCCGTCCTACCCCCTACCCACCCACCCACTCCGCCCTACCCCCGCCCCACCCCCTACCCTACCCTCACCTCGCCCTACCCCCCGCCCGCCCCCCTACCCCCTGTCCCCTACCTACCCCCTACCCCAACCCCTCCCACTCCCACTCCCACCCCCCGACCTACCCCCACCCACCCCCCTACCCACCCCCCACCCTACCCCCTACCCACCCACCCACCCCGCCCTACCCCTACCTACCCACTCACCCCCTACCCACCCACCCACCCCACTCTACCCCCACCCACCCCCGCCCTACCCCCTACCCACCCACCCACACCCCCCACCCACCCCGCCCCCCACCCCTAAACGAGGTTGACAAGCCCGTTAAATTTTTTAACGACGTTAGTTAAAAATTTGGTGGGATACCTTATTTGAAATTAATTTTGAAAGTACGATATCTAAGTTAGTAACTAGTTAGTACGTTACCTTATTTGAAAAAAAAAAAACGAAAGTACGTTGCCTTAGTTGGTTGATTGCCCGACTTTTTTTAGTAGGAATTTTTTTTTTCAAAAAGTTATATAAAAATAGTTAAAAAAAAATATTCAAACAAATGAATGTATATATAAAAAAAAAAGGACAGTGCCCTTTAAATTTTATTAATTATCGAAAAAAATTACAACGAAGGGACAATCAAATCTTGCCCTTTTATACCCTAAATCTCATATCTACCATATGCCTAAACCTTAAATCTAAATCATATACTCAATAACTTAAACCCTAATTTATCTACCTTAATCATATACCACATACCCTAAACCCTAAATCATATATCTAAATCTCATATATACTTTAAATCCTAAATTCCTAATCCATTCATTAACCATATACTTCATAGTCCCATATCCTAAATGCTAAATCATATACTAAATGAGAGTAGTTTTTCCGGGACAAACCCAAAAATATTAAACGGAAAGATCTTTTCGAGACGGAGGGAGTAGTTTTTTTTTTAATAACTTCTGGTGGTTTAATGAAATTTATACGTCACCAAATTATTGTTTAAATTTAGTAAGCTTCATCTTATCAGCAAAAAAGCCCACTAACAATTCAAGGCTCATAATTCATTTATTATGTAAAAAAGGCCCAAAACTCGAGTTTGACTCGTTTGAACTCGAGTTCGATAACAACTCGAACTCGAAATAAACTCGTTAAGCTCGGAAATTTGTTTCCAAAAAAAGCTCAAACGCGAACTCGGATCGTTTAAGCTCGAAATCGAGATCGACTCGAGAAACTCGCGAGTAGCTCGCGAACAACTCAAACTCGATTGTGCTCGAGTTCGAACCACCAATTGAACTCGAACTCGAACTCAAGAAAAACTCGAACTCGATAACTATCAAACGAGCTCGAGCTCGAACACAAAAAACTTGTTCAAACTCAACTCGTTTACTGCCCTACCTAGTACCCACTAAAAAACTTGGTTAATCGTTAACAAGTGGGTGAAACCTTGAGAGAAGCATATAAATGGTTTTTAAAAAAAAAAAAAAAATCATTTCGAAACAATTTTTTTTTAAAAAAATATAAATATTAATTTTAGGATAAAAATAAATATATTATTTTGATACAGAAGAAGTATAACTTACCAAAATCAAGGCTTTGATATGAGGTCTAGTGATCTTCACCTCAGCTTTATCATCTTCCATGACATCAAGCAACATATCCAAGAAATCCTTCCCACCTTCTTCCACCCCTCTTGCTATTTTCCTCTCTCGTCTCTTCTCTTCTCTCTCCGTTATAATCCTCTCCAGCAAACCATCGTACCTCCGATGCGTATCCTCGTACCTCTTTTTAATCCCTTGCAAATCCAAATTCTTACAAAACCACACAAAATCCGATATATTAAACTGGCCGAATATCTGAGTCACTTCTCTTACGAGATTTTTCGCCTCGTCGGCCTCCCCGTCCGTTCCCGAACACCTTATGCTCATCATCATCTGTGATATAACATTGTTCGTCAACTTCACTAACTCCTCCGTCACGTTGACTATCTCTCTATTGGCTGATTTTTTCATCAAGAGATGAACGAGCCCGTGAATTTCTCGCGTTCTAATGGGGAGGAAATGTGAGAGATTTCGTGAGCCGAGTAGCTCGAAAGTGGACATCTTTTTTATGAATTTCCAGTAGGGCCCGCACGGGACAAAGGCAAATGCCAAGTCATAAGTTAGCCGCTTTATAGCGGCCGAGTTCATGCGGTCGGAGAATATTAGCTCATTTGTTTTGAGGAACTCTCTGGCAAGTTCCGGTGTGGAAGCGACGACGATCGAGACGGAGCCGAGGCGGAGGTGGATTAGTGGGCCGTATTTTGCCGATAGGTCGTTGAAGGATTGGTGGATAAGTGGGCCAAGGAGGTAGAGGTGGCCGATGATGGGTAAGGCCGGCGGGCTTGGTGGGAGGTGGTTTTTGTTGGAGGAATTTTTACGGAGGAAGAATATTGAAATGAAGAAGAGAGTGGCAATAACAAAATAGAGAGGGTCAATAGTCATTTTGGTAGTGATAGAAAGAGTCGAAGTTTGGAGTAGGAAAAAATCTGGGAAAAGTGTGTCTATATATTATGAATGCATACGAGAAATAATAAATGGAACAATGGAGAGTACTAAAAAGTAGGTGTGTAAGACCATCCCCATCAGTGACCCTGACCCAACCCAACCTCAAATAAAATATTAATTTCTCTCACCCAACCCAATCCAACCCAACCTTATATAATTTATACTCCCATCAGTGACCTCGACCCAACCCAACCCAACCCAACCTTTTAAAAATAAAATTAATATATAAAATATATTAATTTTAAAAATATATTTATATAAATACAAAATCAAAATAATTAAATCAAAAAAAAAAAAAAAAAAAATTGCACAAGGTCAACCGCCAGGTTGGTGATTGCCGAGTCACTCCATTTCGTGACTTTCCTTTGCTTTTTCTTTTTTTTTTTTTTTTTGGGGTGACTCTCACTTGGAGAGTCACCATAGTGGATGGTCTAAGTGGTTTGAAATCGAACCTCAAAAGTAGGTGGGTAAGCGGTTTATTTCAAGTCGCGGTTTGAAATCGAATCAAATCAAATTATTTGATTTAGTTCGATTTTCAAGCAATAGTGATTTGATTCGATTTCAAAAATTATTAAACTATGTGGTTCGATTTGATCTGCGATCTGGATCCCCAAATCACGGTTCGAGACCGTGAGACCAAACCAGCAAACCGTTCAATATTAGCCGTAGATATATATATCTTTCATCTGCACCTCACATTTAGATTTGAAAATCCCTAATTCTATTCAAATTTTAGCCTATAACTTTTTTTTCTTTTGGTTAATCTTCATGTAATAATGTTAATTAACTCTTTAGCATATACTATTACAAGTACTCAATTGACATGTTGTTATCATAACATTGAAGCACAATTTCTACTTGTGTTTAAATACTGAATCTCTTATGTATGTTATGTCTGAAAAATCCAAACAAACATAACAATGAATTGTGTAGTCTGAAACCATGTTCTAATTAATGGTTTAAGCAGTGTTCTATTTCATGGTTTGAACCGTGGTTTGAAGAACGAAATAAAAGTGACGGGCTAGGCCCAGCGAGCAAGCCCAATTTTACGTACATTATGACCACCATATTCTTAGTGGGTCGGCCCAATTATTACAAAGGTCTAAGGCCCATCAGCCAAGATCAGTCGACCTAGCTCATTGTCTGACCTCTGTGGTCCCGACCTAGCTTTGTTCGACATGCGATCCATCTCTTATACGGATATTACCCGGCTATATCAATCAGTCAGGTCGACCTAGATCCATGCAGGCGACCTCGACCTACAAGGCGTGCGTCGACCTACAGAGTCTTACTACGCCTACAACTCTTTCCATAACAAAAGTCCTACAAATCAGAAGTTATATATGGACACGATTATTTCCACGATTTGGTCCGTGATTCTAGGGACTCATGCAATCCTACTACAATTATAACACATATAAACGCCTATAAATACCTTGCAACATCAACAGTTTTGAGGTAATTGCTATTTGTTATTCTGAATACTTCTGTTCATTATAATTTATCAGCTATAAACACCATACTTACTCTCACGCCCGAGGGTCTTTGCCGGAGACCATTCCGGCTAGTCGTGGGTTCCTTATTTCAGGCCAATCAAAGTTAGTGGATCAACCTAGTTGTTGGTCATAGGCTGATCAACACGTTTCCTGCAGCATCAGTTTGGTTCCATTACAGGGAAACGAAGCTTTTTTTACCTCAAAATTTAAGTAGAGAGTAATATGGCTACAGACGGATAGACCGCATCATCCTCTAGTGATCCAACACTTAGCAGGACGGTAAGAAATATCGAGGTAGGCACTGGAAACAGGACTGCTAATCTTCCTCCTCCTCTACCGGGCAATCCTCATAGGAGAGCCACTCGTTCCAATAGTGTGACTGATGGCAGGGGCTTGCCAGATAACAGAAGGGAAAAGAGACCTATGGTCGAGCCAGAAGCGCAGCAGCCGCCAAAACGTCTACTGGTAGGTCGAACGGATGTAGGCGACAATCCAGGTCCCTCAACTAATCACCTCAGCATGAAGGATATGTTGCTGGAACGGGCTAGAATCTTGCAGGAATTACTTGATCTGCCAGAATTTCCAGATCAGGATGATAGGAGATCGCAAAGGGCAGCTCCCTCCCAAATCTCTCACAGGCAGCCTAATGGGAGTGTCAGACCGAATGAGAGTGCTAGGAAGAATGGCGAGCAGTAGATGATTGAACAACCTATCCGTACCCACATACCTATTCCAAGTGACGACTTGAGAAGTCAGCTCAACCAGAATAGAAACTAGGAGGCTGAGTCAGCCTTGAGGCAATAAAGGGAGGCCGAAAGCAATATGCGTAGGTCGCCTGCCAGAATGGAGAGGTCGCACTCCCATCGAGAAAGAAATAGGCGTCGATCGCCACCAAGGAGAGATAGAGCTGTTTCCCACCGAGGAAGGAGAGAGATAACTCCACCTATAAGTGAAAGACAGAGAGCCTACTCAAGGAGGGAGCCTCACCAGGAGGAGAGGCAGAGGTCTAATAATGTCTCCTATCAAAGGGACGACAACCCAGATGCTAGGGAGCTACTGAATCTGAAAATGAGGTTAGAAAAGATGGAGACCGACAGAAAGGAGGAAGACGGAAAGGGCGAACGAAATTACAATACTCTTCGTCCCTTGTCCAGAGAATTGCTCGAGCTACGACCTCCTGTGGGTTTCAAATTGCCTTCGCTCGATAAGTATTCAGGTGCGACCAATGCCCTGAACCATATGCAACACTTTGAGGCCACCATGTGTTTGGTCTCCTCCGAGGATGATGTGTTGTGCAAGGCACTAACCAGTACCTTCACAGGTGCAGCACTGACTTGGTTTTGTGGGTTGACGCCGGGCTGCATTACCTCATGGGAGTACATGAGGAAGAAATTCATGGATCGTTTCTCGACAGCTGGGGCCAGAAAAATGACGGTCACTGACTTGAACAACCTGACACAGGTCAAGAATGAAAGCTCCATGACTTACTACACAAGGTTCAAGGAGATGGTCGACCAAATTGAGGAGGACCTAACAGACAGTGAAGTGATAAACTGCTTCAGGAATGGGGTCTCCTCTCCAGATTTAGACTACGAGCTACAGGTCAGGAGAGTGAAGACTTGGCAGGAGCTGTTTGAGAAGGCCTACAATGTGGCCATAGCTGAAGAAAGAAAGGAAAGAAGAAGGAGAAGGGTTCAAAGCAGTCCGATATTGGAGAGTCAAACAAAGGGGATCAGGTAAAGAACGGTGGCAACAACGAAAAATAGAATGAGGGCGACTGAGAGGGCCTACGATGTGGCCATAGCTGAAGAAAGAAAGGAAAAGAAGAAGGAGAAGGGTTCAAAACAGTATTCAATGGTTAAATGTCTAAGGGAGTGCTCCAATCTTCTGCGCCTAGGAAGGAATCCTTATTCATTTGATTAAGATCCATCAGATCAACTTTCTCCCAGTCAGTTATTACTCGGGGATAAGGGATTGCTCTCCTCACCAGTTCGACGGCGTTCAAAGCCGAATCTCTCTCACTGGAAAACCTGCAAAGAACCCCCATCACAAAATTTCTTAATCGGCTGGTATCCCCCAACACCACTATATCACCGTTCACAACCAATTTCTTCTGGGCCTCCCACAACCGGGTGGGACAAAAGGCCCCCATTGATATTTCTCACAGAAATATTGGAAACATAACATGGAAAGCCTAACCCAAGTATGGGCAACCTTCCTATAGATACCCCCTGACTGTTTACAAACAGCGAAGGTATCAGGAGTGTTTCCATCTCCTAATTTTAGCGGACGGGCCAGACCAAAAATACGGATCGTCATCAAATCCCAAAAGCAGAAGAAGAGGAAAAAAAATTAAAAGTAACATAACTTACGGAAGAAGATTGAGAAGAAGAAAACACTAAGTAAGAAAGCAGCAGTTTTTTCTCACTCTAAGGCAGGTGGAATGCTTGAAGGTGATAAAAGGGTTTGAGGGTTGAAAGGTTTCGTATTTATAGGCCTACCAATACGGGTTAACCCGTATTAATTAGCCCACAAACCGTTTTCCTCGAATCACGAACCGGCGCCAAACATTTGAAATTTCGAAATTTGAGCTGCTGGCATTTATGGCGCCTCTTGGATGATTGACACGTAACCTCCGCACCTGGCACGCGCTGTTGCTTCACCTGCCAAGGGGCCCACCAGTTTAACCTGGAAGCAGAGCAATAAATCTTCTACAAGCTTCCTCACGTGCCTCTCACATGTGCCTATTTACATGGGAGGCAGAGCAAAACCAGTGAAAAACGACAAGACTGGTAACCGCAAAGAGCGATCTGGCAAGACCAAGCTTAACAAGTAGCTCCTTTCTCAGACCATAAATAATCACTCACTTGGAGCTAGGGGCCACCGATGAGCCCGAACCAGCTAGACCGGACCCAAGCTCGGTCTGGTCTAAAGGCCAAGCATGACGCGGCATACCCTAGATCGCCAGGGTCAAGACCGCGATCCTCTCAAACTGTCCCAGGCAAGACCGCGGACAGGTAAACCGCCTGGAGGGTGACCGCGGATATGGTGACCGCTCCATCCATGCCCGAGTCAATATCATTGACCGCGCTCATGATGTTGACCGCAGTCTCATACCTGACTCCCGGTTAATCTCACCACACTCTCTGTTAAAGCCATAGCTTATTGAGCAAGCTTACTTACTGGCTCTGACACAGTAAGCCGGCTTATTTCCATCGCATTGAATGCAGCTCATTTGGCGCCTACTATTGTCATTAATGCGCCGCGCCAACTCTCCAAAATACACGGCTCACGTCCCTATCAATGACATCACCTCTGACAGTGAGTCTTCCTTTACTGGATGACCCAATCCGATGCGGACACGTGTAGGCGGTCAAAGACTAAGATGCCCTTTAGGGCTGACCTCATAGCTTACCTCAACGAGCACCTCTCCATCACCTATAAATAGAAGACCTTTGTCCCTTTGAACAAGGTAAGTGACAAATTGACATTGTAAGTCATTGTCTAAACCCTAAACACACACAAACACTCAAGACATTCAAAGTCTTATTCTCAGGTTATTATATCTCTCTAGATATCTTACTCTCACACCCGAGGGCCTGAGTTGGATTAACATCCGACTTCGACCTTAACGGTGTTTCTCTTTGTTGTGTTCTAGGTACTCAAATAAATCCTGTCAGATATCCTTCAACCGCTCTTACCCCAAAACCTGTGGCGTCATCACTATGTGGTTTGGTTTGGTCTACGGTCTGGACCCCCAAATCACGATTCGAGACCGCGAGACCAAACCAGTAAATCGTTCAATATTAGCCGTTGATATACATATCTTTCATCTGCACCTCACATTTAGATTTCTATTCAAATTTTAGCCCATAAATTTTTTTTCTTTTGGTTAATCTTCATGTAATAATGTTAATTAACTCTTTAGCATATACTATTACAAGTACTCAATTGACATGTTGTTATCATAACATTGAAGCACAATTTCAACTTGTGTTTAAATACTGAATCTCTTATATATGTTATGTCTGAAAAATTCAAACAAACATAACAATGAATTTTGTAGTCTGAAACCATATTCTAATTAATGGTTTAAGTAGTGTTTTATTTCATGGTTTGAACCGTGGTTTGAATTATGGTTTAAACTGCCGTTCAAACCGTAAAATCAAACCGCGGTTCGAACCAAACCGAAACAAACCATGACGGTTTTGTTCGGTTCGATTTGAATTTTTTCATAGTTCGATTCGATTTGAGATTTTTTCAAACCGATAACTAGTGATCCAGTCCGTAAATTGGCCCAAACCAAATTAAACCGAACCATTTACAACCCTACTAAAAAAAAGGAACACTGAGATTTCATCTGAACCACACGTTGGAAGGTACCTTACTACGTCAAAATTTTGAGAGGTTCTATTCAAAAACAAAATAATAATAATAAAAAAAAAATCTAAACCACGGGATGGAAGGTATGGTTTGGTAGCAACTGCAATAAGTCGAATTGAAAGTTATAACCTTATATAAACCGACAAGCGACAACTTTAGGTCCACGGTGCATTATGGTTGCTGCCAGGCCGAAAGGCATGTCTATCTGCCCCGACCATCTCCTAAAGCCAACCACACATTCTTAGTCTCCAATCTCCCCAAGCATCTCTCTCATTTTGACTAGATCTAGGTTTGAGCACCCACTTAGAGCTTGTTGCGGGCCTTGAGGGAAACACTCAAATTACAAAATGAAAATCCATGAACCACAAGGCTAGGCCACATTTTTTTTTAATTAAAGTCTTTTCCTTGCATGTATGATTCATGCAAGAAAAGCTGTAATAATAACATGGTTATAGCATTGTCTATTTTCAAATGCTATAGTAGAAATTTAGAAATGTTTGCGCCCCTCTGGTTCTTCTAAGATACTACACGAAACCAATTATTTTGACAGAGTAATTAAGACAAATTACATCATATGAATACATTTTTTTTAAATATTTTTTGTTCTCACACTTACTAGGTTTACTGCACACCCAGTTGCCACTTATTTCAATAATTTATAAAGCTTTAAACATTTCAACACGCAAACAATGAGTTGAACTATGACTCGAAGATATTGCTCGAGTCAACTCGGGCCACTGGTACATAAACAAGATCATGGGCCCTTGGAGCGGTCAACCCGGCCCGTTCACTCATATCCATAACTTTCCCATCTTCCAACTTCCATTCAAAACACTGAATAAGTGCCGCAAGAGCCGTAGGCAACTCCCTCATGGCCAAAGCAACACCTGGACAACCCCTCCTACCCGTTCCAAATGGCAATAGTTGAAAATCATGCCCCTTTATGTCCACCGAGCCCAATGGGCCATTTTGATCCAAGAACCGTTCGGGCCTAAACTCCAATGGGCTTTCCCAATACTCAGGGTTTCTTCCAATAGACCAAATATTAACGAATAACATGGTACCCGAAGGAATGTTGTAGCCTTGTATCGGACAATCGTTTATTGATTTTCGAATGAGCATTGGAATTGGAGGGTGGAGACGGAAATTTTCTTTGATTATGGCTTGAATGTAGGGAAGATTTGCGTAGTCGGTTTCTTGAACTAGTCGATCTTTGCCTATGACTCGATCGATCTCTTCTTGGGCTTTTATGAGTACATTTGGATTGTTCATGAGCTCGGCTAAGGCCCATTCGATTGCGATGGCTGTTGTATCTGTTGCTGCTGTGAAGAAGTCCTGATCAAATGCATTAAATTTCATAATATTGTCACCAATAAGAAAAAAAATCAAACTTTATCTTCATAATAATATGAGCAAATATAAGCTCTCAACTATTGTACATGTCTATTGTTTTTGTATCCGGCGAGCTAACATTTTTACCAACAACATTAATACATTTTTTTTTTGTAAATGTTAAAGTCCCTATACACTACAAGAAATATGTCTTTTAGAGACACTTTGCTTGGGACAGAAATTAACAATAGTCTCTGTTTATACAAATTTGAGACGGCAATTCTATAATGCTCTCTCTTTTGAGACAGCAATTCTCTAATAGTCCCTAATTTGGGACAGCATTTTCTAATGGTCCCTGTTTTAACATGTAATATTTATGCCAGGGACGGTAATTGTCGTCTCTAAAACATTTGTGACACCCACTTATTGAGACCCCTATTTGTCCCTGTTTTATCCTAATTCAAACAGGGACGGTACTAGATCCTATTTTAGGCAACTTAATGAATGAGACTCTTTCTCATCTCAATAAATATGATTTTTAGTAGTGATACTTAAATTATTTTCTTGTACCACAAAAATAATATAGTAAAAAGTACTTCAATTATTTTCTCATTCATAATTTTACAAGGGACAGAAAAAAATTTATAATTTCATGTCACCAATGGTACTATTCATTTTAACACAGTACTTTGATGGGTGTTCAATCATAACTAGTATACCCCAAGTGTAGTGTATACAGAAAGGCTGTAAATGGCAAATGGAAATTTGGCCTTCTGGCTTCTGGCTTCTGGCTTGAGTTCATGGCTTCTAACCTGGAGGTCATGGGTTCGATTTTCTCAGGAGTTAGAGGGAAGGATTTCTCTCCCTAAAATTTATCTCCTAGGTGCTTCTGTGCGTGCATGTGTGTGTGTGTGTGTGAGTAGTGGAAAAAAAAATCTTTTTAAAAAAAAAAAAAAAAAAGAAAGGCTGTAAATGGCGCACATGGAGATTTGGCCTACTGACTTGAGCTCATGGCTTCCAACCTGGAGGTCATGGGTTCGATCCCCCAGAAGTTAGAGGGAAGGCTTTCTCTCCCTATGATTTATTTCCTAGGCGCTTCTGTGCGTGCATGTGTGTGTGTGTGAGTAGTGGAAAAAAAAAAGTTCGATCCCCCAGAAGCCCCTAGAATTTATCTCCTAGACGCTTCTGTGCGTGTATGTGTGTGTGTTGAGTAGTGGAAAAAAAAAAGAAAGGCTGTAAATGGTTCGGGTTTGGACAATTTACAAACCTAACCACTAGTTATCATTTTAGAAAAATTTCAAATTGAACTGAAACAAACAGCATTTTGATTTTACGGTTCGAACCGTGGTTTAAATCGCAATTCAAACCACGGTTAAAACCATGAAATAGAACACTGCTTAAATCATTAATTAGAACATGGTTTCATACTACACAATTCATTGTCATGCTTGTTTGAATTTTTCAGACATAACATACAGAAAAGATTCAGTACTTAAAACACAACTTTAAATTGTTCTTAAATGTTTATAATAATAACATGCCATTTGATTACTTGTAATGGCATGTGCTAAACAGTGAATTAACATTATGATTACTTGTAATGGCATGTGCTAAACAGTGAATTAACATTATGACAGGAAATTATTAAAGGAAAATTAAACAAAAGAAAAAAGGGTTATGCGCTAAAACCTATGAATAGAATTAAGGGTTTTCAAATCTAAATGTGAGGTGAATATAAAATATATGCATATCTATGGTTAATATTGAACGATTTGGTAATTTTATTTATCGGTTCGGTTTGATAGTTCGGTCTCGCGGTCTCGAACCGTGATTTGGGGGTACAGACACCAGACCAAACCAATTCTCACGATTTTACAATTTTTGAAATCGAATCAAATAATTATTGCTTGAAAATCGTATCAAACCGCGTGATTTGGTTTGATTCGATTCCAAACTTACTTTTCTTAATTTTCATACTCACAAAATCTACTTCACTATATATTTTTCTTAATTTTTGTGTCTTTTGTTATGCGACGGGGTGAGTAGTGTCTTGGACAGTAATATTTTTCACCCATAATATTAAAGTTTGAAAAATACTTGTACGAATATTGACATGCTTCTTTGATTCAAGACCACTTCTTGACGATTTTTCGTAATGTAAGGGTGGCATGGCAAGCTAACTAAAAACCTAGTACCCACTAAAAAACTTAGTTAATCGTTAACAAGTGGGTGAAACCTTGAGAGAAGCATATAAATGGTTTTCAAAAAAAAAAAAAATCATTTCGAAACAATTTTAAAAAAAAAAAATATAAATATTAATTTTAGGATAAAAATAAATACTCCCTCTGTCCCACTTCATTTGAGACCAAAAAAAAGGACACAACTATTAAGGAATACTAATAAAATAAAAGAAATGTGTGGTAGAAAATGAAGAGAGAGAATGAGTGGGGTAAATAGTAGTGTTGGTTGAATAAATTGAGTGGTGGAAAATGAAGAGAGAGAATGAGTGGTGGGGTAGAGTGAATATAAAATTATAAATATTTTGCCATTTTGGGAAGTATCAATTGAAGTGGGACGGACCAAAAAGGAAATAAGTATCAATTAAAGTGGGACGGAGGGAGTATATTATTTTGATACAGAAGAAGTATAACTTACCAAAATCAAGGCTTTGATATGAGGTCTAGTGATCTTCACCTCAGCTTTAGCATCTTCCATGACATCAAGCAACATATCCAAGAAATCCTTCCCACATTCTTCCACCCCTCCTCTTACTATTTTCCTCTCTCGTCTCTTCTCTTCTCTCTCCGTTATAATCCTCTCCAGCAAACCATCGTACCTCCGGTGCGTATCCTCGTACCTCTTTTTAATCCCTTGCAAATCCAAATTCTTACAAAACCACACAAAATCCGATATATTAAACTGGCCGAATATCTGAGTCACTTCTCTTACGAGATTTTTCGCCTCGTCAGCCTCCCCGTCCGTTCCCGAACACCTTATGCTCATCATCATCTGTGATATAACGTTGTTCGTCAACTTCACTAACTCCTCCGTCACGTTGACTATCTCTCTATTGGCTGATTTTTTCATCAAGAGATGAACGAGCCCGTGAATTTCTCGCGTTCTAATGGGGAGGAAATGTGAGAGATTTCGTGAGCCGAGTAGCTCGAAAGTGGACATCTTTTTTATGAATTTCCAGTAGGGCCCGTACGGGGCAAAGGCAAATGCCACGTCATAAGTTAGCCGCTTTATAGCGGCCGAGTGCTTGCGGGAGGAGAATATTAGCTCATTTGTTTTGAGGAACTCTCTGGCAAGTTCCGGTGTGGAAGCGACGACGATCGGGACGGAGCCGAGATGGAGGTGGATTAGTGGGCCGTATTTAGCCGATAGGTCGTGGAAGGATTGGTGGATAAGTGGGCCAAGGAGGTAGAGGTGGCCGATGATGGGTAAGGCCGGCGGGCTTGGTGGGAGGTGGTTTTTGTTGGAGGAATTTTTAAGGAGGAAGAATATTGAAATGAAGAAGAGAGTGGCAATAGCAAAATAGAGAGGGTCAATAGTCATTATGGTAGTGATAGAAAGAGTTGAAGTTTGGAGTAGGAAAAAAATCTGGGTTGTTGGGGACGGATTTTTCACTATATGTATATGGTTGGCATCTTAAGCAGGTCAACATGTCAAGACGCCTCAGTAACTTGACCTCTACAACTTGACCTCTACAACTTGATCTCCACAACTTGACCTCCACAACTTGACCTCTACAACTTGATCCACAACTTGGTCCACAAGTTGACTTTTTACAAGTTGACTTTTTACATGTTGACTTTACATGTTGAGTTCACATCTTGGACCGACATCTTGGCTCAACGTCTTCATTGACATTACATTTGGAACAACTTGGGAGCAGTTTTGCGGTTCCTATTTTTTAGGAGATAATTGTGCACTCATAGAAGACCAATTCAACCACGACTCTTCACCAACCACCATCAACAGTCATGCCCGAAATCTTCTCCTCAGTAACTCCATCATGCCTAGTTTTTAGGGATTTGATTATTATCTTTTTATTTTACCTTTATTATAAATAGGGGTATGGAGAAAAAAGAAGACACAGGTAATTTCACACACTCACACTCTTGTAATCTCTCTCCATACTTCCGAGCTTGTAACTCACCGATCATAGTAAAACTTTGGTCAAGGTAGGTTCCAAAACCTCCCGAGGTTTTATGCCGGCGAACGAGTTGTTCAAGGGCTTTCCTCGTCAAAATCCTTTGTCATTTTCATTTTGATTACACACAAATCTATATTCCAATTCACCCAATTCTTTCCTTGAAATATTTGGTTATTTACAATCACTTGTCGAAATTTGACCAAAACAATTTGGCGCCGTCTGTGGGAACTTTGGTTTTTTAGATTTGTTTAGAACATCAAAATGGTCAATCCAACTTCCGGTCAGGTAACCTCAGTAACCTCCGCGGCTGGGGGCAAGGCGACTGGGGGGCAGCAAGATGCACCTCGAGAGATGACCGCGTCTGAAATCAATTTTGGTTTCGTGACTAATATGGCAACCATGTTGATTGAACTGAATAAGCGAATGGATGCTCAGCAGGATACAAATACTATGATTTTCAATGCACCGAGAATCTGCGAAAAGGGAATCAAGTTGAGCCTCAAGTTGTAACTCCATTATCGCCTTTATTTCCTAGAACTCTTTTTAGTGCAGGTACTGGGGGCAATCTTGGAGACATCCCCATGGCGAGTGCAGTACAGACTGATAGTACAACTGTGACAACTAGTCAAGTTGCCCAACAGGGTCGCACCTTCCCATTCAGCCAACCTGTGCCAACATCTTGCTATACTTATGCCACTCCGTCTTTAGGACAAACAGGGAGTTTTTATAATGCATTTGATCACTCTTCTTCTCAATTTTATGCTAACACTTTTGCAGAAAGTCAAGTTGCTAGAGAGTTGCGAGATCAAAGAGATGATTAGGAATGTGCCTGGAGTTACCTTGCCTTATCATCCAGCTTCTCCAGCTTGTTATAATGAGTCTCGCTTTGTTCCAGCGATAGCCAACATGGAGATCCCGAAGAGATTTGCAGTGCCCCACATGAAGAAGTACGATGGGAGCACAGATCCAGTGGAGCATGTGTTGCTATACCAAGAATTAATGGACATTATCAGCATTCCTTCAATCTTCAAAGAAGCCTGTCTTTGTAGAGGCTTTGGTTCCACCTTGACTGGATCAGCTTTGAAATGGCTAACCGGCCTATCTCTAAACTCTATATCATCTTATTCTCAATTGGTCAATATGTTTGTGAATCAATTTTCATGTAATAGAGCTTTTGAGAAACTAACTAGTGACCTATACAGGGTGGTGCAACAACCTGACGAAAGCTTGAAGGACTATTTGAACAGGTTCAACAAAGAGGCAGTGACTATCCCCAACTTGAACATGTCCACAGCCGCCGAGGCATTCAGATTGGGCTTGAAGAAGGGATCACCTTATTATGACGAATTGGTCATGACTCCATGCAAGAGACTTGAAGATGTCAGGACGAGAGCTGTTAAATTCATCAGACTGGAAGAAGATAAGCTCATAGTCCTAAAATAACCACAATGAGGCTGACAAAATGAGAAAAGATGACCACCTATCTTCAACATGTCAAAACGTTAGCAAAACAGTACCTCAAGTTGTATTCCATGTAAGTTGTCATTTTTTTTTTCATAAAAGCAAACTCCAAAAACAGGTATGTTTTAAATTTTGTCAAGTCATTTGTTTATGTTTGTCAATTCTTATGTTATGCTAAAAATTCTTACTGACTTAAGCATCGGAGGGGTAAAGCTAACACCCAATCCTAACATGAATTTGTTTTGCAAGGTATACAACTTGAACAAACAGAGTAGGCTCAACATGTTGACACGCCAGTACGGCTGATACATGTTGAGACCTAAGCCAGAGTAGGCTCAACATGTTGACACGCCAGTACGGCTGATACATGTTGAGACCTAAGCCGGAGTAGGATCAACATGTTGACACGCCAGTACGGCTGATACATGTTGAGACCTAAGCTGGAGCAGGTCAAACATGTTGACACGCCAGTACGGCTGATACATGTTTGAACCTGGGGAAGAAAGGCTCAACATGTTGACACGCCAGTACGGCTGATACATGTTGAGACCTAAGCTGGAGCAGGTCAAACATGTTGACACGCCAGGACGGCTGATACATGTTTGGACCTGAAGAAGAATTTCAACATGTTGACACGCCAGTACGGCTGATACATGTTGAAACTTTAGCTGGAGAGGGATAGAACATGTTGACACGCCAGGACGGCTGATACTTGTTCTATTTCTTCAAACGAATTAAGGTTTCGACACCTTCGCCTGGGCGCACGTTTTCACACTTATTCAAGTTGTGAACTATTGGTTGTAACATTAACATGTTACCAAACGAATTAAGGTTCCGACACCTTCGCCTGGGCGCACGTTTTCACACTTATTCAAGTTGTGAACTATTGGTTGTAACATTTTCATGTTACCTACGGTTTATAACATTTACATGTTATCTAAAGAACAAACAAAGTGTCTCTCAAAGACATGCCAAATCAAATATAAAAATTTTGAGGACCAACCCTCATCTAACATTCCAAATTTCAAACACCTTAACTAATGTTTCTTAAAGCTTTATCTTGGTTTCTATCAAGGACTTAGAAGCATCATTCAAGGCGTTCGACAACTCTTTGGCGTAATCAACCGCTTCCTTAATGTCGATGGGGAGAGTAGCAGTTTTAAAATTCCTTGAATCTCCAAGTTTTCTCCGATTCAAGAAATTTTGGGGGCAATTGTTGGGGACGGATTTTTCACTATATGTATATGGTTGGCATCTTAAGCAGGTCAACATGTCAAGACGCCTCAGTAACTTGACCTCTACAACTTGACCTCTACAACTTGATCTCCACAACTTGACCTCCACAACTTGACCTCTACAACTTGATCCACAACTTGGTCCACAAGTTGACTTTTTACAAGTTGACTTTTTACATGTTGACTTTACATGTTGAGTTCACATCTTGGACCGACATCTTGGCTCAACGTCTTCATCAACATTCTGAAGCTGGAACAACTTGGGAGCAGTTTTGCGGTTCCTATTTTTTAGGAGATAATTGTGCACTCATAGAAGACCAATTCAACCACGACTCTTCACCAACCACCATCAACAGTCATGCCCGAAATCTTCTCCTCAGTAACTCCATCATGCCTAGTTTTTAGGGATTTGATTATTATCTTTTTATTTTACCTTTATTATAAATAGGGGTATGGAGAAAAAAGAAGACACAGGTAATTTCACACACTCACACTCTTGTAATCTCTCTCCATACTTCCGAGCTTGTAACTCACCGATCATAGTAAAACTTTGGTCAAGGTAGGTTCCAAAACCTCCCGAGGTTTTATGCCGGCGAACGAGTTGTTCAAGGGCTTTCCTCGTCAAAATCCTTTGTCATTTTCATTTTGATTACACACAAATCTATATTCCAATTCACCCAATTCTTTCCTTGAAATATTTGGTTATTTACAATCACTTGTCGAAATTTGACCAAAACATGGGAAAAGTGTCTATATATCATGAATGCACATGATAGTACTATAAAAAGGAACTCTGAGATTTCATCTGGACCACACGTTGGAAGATAGGGTGTGGTTTGGTACCTAACTACAATACTACGTAGAAATTGTACGAGGTTCTATTCAAAAACAAAATGATAATAATAAAAAAAAAATCTAAACCACGGGATGGAAGATGGGGCGGGTGTGGTTTGGTAGCAACTGCAATAAGTCGAATGAAATTATTATAAAAGTAATGTGAACAAACAAATTTGTTGATCATGGAGGAAATTATTATAAGACTACCACAGTGGTTTTATCCCACTCCCCCATTTCATCTAACACTTTTTACACTTTTTCTCACACACCTAATATTTCATCTACTCATTTCATTTACCCCCACTCCAATGGCTAACTTAAACTAAATTTCAACTCCCTCAAACTCATCATTCCCACTACTTTTATTTTATTTCATTTATATTCTTTATTTTTATGATTAGTAAAATAATAATTATTATTATTTATAATTAAAAAAATATTTCACACTTAATTAAAAAATATTGCATCAATTTATAGGTAAAAAAAATATAATGATTTTTTTAAAATAAATGCTAAAATGAAGAAGGATAATTGAGAAATGAGTGTTTTTTTTTGTGTCCAAATCAAATGAAACTTATATCAATTTGTAGGGAAAAAAAATGATGAATTTTGGTGAAAAAAAAAATTAAAAAAAATAATAATTTACTAGGTAATAATTCAGCCCCAATTGGAAACTAAGTGTTTTTTTTTTGTGTCCAAATCAAATGAAACTTATATCGATTTGTAGGGAAAAAAAATGATGAATTTTGGTGAAAAAAAAAATTAAAAAAATAATAATTTACTAGGTAATAATTCAGCCCAAATTGAAAGCTAAGTGTTTTTTTTTTGTGTCCAAATCAAATGAAACTTATATCGATTTGTAGGGGAAAAAAATGATGAATTTTGGTGAAAAAAAAAATTAAAAAAAATAATAATTTACTAGGTATTAATTCAGCCCCAATTGAAAACTAAGTGTTTTTTTTTGTATCCAAATCAAATGAAACTTATATCGATTTGTAGGGAAAAAAAATGAAGAATTTTGGTGAAAAAAATTAAAAAAATAATAATTTACTAGGTAATAATTCAGCCCCAATTGAAAACTAAGTGGTTTTTTTTTGTGTCCAAATCAAATGAAACTTATATCGATTTGTAGGGAAAAAAAATGATGAATTTTGGTGAAAAAAAAAAATTAAAAAAAATAATAATTTACTAGGTAATAATTCAGCCCAAATTGAAAGCTAAGTGTTTTTTTTTGTGTCCAAATCAAATGAAACTTATATCGATTTGTAGGGAAAAAAAATGATGAATTTTGGTGAAAAAAAAAATTAAAAAAAATAATAATTTACTAGGTAATAATTCAGCCCAAATTGAAAGCTAAGTGTTTTTTTTTTGTGTCCAAATCAAATGAAACTTATATCGATTTGTAGGGAAAAAAAAAATGATGAATTTTGGTGAAAAAAATTAAAAAAAATAATAATTTACTAGGTAATAATTCAGCCCAAATTGAAAGCTAAGTGTTTTTTTTTTTTGTGTCCAAATCAAATGAAACTTATATCGATTTGTAGGGGAAAAAAAATGATGAATTTTGGTGAAAAAAAAAATTAAAAAAAATAATAATTTACTAGGTAATAATTCAGCCCAATTGAAAACTAAGTGTTTTTTTTTATGTCCAAATCAAATGAAATTTATATCGATTTGTAGGGAAAAAAATGATGAATTTTGGTGAAAAAAAAAATTAAAAAAAATAATAATTTACTAGGTAATAATTCAGCCCAAATTGAAAACTAAGTATTTTTTTTTTATGTCCAAATCAAATGAAACTTATATCAATTTGTAGGGAAAAAAAATGATGAATTTTGGTGAAAAAAAAATTAAAAAAAAAATAATTTACTAGGTAATAATTCAGCCCAAATTGAAAACTAAGTATTTTTTTTTGTGTCCAAATCAAATGAAACTTATATCAATTTGTAGGGAAAAAAATGATGAATTTTGGTGAAAAAAAAATTAAAAAAAATAATAATTTACTAGGTAATAATTCAAATTTCAAATTGAAAACTAAGTATTTTTTTTTGTGTCCAAATCAAATGAAACTTATATCAATTTGTAGGAAAAAAAAATGATGAAATTTGGTGAATTTTTCTTTTTATTTTTAAATCATTTATTATGAGATAATTGAGTTTAAATAATTGGGTGAAAAAATAATAAAATACGGACCAATGGGGCGCTGACACATGGCATTTAAAAAAAACAAAAAAAAAAACGAAAAAGGCCAACGCCACACGCGCCATCCCGGGCGGTGTGGCGCACTCTCCCAAATCGGGCCAACGGGGAGCTGACACATGGCAGATAGAAAAAAAAAAAAAATAGGATTCAACCGGGATGAAAGTTTTCATCCCGTTAATTAATTCACCTCACTTTCAATCAGCCATTGTAGTGGAATGGCTGTATGAAATGGGATTTCATCCCCATTTCATACAGCCATTGTACATAGTCTAAAAGTAATGCAATAATAAGTCGAATGAGATTATTATAAAAGTAATGTGAACAAACAAATTTGTTGATCATGGAGGAAATTATTATAAAAGTAATGCAATAATAAGTCGAATGAAATTATTATAAAAGAAAGTGGCGTAAAAGGACAGTAAGTGAACAATTATTGTTAGTATGATAAATAGGTGTGACGAACAATAAAATATTAAAAAGATTTTATTTTGAAAATGTGTCTTTTTCAAGTGGAATATTTAAAATAAAATTTTGTATATTTTTAAATGTGTCAGAAATCACAAAATCTCTAGAATAATTCATTGAAATTAACAGAGAAATCAATGGGTTCACGATGAACACACACAGTTATACACACAGAGCTCTGGAGGAATAACTTTTATTCAACTCTCTTAATCTCTGTTTGTTACAGCTAACAAACTATTTATACTAAGCTAATATCTTATTTACAATAATACCACAGCTAATAGAATGCTACTTAAGTCCAAACGATGTCGTTTGAAGTAACTGAAGTCTGAGCCAAGTAACTCTTCATATCATGCTTAAATTTCTTGATCTGACTTGAAGTAGCTTGTACAATTGCATTAGATATAGCTATGTTGGATGCCTTAGCTTCAATACCCCTCCCACAAGTTGAAGGTGGGAAAGGATTGAACAACTTCAACTTGCGAAGAAAAGACCAATGAGCCTGTTTGCCAATAAATTTGGTGATAATGTTAGCAAGTTGAAGCTGAGTGGGAAGAAAGGAAGGAAAAATCAAACCAAATTGAACCTTTTCTCGAACAAAATGGCAATCCAACTCGATGTGCTTAGTATGGGCATGGTAAACAGGATTAGAAGCAATGGCAATGGTTGCTACACTATCACAATGAACAGAGATGGGCAAGGGAACAAAGATGCCAAGATCCTGAAGCAAACTATGAAGCCATAAAATTTCACAAGTAACTAAAGCCAAAGCTCTATATTCAGCCTCTACAGATGATCTTGCCACCACAGATTGTTTCTTAGATTGCCAAGAAATAAGAGCTTCACCAAGAAACAAACAAAAACCACCAACAGACTTTCTGTCATTTGGATTTCCAGCCCAATCACTATCACAATAGACAGATAACCTGAAGGAATTATGAACAGGGAAAAACAGACCTTGGCCTGGAGAAGCTTTAACATATCTAAGAACTCTCAACAGAGCATTGAGATGAGAATCCCTTGGCTTTTACATAAACTGGCTAAGAGAATGAGCAGCATAGGACAGGTCAGGCCTTGTGACAGTAAGATATAACAATTTCCCAACTAGTGGTCTATACAAACTAGGATCAGGAAGGAGAGAACCATGCTCATAGAACAACTTCTTGTTGGGATCCAAAGGAATGGTCAAAGGCTTTGCATCAAGCAAACCAGCAATGTCAAGAAGGTCAATAGCATATTTCCTTTGATTTATGTGGATACCTTTTGAAGACCTCAATACTTCCAAACCAAGATAGTACTTCAAGAAACCTAAGTCCTTGATACTGAATTTGGCATGAAGATAGGCTTTCAAGTCATGAATCACAGAAGAATGAGAACCAGTAACCAAGATATCATCCACATAGACAAGAACCACAGTAAAAGCATCATGAGATTTCAAAGTAAACATGGAATAATCTGCATGAGATTGTGTATAACCCAAATGTAATAAAGCTTCAGTAAGTTTAGCAAACCACTGTCTAGAGGCCTGTTTTAAACCATAAAGAGATTTATTCAGTTTGCAAACAAGACCACCAGACCCCTTGTGTTGAGAATACCTCTGTGGTAAATCCATGTAGACCTCTTCATTTAACTCACCATGCAAAAAAGCATTGTTTACATCAAGTTGGTGAATATCCCAATTTCTCACAGCAGCTAGGGATAACAAACATCTCACAGTGACCATCTTAACCACAGGAGCAAAAGTCTCTTGAAAATCAATGCCCTCATGTTGTGTGTAGCCCTTGGCAACTAGTCTAGCCTTATACCTCTCAATAGATCCATCAGAATGATGCTTAATCTTATAAACCCATTTGCAGCCAACAGTGGTCTTACTAAGAGGAAGAGAGACCAAGGACCAAGTGTTATTCTTCTCAAGGGCAGAAATTTCAGATTCCATAGCTTCAATCCATTTAGGATCTTTCATTGCTTGGGTAAAAGACTTAGGCTCAACCACAGATGCTAATGCATTGATGAAATGAAGAGACTCAGGAGAACAGTAAGCGTAGAGAGAAAATTATTGATGCTGTACTTAGGAACATTGGAAACAATGTAGTCACTGAGCTTAGAAGGCATATGTCTAACCCTGCTTGAAGTTCTAATAGGAAGAATTGGAGGAGGAATGGGAACAATAGGAGGACTTGGAACAGGATCAGAAGAAGAAGGAATGGATGGCAAAGAAGAAGGAGAGGAAGAGTGAACATGAATATGAGGCGTAGGATCATCACTTGGCCATAATATTTCTGAAGAATGATCAGGAGTAGATGTAGAAAAAGGAAAAACATGCTCATGAAAAACAACATGTCTTGATACAAAAATCAACTTAGTGTCAAGATTGTATAAAAGGTAGCCTTTTTGTCCATGAGGATACCCAAGAAAAATGGACTTAACAGCTCTGGGAGCAAACTTATCTCCTGAATGAACAGAAGCAAAACAAAGGCAGCCAATAGCCCTTAAATGATCATAGGAAGGAGAGACTTTATGGAGTAATTCATAGGGAGTTAAAAAATTTGTAGCACTAGTAGGTATTCTGTTCAAAAGATATGTGGCAGCAAGTAAAGAATAACCCCAGAAATGAATGGGAAGAGAAGCTTGGAATCTCAGTGCTCTGGCAATATTCAAGAGATGTTGATGTTTTCTCTCAACCACCCCATTTTGTTGGGGTGTGTCAACACAAGAATGAAAGTGCATGACACCAAGATTGGCAAGGAAAGTTTTTATCTCATAATTAAAAAATTCTGTACCATTATCAGTTCTCACAAACTTTATAGAGGCATGGAATTGTGTATGCACAAAAGAAAAAAAATTCTTGAGAATGCCAAAAACATGTTGTTTAATTGGCATTTGAAAAGTCCAAACACTTCTAGAGAAGTCATCCACAATTGTGAGAAAATATTTGCAACCTTGCATAGTAGAAACTCTATAAGGGCTCCAAAGGTCACAATGAATAAGCTGAAAAGGAGTAACAAATTTAATAGAGCTAGTAGGAAAAGACAATTTTGATTGTTTAGCAACAGGACATACAGAACAAAAAGTTACATCCTTATGTGAATTGGAATGAACTTTAGAAGAAACAGCAGAAATTTTCAACATATTATCCAGGGAACAATGGCCTAATCTCTTGTGCCAAAGAGAAGAAACAGAATCAACAATACATGTATTAACACAATCTTTGAGGAAATGAAGAGGAGAATGCACTGTGGAGAAGATACAAGCCATTACAAAGCTCCCCAGAAGCTATGACCTTCTTCAACTGAGGGTCCTGGAAGATGCATGATGAATTAGTGAAATGCACCAATAGCTGACGTTTGGAAAGAGGTTTTGAAATGGAAAGCAAATTGAAGTGAAAAAATGGCACAAGAAACACATCATGGAGGATCAACTGAGAATCAATATGGACAGAACCAGTTTGAGTGACAGTAACAGAATTACCATTAGGCAAAGAAAGATGAATAGGGACAGGAAGAGTAACTATGGAATGCATTAGATTGATAGAAGTGCAAATGTGGTCTGTAGACCAGAGTCTAATACCCAAACACATTCAGAGGTATTAAAAGCATCATGATTCTGGGAAATAGAAAGGGATGTGATCAGACCTGCCATATGTGATCCCATAGAAGTGTTTGAAGATTTCCCAGTAACATGGTCCTCTGGCGAGTCTTTTGCCATCATCATTGCCATAAGTTGATTGACCTGGTTCTGCAATTGTTCAAAATCAGGAGGCACAAAACTCTTTGGAACCTCTGGTTGCATAACATGCATTGCTTTAGGTCTAGGTGATCCACCAGAAGGAAGTTGTCCTCCATAATTGTTTGATTTATACTCCTGCTGCTTGGGGTATTTGGCTCTATTCATTGGCTGAGCAGGATGGTTAACAGGATAACCATTCAGTCTATAACAATCACCCCTAACATGGCCTTCCTTGTTACAATAGTTACAAATTACACCTTTCTTAAAAGGTTTATGAGAAGGAGGCTTGGAATTTTTTTGATTGTGGTAAGATGCAGCTGCAAAATTCCCAGGAAGGTGTGGGACATGACTGAATTGAGGAACATGAGGATGAAAAGTGTGTAATGACTGGACATTGGCAACCATGGTTAAATTTTCTGGTATATAACTCTGTCTGAGGCACTCTTCCTGTCTAACCATATTATATGCCTCCCCAACATTTGGCAGAGGTTTCATCCTCAGAATCTGTCCCCTAACATTGACAAGGCTGTCATGTAGGCCCATTAAGAACTGCATGAGTTGCTTCCTCTGTTCCCTATCAATTTGAGCTTTAATAGCACCACATGTGCAGCCACATGAACATGAAGTGATTACATCCAGAGCATTACATTCATCCCAAAGCCCTTTCATACTATGATAGTAGTCTTCAACACTAGATTGTTTCTGTTCTAAACAGTGTAAATCCCTTTCTAATTGAAAAGCTCTGTGACCATCAATACTAGAAAAACGATGATTTAATTCACTCATGATTGTAGTAGCGGATGTTACATATCTCAAGCTTTCACTAATGGACTCACTAACAACATTAAAAATCCATGAGATAACCATATCATTTGCCCTAGCCCATAGACTATACAGAGGCGAATCCTTAGAAGGAATCGGAAAACTTCCATCAACTAAGCAAATCTTATTTTTAGAAGACAAAGCGATTTCTAATGATCGCTGCCAAACACTGTAATTATAGCTACCAGTGAGCTTAGTCGAAATGAGAATTAAACCTGGATGATCGTTATTGGCAGAAACAGCGGATGCATGTTTGAATCAAGGCCAATCTCCATTGTTGATGTAACTGTAGATGAGGACGAGCTCGAATTCGTATTTGCATCGGCCGACGCCATGGAAGGATAGATGACGAAGCTCCGATCGAATCGAGAAATCAACAAATAAAGCCCTAAATCAAATTTAGGGTAGAATATGCTCAACAATGGAAATCAGAACACAACAATCCACTTACGGATCGCTAAGCTCTGATACCATGTCAGAAATCACAAAATCTCTAGAATAATCCATTGAAATGAACAGAGAAATCAATGGGTTCACGATGAACACACACAGTTATACACACAGACCTCCGGAGGAAAAACTCTTATTCAACTCTCTTAATCTCAGTTTGTTATAGCTAACAAACTAGCTATTTATACTAAGCTAACATCTTATTTACAATAATACCACAGCTAAGCTAATAGAATGCTACTTAAGTCCAAACGATGTCGTTTGAAGTATCTGAAGTGAGCCAAGTAACTCTTCATATCATGCTTAAATTCCTTGGCCTGACTTGAAGTAGATTGTACAATTGCATTAGATATAGCTATGTTGGATGCCTTAGCTTCAATAAAATGGGATGGAGAAAATATATTTCAATAAGAAGAAAAAAAAGGATTAAATCCCACCCGAAGGTGAACAGACAATTTTGTTGCATGCACCACCCAAAATAAAATTTTATAAATGATAAAACATACTCCCTCCGTTTCGGTCGAAGTGTCCGAAAAGAATAATTGCATGAGAATTAAGGAAAGTGATGTAAGAAAGAGAAAAGTTTAAATGTTGTGAGTATGAAAAATTAAATATGAGAGAGAATGAGTGGGATGAATAGTTAGGAGAGAAAATGTTGTAAGTGTAAAAGTAAAGTAGGAGAGAGAATGAGTGGGTGGAATAGTGAAAAAACTTTCCTTTTTTGAATATGAGACATTTTAAATGGGATGTCCAAAATAGAAACTTGAAACACTTCGACCGAGACGGGGGGAGTATTCAGTAAGAGTTATAATGCGCAACAGCAATTTGTTGCATCTTCCGTTTCACGATACTAATTAGCAGTATACTAGCGTCAAGCTCGATGACAAATTATATTTGTCTTATTTAATAATGGGAGAAATTATATTAATAACCTTATTCATCTTTGTCCTTACTTGTGTACTTGTTTACAATATGGGGTTGATCATGTAATATTGTTTTATTTTTTTAAAAAGTAAATTAAAACAAGTCACGAGTTCTCCCTGCCTTACAGTTTAGTATATTTGGAGTGGACGATTACGGAAAGGTGAACCTGGTGGAAGGTAACGTAAGCGATGTAGGCGTTTCCACGTCGTTGGATTAAAACAAAAGAATCTTTAAATTTCGAGGCATTATTTTGCTCATAATAATAAGGGGTTAGAGTTCATGACTTCCAACCTGGAGGTCATGGGTTCGATTCCCCCACCAGTGGTTAGAGGGAATGACATTGCCCTCCCTAGCATAGCTAGGCGCCTCTGTGAAGTGCATCAAGGGGGGAGCGGTAAAATGTGTTGATCCCCTTAAAAAAAAAAAAAAAAAAAAAAAAAAAAAGTATCTTTTGCCCTCCCAAATTATTCACTTATTCCCACTTTACACTCTCGTTTGAAATTTTGATTTGTTTGGTAACTAAACTTACAAATTGTCCCACTTTGCCCACTTGTACTAATGAATGTTAGAAAAGTTAATGAAATATGTCATGTGTCGAGTACATAATTACAAATGGGGTAATTTATAATAGTTATTAGTTTTTAAGGGGTTAAATACAAAATATTAAATATAAAGTGCTAAAAATTTATTTCTTTTTCCAAAATAATTAACAATTTCTTAAATAATTAATATATCCTAAAAATAATTATATTTTTATTTTTTATATTAAAAAATAATATATTTTTTGTATTTTTATTGTAAAAAAAAAATTATGTTCGTAATAGCAAATATTAACATTATCTTAAATATGTAATATTTTCAGAAAATATATTTTTTAAATAGGAATAAAAAATAAAAATTAGAGAATATTATAAATCAAATATGCATTTTAAATAAAACATTTTATGGTTTTTTTATTTTTAAAAACTATTTAATTTTAAAAAAAAATATTTTAACCTTTTTTCAAAAATAAATACAATTTTCTTTAAAAAAATATACATTTTTTGATTTATAATATTCTCTAATTTTTATTTTTCAATCCTACTTAAAAAATATAATTTCTGAAAATATTAGTTATTTAAGATAATGTCAATATATGCTATTAGGAACATAACTTTTTTTACAATAAAAATACAAAAATATATACTCCCTCCATCCCACTTCAAGGGTCTTAGGGTATTATTTCACGCTTCATAAGAAAATTTTAAAAAAAATGAATAAATAATTGTAAGTGGGTAGAAGTTTAGAGGAGAGTGAATGTAAAAGTTAAAACATTTAATCTTTTCCCCTCTTTTTTATTGGTTTTTTTTAATATGTTAACATTATAATGGCATAATGAATAGTTTTTTTTGTAAATATATTTACATTATAAGGGCATAATGAATGATTTTTTTTGTAAATATGTCAAAATTTGTCATTTATGAAATGGAACTCTTAGTCTGGAACGGACCAAAAGGAAAAGTAAGACTCTTGAAGTGGGACGGAGGGAATATTATTTTTTAATATAAAAAATAAAAAAATATTATTTTCAAGAAATGTTAATTATTTAAGGAAATGTTGGCTATTTTGGAAAAAAAATAAATTTTTAACACTTTATATTTATAATTTTGCATTTAACACCTTAAAAACTAATAACCATTATAAAATAGCCTATTTGTTATCATGTGATCGGCACATGACATATTCCGTTAAATTTTCTAACGTTTGCTAGTGTCATGGGGCAAAGTGGGACAGTTTGAAACTTAAGGTACCAAACATACCAATTTTTCAAACGAGGGTGTAAAGTGGGAATCAGTGGATACTGAGAGGTTAAACGTATTTTGGCCTAATCAAAAATGAAATCTTATATCCGCTTTTAAACCCATAAAAATCCATGTCATATTAAAAACTTCATATAAATTTCATATACCTACGGTATAAACTAAAATTACTTTCATATCTTAGGTATAATAGTATTTTTTTTTTTTTACAATTTTTCACAAATTCTTACCAAATAATAAAAATCTTATATTTTATTAATCATCTTGTTCATATATCTAAGATATAAGAGTGGGTCAACGGTGTGCTGAGTTTATTAAAAAATAAAAAAAAATTATAAAAAATTTATTAATCGGTCTGGTTCTATAACCAAGGTATAAGAGCATGTCAAAAAGGTGTTGGATTTACAAGAAATTTTGATTTGGGCCCGAGTGAATGTAGACTTTAGTAAATTATGTGAGTTTTTATAGATTTTGTTTGAGTTGGGGGAGTCATAAGTAACTAAACCTTTAAATGTGTGCTGATTAATTAGAAGAAGGTTAAGAAAGTCAATTGATCCTATGATAAGTACTCTCTTTGATTATTATTTATAAGCCTTGTTAAAAAAAGGGAGGGCTATTACCACTACATATTTTTCTTATCCACTACATTCATTAATACAATTTAATATTTTGACTCAATTGCCCTTCAATCACTTCCTCTTATTTATTTATGGTATTTTCCTTGAAATGGTAAGGTTGTTTTACACATTTTATCCTCTATATAATTATTTTCAATCATGTGAAGAAATATAAAAGCATATTAATTTTCATAAATAAAATATAAAATTGATAATAAATTGAAAATGAGGTAAAACTATTAGTTTTACTAATAAAAATCTAGTTAAAAATGTTAGATTTTATATTTGTCAATCACAATTTTAGAATAAATATTTAAATTTTTAATAAATTTTGTTGGTGTAAAATTCCTTAAAACTTTTGTCTAGTCTCAGAAAAATATATATATTTTTATAATGCTTACTCATTCACAATGTACTTCAAATATAGAAATAATTGGTAAAAATAAAAATACTTTTGAGAAGTTGAGAAGTAGATTAATTTTAAATAACATGTTGTCAAGCTCATAACATTGATAATTACCCCCTCCGTCCCAAAATGTTTGTCCCATTTAACTTTTTTGTTGAACTTTGACCACAAATATATGACAATTTAATTATGTTCATGAAATTATAAAAATTCTTATTGATTAACCATTAATAATATTATCAACAACAACTTTTAGAATTTCATGAACATGATTAATCTCTCATAAATTTGTGGTCAAAGTTCAACAAAAAAGTCAAATGGGACAAATATTTTGGGACGGAGGGAGTATTTTTAATATTATGTCACTATTTTCATTTCTTTTTTAATAAAAAAATTATGGATCAAATATAATTTAATATTTATTCTGAAAAAAAGGTAAAAATATGATATAGAATAAACTAAAAATTAAGCTGAAAAGAAAATTAAAAAAAATGATTCATTATTAAAAGTTAATTATTTACAGTATAAAATAATAAGTACTTCGATAGCAGTGACAGAGTGGAAGGTGGGCAAATTAGGAGCAAAATTCGAGTCCAAGGACCACATGGTAGGGTAGTAGTTCAGAGGTTGAAGATGAAGGGTAGGGAAGATTGAACATGAAGTCGGCACAAACATATGGTCAATGTGTAGTCTTGTTCTTTTACAATAATAATATACTTAGGCTCCGTTTGTTTCATGTAAAACATTTTCCGGAAAATGTTTTCCTTGTTTTCGGGTGTTTGTTTCAAGTAAAATGTTTTCCGAAAAATGTTTTACCTACTTTCGAGTGTTTGGTAACCACTTGTAAAAGAAAGTCAAATGTAAAACATTTTACAAGGATGTAAAAAAAGGAGGTTTTCTTTGTAAAATGATTTACCAATTTCAAATTCGTAAATCATTTTACAACTCTTGTTCTTGACCTTAATGTACAACTCATATTACGCTCGGTACAACATAATAATAATAATAATAATTAAAAAAAAAAATTTAACTGCCCCCACCCACCCCACCGCCCAAAAAAAATTTTTTTTTTTTGGAAACCGCCCCACCCACCCCCTGCCTACCCCACCCCCACCTCAAAAAAAAAAAAAAAAATTTTTTTTTTTTTTTGGAAACCGCCCACCCACCCCGCCTACCCCACCCCCACCCTCCCCCCCAAATTTTTTTTTTTTTTTAGGAAACCGCCCCACCCGCCCCTCGCCTACCCCACCCCCACCCCCCACCCCCAAAAAAAAAAAAATTTTTTTTTGAAAACCGCCCCACCCACCCCGCCTACCCCACCCCCCAAAATTTTTATTTTTATTTTTTTTTTGGTAACCGCCCCACCCACCCCCGCCTATCCCACCCCTACCCACCCCCACCCCCCCCCCAAAAAAATTTTTATTTTTTTTTTGGTAACCGTCCCACCCACCCCTTACCTACCCCACCCCTCCCCCACCCTCCCCCCAATTTTTTTTTTTTATTTTTATTTTTGGAAACCGCCCCACCCACCCCCGCCTACCACACCCCCCCTACCCCCCAAAAAAAAAAATTTTTTTTTTTTTTTTTTTGGAAACCGCCCCACCCACCCCCACCCCCAAAAAAAAAATTTTTTTTTGGAAACCGCCCACCCACCCCCGCCCACCCCACCCCCACCCCCCCCAAAAAATTTTTTTTTTTGGAAACCGCCCCACCCACCCCTGCCTACCCCACCCCCAAAAAAAAATTTTTTTTTTTTTTTTTGAAACCGCCCACCCACCCCTACCCACCCCCCAATTTTTTTATTTTACACTTTACACCCACCCCCCAAAAAAAAAATAATTTTTTTTTATTTTTTATTAAAAAATAAAAAAAAAATTGGGGGGGTGGGTAGGGGGTGGGGTAGGCAGGGGGTGGGTGGGGCGGTTTCCAAAGTTGATTTAAATTAATAAAAAAAAGTGACATTTCCGGAAAACATTTTCGTCAAATTTGCCAAACAACTGAAAACAAGACCATGATATTTTACAAGAAAACATTTTACATGGAAATCTTTTTACATGAAAACATTTTACAAGGAAACCTTTTTACATGAAATCATTTTACATGAAAACATTTTCCGAAAAATGTTTTACGCGAAACAAACGGAGCCTTAGTCTCGTACCTTCAAAATGGCCTCAACTTTCTGTATAATGTAGTTTTACACCCACAGATTTCCACAACAATCAGTCATGAAATCATAAAGTTCACGGTCTTTCCATAACCCTGAGAAAGAAAATAGAAATGATGTGGTCATCTTTTTTTTTATTTTTATTTTTTACGAAAGCAAAGTCATTTAAAATTCCACAATGACCTGGCAGAGAAATATTGCACCATCAGATGGATGATTTAAAATTAAGGCAAAAAAGTAAGTGAATGTGAGGAAGGGGGAGATTATTTAAGAAACATGTGCAAGGAATATCCCTTCTGGAACGACCAACAAAAATAACTCAATTCTTTGTTTAATTTCAAAATCAAAATACATCTATCAAAGGTATAACTAAGGCTCCGTTTGTTTCCGGGAAAATGAGGGGAAAACGTTTTCCGAAAAACGTTTTCCCCATTTTTCGATGTTTGGTAGTTTTCCGGAAAACGTTTTTTCCATTTTTTGGTGTTTGGTTGTTTTCCGGAAAATGGAGAAAATGTTGATTTGGAATTGGAAAACATTTTCCGCCCTTTCTAAGGAAGTTGTTTTCCGGATTTTTTCTAAGAAAGTTGTTTTCCGGAAAATGGTGTAAAAAAAGTGGATGGATAATAATAATAATAATAATAATAAAATAATAATAATAATAATATAATAATAATAATAATAAAATAATCATAATAAAATAATAATAAAAATAATAATAATAAAATAATAATAATAAAATAATAATAATAAATAACAAAATAATAATAACAAAAAAGTAATAAAATAATAATAATAATAATAAATAATAAAATAATAATAAAAACAACAATAATAAAATAATAATAATAATAATAATAAAATAATAATAATAATAAAAAATAATAAAATAATAATAATAATAAATAATAAATAATAAAATAATAATAATAATAATAATAAAAATAATAAAAATAAAAATAATAATAATAAAATAATAATAATAATAATAGTAATAATAAAAATAATAATAAAAATAAAAATAATAATAATAAAATAATAATAATAAATTAATAATAATAATAGTCATAATAATAATAATAATAATAATAATAATAATAATAATAATAATAATAATAATAATAATAATAATAATAATAATAATTTTCCGGAAAACATCTTCATTTTCCGGAAAACGTTTTCCCCATTTTCCTAAGGAAGTTGTTTTCCAGGAAAACATCTTCATTTTTCCGGAAAACGTTTTCCTTTTCCAGAAAACATTTTCCAGGAAATCATTTTCCGGAAGTCATTTTCCCCGAAACAAACGGAGCCTAAATCATATCATTGCAGATCATGACCTTCAAAATTAACCATTTTCAACTGCTATAAGCCTATATGCAGCATAGAGGTGAAAAGAAAATAACTGAAACTTGATTTACTGGATTATTAGAGGCTAGAGCAAGAGAGTATTACCATATTTGGGTGCCTAAGCACAGACATCGTGTAAACGTTGCTAGTATGGCCACGAGACAACTGTAACCGTACATGTGGAATGCTCTTCCAACTGTCGCCAAGTGCTGGTTTCAAATTACCTCCCTCTCCACTCACCATGTGATTTGTAACCTTGGAGTAGTAAACACAATACTTCAATATCTTATAAAGCTACTGACATGAACATGTAATTTCTAGATGGATAACAGTCATCAGAATCTCATCTCGATCGTCAGTTTAAGCATTTTAATTCTTTAGATACAGTTAGGAATTAATATAGCATGTACTACGTCCCAAAATGAAGGTCCAAAAGAATTTCAAATTTGCTCTTGATCATCAGAGTAATAAAGAGTGAGGGAGAGAGATGTGGGGAATGAGACTGAATCAAGACTCAGTGGAAAGTTGGGAAGATGAAGAATAAAAGAAAAAAAATTAGAACTTAAGGCAATGTCAACTTAGCTTGGTGATGGATTGAGATCTTGCTTGTTATAAAGCACGAGCAATAGTAAAAGCAGCTAGGTATTCTACATGTAAGAGAGCCCCAGAACGCGTACGTATATGAAGCAGATGAAACCAAAACATCAAAGTGAAGCTATGTGAAAGACAACAAATCATGAATTACAAACAATCTTATTTTTAGACTTGTTGATTATCAGGAGTTTGGACATAACTAATATCTTCAATCCAAAAATATCAGTTAACCCTACAACAATTGTGAAACATACTGGGGGGGGTGTTCTCAATCATGCTCGAAGATGAAAATGTAATTGTAAGTGAACGCACTTACCAACACACATATGTTATGCTTGTCTGCCAGCTCCTTAAGTAGGAATCCAACAGAGACCATCATCGCATGTCCTGTACTCACCAACCATACAATGATGACCTATTAGTCTCTGCATGTAGCAGTTATTTACAAATTCAAACATTTAAAGCTTTAAAAAGAAAACAGATAAATTTGTAGGCATGTTCCCCCGTTATCTTTTACCAAAATTCATCATCATCATGCACAAATCAAACAGGGACGTAGCCATGATTTTTAATCAGTGGGGGTCAAATATGAATTGTGGTTGCTTTTTGAAAAATAAAAGAGTAACCTTGAAAGTAAAATATTAAATGATTGTTGTATTCTGCTAGGGTTCTTATAAGAAAATGTTAAGCAGTCATTTTATTACCAAGCTAATAAGACGCTCATTTGATGCACCTGTACCGATTCTGACCAACTTTAGGTGCGCTATTACTACCAAGTAAAATTACAAGTGCAAGCATCTTCTTTTTAACATATACCGTATTATTGAAAAATTATATGGAAAATCAAGTACAAAGTTTCATATGTAAGACCAAAAAATGGCAAGACCAAAAAATGTACCTTCTGCACTACTGCCTCCAAGAATTGGCGCTATAAGTGATGATATTGAGTCAATGATAAGAAGCCTCAAGTGAGAACCTGGCTAAATTTGGAATCAGTTCTAAGTGAACAATGTGTCATGAATTAAACAGCACGAACAATGATTTTTATTTTATTTTTGCTAAGCAAAGAACGAAGAATATAATGAGAAAAAATGATCAGAAAGAATGCTTTCTTTTGTATGAACATGAGATCTTACATTGGATTTTAGCTGATGGAGCACATCCAAGATAGTATAGATGTCAAAAATGGAATGACACACAATGTTCTTCATTACTTGTTGAAGAATTATTTTGCCCTGCAGAAAAGAACATACCCTGAAACTAATAAAAAGGATGGATGTAGACAGGGAAGTGGGATTAAGGTCATGCATGTTTAGGGTCTCTGACTCAAGGCAATCACAGGATAACAGATAGAAGCGCCATCTGCCCATACAGCAGAAGAATTCCCTATGTTGGCAGATGTGTATAATATGTCTAACCTGGGTGCGGTATAGGCTATGTTAGATGAACTCAGGTACTTGGGAAAATACAGGCAGGGATTCGGATATCCATTTTTGCCAAAAAAAAAAAGAGAAATAATAAGATCCTGAACTAGTTTAGCACGAAACTCTAGTAACCGCACCCAAGTATGTTCATGTCGACGCGGGTCCTTCAGCAAAAATGAAGGATCCAGATAATATTTAGTATATAGTAGACATATGAGAATACATTGGGGCCATCTCTCTTGGCATACATTTCAAATCCAGAATAGGGCTAACTGAACTGTTACGTATGAAATAAGATGATGTGAAAAACCAAACTGGATTGTGAATTACCTCTTTATTAGCAGGACCTGAGATCTGATTAATGATTTCAGCAGTGCGTTTAGGTGAAAATGAGTTTCCTGTGTCGACAAATATAACACTACCCAACTGTATTGCAACACCAGAGGCAACTTGAAGGCAAACCTGAACAATTATTTGAACGTGAACAACTGAGGATATTAGTGACAAACTAAAGGCTAAATTATTTAATGCAATACTTCAATAACCACAAAGAAAGCAGATGAATACACAGTCTTACAAACTGAGATAATGTGATTTTCCAACTACGAAAAATCTTACTTGCGTTTTTCCTGATGATGATGGACCAACAAGTTCTATCACGTGTCCCTCACGGAACCCACCTTGAAGAAACACGTCAATTCTGGGTCACAGGCAACACCTAATTACTTATCCTAAAATCATCATGCGGACTGCATTGTCCAAACAGGTAACAAAAGTTTCCCATGTATGATACCTTTCACATCCACTAGTTAGAGTGTGTTTATTCTGTTCAGCATCTTCCAACAACTCCATACCATTCACCCATGGTTGATGCCAGCCATCTATGATAGATAGAAGCTGAGTGATCCCCTGCTCAGACCAGGAAAGATTCAAATGAAGATTAGACTAAACAAAAAAAAAAAAAACTCCCTCCGTCCCAAAATGAAATACCAAAAATTTTCAAAATTTATGTTTATAAAGAGCAAATTTTCAAAATTTTGGTCATTCATTTGGGACAGAGGTAGTAAGACAAACTTTATTGTATCAGCTAACCTGCTTTAATCTCTCCGCGTTAGGAAGTTGTTCAGCCAAAACCGCTAACATGTACACATCACCAATTAGTAAATCTTCAACTGTGCCAATAGAAGAATAGAACATGTTAAGTGCCAGTGCCACACAATGAAATGCAATGTACAGTACTAGTGAAATCACATAAATTGGTTGCAAGACTCTTCTTTATGCAAGAAATAAGTACCCATGATGGGTCTGTGTGTATTTTAATCCTTGTTTATGTTGCACGGACTACATCAAAACATACCAGAGTGATGGCACATTTGATATTTTACCTTGATTCCACTAAAAGAATTCATACTTTACCTATCATTCTTTACACTTGTTGGAAAGTCAACCTAGTACTATATCAAATTACCCGTACTATTTAACATAAATTTATTACTCCCTCCGTCCCATAATAAATGTCGGGGTTGACTTGTCAACGTTTGTAAGAAATATGCTTTACTTACATGTACATACATTTCTTATACAATGGTAAAATTGCACTAAAACTATGTCGGTATTTGGATACACGACATTTATTATGGGACGGAGGGAATATATTTTAGGTTAAAAAATTTATATCACTAAATTATTATGAGTGTTGTTATTCACACCCGTATAATTATTTAGTATACCCGTAGGTATGCTTAAATTTTTAAATGGTACAACAATGTAAAGCACAATTACGGGTATACTAAATAGTTTTACGGGTGTGAACAATGCTCAAATAATATTATGAAAACTATCAATCACAACTTGTTAATTTTATAAGAACAAGTACATTGCTCTAAATCGATAATCAAAGTTTAATCAAATTGACCAACTCAAAATTCAAGTTAACTTATTTTTCCTACTCTTTATTTGACTGAGGAAGCATTATCGATTGCTAAACTGAATTTTACACTGAACAACAATTTGCAGTTATTGCATTATGTTTGTAGGATGGGTCACGATGGTGGTTATAGTTTCATTCTCTCAAAAGGCAAACAAATGAAATCAATTAAGAAAAAAAAAGGTCAAATTGAGCAAGAAAGACAAATGGAAAGGGTCTAGAACTGAGAAAGTGAACAACTCAGCTGATAAGGCAATTCAACACAGCTAAAAGATTACCATTGTGGTCTCTCCTAAGGTTCAATATCAGTACTTTGAATTAAGAAAAGTTAATTGAATTCAACCCAAATGGGAATTTCATCGAACAGTTGGAGGGCAGAAACAAGTAGGAACGAGAAATTATTAATGTAGAGAAACGGAAACGGAAGTAGACCTGAGAAAATGCCGTGAGATGCACAGAACTGCCAGAAATTGGAGTCAATTGTTGGATATTCTTGTTCTAGGGATTTCAATGGCGCCATTCCTCGAAAACACACACGTCAAATTATCTTGTTTTGTGGCGCGTTCTAAATTCTGACCGCTAGACCATGATAGAATTAGAGAGAGAGAGAGACGAAGTCAAACAACAAAGAAGAGAGAAAATTGAATTGCAAGACTTAATTTTATTGATACAAGAGGTACATATTTATAGTACAAGATATGTAAGTAATGAATCCTAAATCTATACATCAGTTGAGTAAATGAATGAATCCTAAATCTATACATCAGTTGAGTAAATGAATGAGTAGATGAATGAGAACATGTTGACTTGACTTGAGGATGAATGAGGAGTTGGAATGTTGAAGGTTGTATAGGTGAATGTATTAGGAGGACGTAGGAGGATGTATCCTTAACATGTCCCCGCAAGATGGACGATCTTTGGATAAGTCCAAGCTTGGAGAGTGATGCGACGAGCCGGGTGGATGAAGCGAACGGAGTCGGACGTGGTCCCGGACGTGCATGTAGATTCTGATGTGATTGTTGGTGTGACTGCATCAGAGGTGTAGGGGTTTCGGCCGAGGGGGTTTGAAGGAGGTGAAGGAGGAGGGTGAGGCGGCTGTTTTGGATTTTAGTTGAGGTTTGTGCGATAAATAAGGTTTCAGCAAGAGGTTTGCTGATGAGTTTGAAGGGGGAAGGTTTGGAGAAGGTGAAGAAAGAAGAAGAGAAACAAATAAGGTTTCAGCCTGGTGATGGCAGTCAGTGGGGTTTGCCAAGGGTTGTTTGAAGGATAGGGTTTCGGGGTTTCCCGAAGGTGTTAGAAGTAAGGTGTAAAGGGGGTTCGGCCGATGGGTTTCTTAGAGTTTGTTTGAAGAAAGGGGGGGGGTATCGGCTAGGAGGGTTTGCCGTGGCTTGGTAGTTGAAGAGAAGGGGAGAGGCTGTGAGTGAGGCGGTCGCCTGAGGAATGGTGAGGCGCCAGCCTCACTTACAGGATGATTTAAAGAGAGAAAAATAAAGAAATTGGGTAAGGTTTCGTCTGTAGGATTGTGCCGAGGGATTTGAGAGTGGAGGTGGAAGCAAGCATGGGGTTTCGGCAAGGAGGGGTTTATGCCGAGGGTGGAGATAGGGTGGGGCGGAAGCTTTGTGGTGGAGATGAGGTGTTGCATGTTGGTCACGGCGGACGGTGGGTGGGACAGGAGTACTCTTAATATTATTGGAAGAAGAAGAAGAAGCCTTGATTGGATGAGATTGAGAAGTTGATGGTGGGGAATTGGAATTGGAAATGGAAAGAGATTTGGGTTTGGAGAGAAGAAGAAGAAATTTCCTGGTGGTAGTGGGTTTAGAAGGAGAAGGAGAAGGGGAATCCCTTTTTGGAGGTGGGGGTGGGGGTGGAGGTGGAGGAGGAGAAGGTGGGGCGGAAGCTTTTGGTGGTGGTGGTTGGTGTATGGCGGCTTTAGGTTGTGCCGCTAGGGTTGGGTGGAGAAGTCCTAAAATGGATCATTTTGCTCTGATACCATGATAGAATTATAGAGAGAGAGTCGAAGTCAAACAACAAAGAAGAGAGAAGATTGAATTGCAAGACTTAATTTTATTGATACAAGAGGTACACATTTATAGTACAAGATATGTAAGTAATGAATCCTAAATCTATACATCAGTTGAGTAAATGAATGAATCCTAAATCTATACATCAGTTGAGTAAATGAATGAGTAGATGAATGAGAACATGTTGACCTGACTTGAGGATGAATGAGGAGTTGGAATGTTGATGGTTGGAATGTTGAAGGGTGGAATGTTGAAGGTTGTATAGGTGAATGTATTAGGAGGACGTAGGAGGATGTATCCTTAACAGACCATACATCTGGTTCGTTTTTTTTTTTTTTTTAAGTTAGCTTAGTGCAAGACCAAACTAAGGGGGGGTTTTGTTTTTTTTAAGTAATAAGTGCTAAAATTTGATTTCAGTTTTGAAAATGGCTGAATGATTAAGAGGCAGCAACTGAAAACTGAATTCTGAATTGGATAAGTTGTTTGACTTTGTATCTGAATTCATTATCTGAAACAGTTAAAAAAAATTAAAAAAAAAAAAAAAACCGTAAATGCATTATGAAACTGTAAACAGTTTAAAAAAAAATTATCCAAAATCAAATATGAAACAGTGGCTTTCAGAGGCAATTCAGCAACATTTTAACCACTTAAAATTAAGAGGACTTTAAGAGCCTAACAAGCCTTATTTAAAAAAAAATAAACACACTTATTTCTCTAATCATCTTAATGAATAAGTGCTAAGAGGCAAATAAGGCTTAAAATAAAAAAACAAACGCCCCTAAGAGGATAAATTATTTAAGTGACAAATTAAGGGAGGGTTTGGTATAATTAGTTTGTAATGTAGGAGTATATCTTATCTAAATTAATCTAAAATTTAACTCAACAGTCAAAAGTTTTATTAGTCAAAATTTTTATTTGAGTAACCTAATCAGTCATCAAAAGTATATTTTTTCTCACTTTAGCATAATAACTAATTAAAACAATTTTAAAATATACTAATTGAAGCAATTCTATAATATGGCATTAAATTTAAAAAATTGAATATAGCATATGAACAGAATAAAAGTGATGGGCTAGGCACAGCGAGTGAGCCCAATTATTCAAGTATTATTGCCACCACAATCTTAGTGGGTCGGCCCAAAATATTACCAGGCCCATCGTCAGTGATCAGTCGGCCTAGCTCATTGTCCGACCTAAACGATCCCGACCTAGCTTTGTCCGACAGGCGATCCATATCTCATTCAAGTATTTATCTGGCAGTGTCAATCAGTCAGGTCGACCTAAGGTCCATGCAGGCGACCTCGACCTACCACAACATCCGTCGACCTACAGAGTCAATGCATATATACAGCTCTTTTCATAACAGGAGTCCTACAAAGCAGGAGTTATTTATGGACACGATCTCTTATACAAATCTGATCCATGATTCTAGAGATTTTATACAATCCTACTACAATTACACATCTTGTCAAGGCCTATAAATGCTTCACATCTTCAACGGTTTAGAGGTAATTGCTATTTGATATTCTGAATACATCGTTCATTATATTTTATAAGCTCTCCATACACCATATTTACTCTCACGCCCGAGGGTCTTCGCCCGAGACCATTCCGACTGGTCGTGGGTTCTGTTTTCGGGTCAAGAGCTAGGTGATCAATCTTGCAGCTGGACGAAGATTGATAACGACACGATTCATGCGGCATCAGTATATTGGGTGTCTTTTATGAATATGAATAAATAGTCTCATTTCTTCTAACTTAAATTATTTTCGTTTATTTACAAATAAATAATCTTATTAATAAATTACTTAATGATTAATTGATAGTAACATCTTTTAGAATTTCATTCGAATGATTAGATTAATTGATAGTAACATCTTTTAGAATTTCATTCGAATGATTAGATTAATTTTAATTTTTGGTCAATGTTCACTTAAATTGACTGAAAAATTTAAACGTTTGCAATATAAATGAAACCGAGAGAGTACCAAATAACCTTATTCAGTATTGTTTATTATATCTAACCTTTTATTAAACTATCAAACAGGCCTAATGGAAAATTTTTATATGAAACAAAATTTTCTAACACGTGAATACTTTTGAATTTGGTTTCACCAACTTTGTATGATTAGTAGTTTACAATTCTTATTTATATGAGATGTTATTACAATTTGTATGAATTTGTAGTAGTTTGTTTGAGATTCAAATGACTAATGAGTATATATAAACTTTATTATTTCATTATCTATTTTATATAATATACTACTTTTAATATTTGATCCATTTAAATCGTAGATGATATTCTAAAATAATAGGGTTGATCTCATTTTACTAATTTAAGGTTTACATGTTGTATCACTTTGAGTATGTAATTTCATTTTCTCCTATTTTGGTGACCGAAATGCAAATAGGAGGAGGATTGAAGAAGGAATTGGAGAATATGGGAGACAAAGAATCTGAAACAATGGGGGTGGGTGGGTTTCATGGTTGACGGAGGTAGTGGCAATGGGGGTGATGGAAGTTGTGGTAGTGTGTGTAGAGGAAGATGATATGAATATTGATAGTTAGATAAGGGAATATCGGATACTCCATTTTGTTTACAAATAAAATTTGTTAGATTCGTAAAGAGTATTAATCATGAATAGTACATGAAAACTTTCATAGAAAAAATTAATGAAATTATTGTTCAGACTTTGAAAAACGATACCATAATAAATGTTCAGACTCTAAAATAAAACAAATAAAATTATAGGCCCCAAGCGATAAATCTTGTAAATTTTGTGATAGTAAAACGAGATTAACCCAAAATAATAATGTATTTCTATATTTCTTTGTGAATAATTTAAAATAAGTGGTGTTTTAATGTGTGGTCCGTTTAAATAACATAAAACAAAGTGGTACTGTAACAAATAATTTCTCTGAGGAACTCATCCTCCCATGAAAAGTGAATTGCACATTTATTATTTTTGCAGACAATTCAAATGGAGCTGATAAAATGATTATATTTAGCGTTGCGATTGTAATTCGTTTTTCTTTTTCAGACAATCTTTACAAAATCCAATCAGGACCTTAATCTAAAGTCTAAAGTAATATAAAGAGAGCACAGCCTTGGAGCCAAAACGAGGGGTATTTTGGTAATTTCACTCGGTGGCAATCTTGCAAATAAGGGACGAATAGAACACGTGGCAGGCGCTGAATGGGTAGTCCATGGCGCGTGTATTACACGCGCAGGCAAAGGCGCGTGAAAGCCTGCGGAATTTATTTTTTTTTATTAAAATGCCACGTGGTGGCTTTTGATTGGTTGGTTTTAATTCAGTTTTTTTTTTCACCCGTTTTTTTGACCTCAATTATTTTATAATAATTTAATTTTTTTTAAAAAAAAAATTACACCAAAATTCATAAATTTTTTTTCTCTATAAATAGAGTCTATTTTCGTTTGATTTGGACAAAAAAAAAATCTCTTTTTTAAATGAAATTTTCACCCCTTTTTTTTACCTTAATTATTTCATAATAAATTAATTTTTTTAATAAATAAAATTACACAAAAATTCTTAATTTTTTTTCTCTATAAATAGAGTCTATTTTCGTTTTATTTGGACATAGAAAAAAAACCCTCTTTTTAAAATATAAATTTCTTAATTACCCTTTATTAATTCTCCTTTTTGAATTTTTCAATATTTTTTAGTGCAAATTAATTAAGTGTGAAGTATTTTTTAATTAAACATGATAATAATAATAATTTTACTAATCTTAAAAATAAATAATATAAAATAAAAAAAAAAGTGGTGGGGTATAGAATGATGAGTTGAAAGGGGTATTATGGTTATTAGGTTTAACTTGATACTATCCTATTTAAAAATTTTTGTAAGTAAAAAACGTGGTGATAAAATTTTTGAATCCCTCCTAAACGCGCATTGATCCGCTTATAATGAAAAGAGATTGGAAATGTTTTCTTTTAAAATCGGACGAAGGGAGCATTTATTTATTTGATTGTGAAATAATTTATCCTAATGTTAAATTTAATTACTAGCTAAATATAAATTAAGTCTTAATAATGAAAACTAAAATAAATAAAACTAGAAGGGAAAATTATATTTTCCGTCTCAAGTCAACTTTAAAAAATGTGATTATACAAAAAAATTATTTTTTTCATTTCAAAAATGAATATTACTTTCAACTCAAAATAAATCACCAAAAAATAATACTACTTTTTTTGCCAAAAAATTGATTTATTATGTTCTTTAAGTTAGTAATATATATATATATATATATATATATATATATATATATATATATATATATATATATATATATGTGGGGGAGTGTGATGAGTGTGGGTTTTGGTTTCTACTGTATTTAATAAGTGGTAGGGGGTAATATGATTATTTTGTTTATTTTAGTTCGTTATATCAAACAATTTTATTTAATTTTTTTAAATAAATCTTTGAAGCATAGTAAATAAAGTATTAATAAATTTGTCAATTTTTCTATTCGTCTTAAAAAATTGTGTATTTATAATATAGGAATTAATTTGATTGAAAAAATTAAAAAATAGTGAAGACAATAAATAATATTTTTAGAGAAAGAAATTATTATTTCAATTTATTTTATTTTTTGATTTTTTTAATGTGGGTAGAAAATGGTTTATGTACTCATTTAACTAAAAGCTTGGTCTCAATTTTTTTAGTCTCCGTCTATATATTTAAAATGGGTCATTCTTTCAAATCTATATTTATCTAAAGTAATATAAAAGGAGCAAAGCCTTGGAGCCAAAACGGGGGGCATTTTAGTAATTTCACTCAGTGGCATTTTGGCAATAAACAAGGCGGAGAGACACTTGGCAAGCTGTCATTGGGCGCGTGCGTCACACGCGCCGACAAAGGCGCGTGTGACGCGTTATGGTTTTTTTTTTTTTTTTTTAAAAAATGACACGTGTCGTACTTTGATTGGCCCGTTTTATTTCAGATTTTTATTTTTCCTCCCCTTTTTTCGACCTCAAATATTTTATAATAAAAAAATTTTTTTAAAAAAAATTTTTACACCAAAATTCATAATTTTTTTTCCTCTTTAATTAGAGACTAATTTCATTTAATTTGGACACAAAAAAAAAATCCTTTCTTAAATATAAATTTCTTAATTATCCTTTCTTTATTTTACTTTTTAATTTTTCAATATATTTTTTTTGAAAAAAAATACATTAAGTTTGAAGTATATTCTTTTATTATAAATGATGATAATAATAATCATAATTTTACTTTTTAAATATAAATTATTGTTTTTAATGTTAGTTCCTTCCTTTCAAAATTTGACATTACTTTTTTAAACATATTAAGTAATATTGTATAAAATATTCCTTTGGACGAATATATTAAGTTATTTTTTTCCCCGAAGTAGTATTATTTTGTAAAAATTAATGTTTATAATGTTCGTGTCTTCGTGTCTGGAAAAAAATATTAATTTTTGAGACAAATAAATTCATTGAGGCAAAGGAAGGAATTTTTTTCTTTTATATAGACAGTAGTATTACTTATGAGATGAAAGTAATATTCATTTTTCAATTGAAGGAATATTTTTTTCTTAAAAAGTTGAATTTTTTTAAACAATATAGAAAGTAGTATTAATGATGGGACGAACGTAATATTCATTTTTGAATTGAAGTAATTTTTTTTCCTTACAAAATAGAATTTTTCTTTATGTCCAAGAAAAATTAACGTTGCTTCCTTTGGCTCAATCAACAATTTAAAAAATAATACTACGTTATTAGCCTAAAAATTAATGTCATATTTTGAAACGAATGCACTAACATTACAAACATTAATTGCAGAGGCGAATGAAGTATTATTAGTTTTTAAAATATTAATTGGGATAAAGGGAATAATGATCATTTTTTTGGATAAAAAATGTTGTATTATCTTTGGGTTATTCATTTTGAATCGAAAGTAATATTCATTTTTGAATTGTTTTAATGTTAGTGCCTTTTTTTCAAAATATGACATTAATTTTTTAAACAAATTAAGTAATATTTTATAAAATATTCATTGGGACGAAAATAGTAATTTTTTTCCTTTACCTGAAGTAGTATTATTTTGTAAAAATTAATTTTTATAATGTTATTTTCTTCGTCTCAGAAAATATATATTAATTTTGTAGACAAGTAAATTCCTTTAGGCAAAGGAATCTTTTTTTTTTTTTTTGATATAGAAAGTAGTATTAATTATGGGATGAAAGAAATATTCATTTTTAAATAGAAGGACAATTTTTTTCCTTAATAGTACTGTAGAAATAATGAAAACATATGATTATAAATTTTCATTGAGTTTCTTTTTTTATAAAATATTCATTTTTTTTAATAAATTTTAAATATTGATAATATTTGTATATTATTATATACTTATTTTTTTATAGTTTATTGTATTTTCTTATTTTTCTATGTCATATTATTAATCTCTACATTTATAAGGAAATAAAGGGATGTCAAATGTGATTATTATTGAATAGAACGGGAATTTACGTATAAAACGCGCTTCGTACAAACTAACTATGCCTTAAATATATATTTATTTAAGTGACCTTCAATCTGATATTTGTACTAATAATATAGTTTTCAAAAAAGTATTTTACAATGTACACAATCATTTCTATTTTCTATTATATTTGTATGAATTTCGTCAATATGTGTTAATAGCTGTCCGTGCATCGCACGGGGGTACTGCTAGTATCTTTAAAGGCTTCATTGGTGAATTTAAGATAGCAAAGGAGAGCAAATATTGACAAACTTTTTTAAAAAGAAAATAAATATCATTTTATGGATCCCATTTTTCCTTTCCTCACATCAAACTAAAAGTGAAACTCTCGCATTGTTTCAATATCAAACTATTTTAAGTTTTACCTTTTTATCCTTAAACAAATTATTTTTATCTTTTCGCACTTAAACCAATTATTTTTATCTTTTCGGCCTTAACCTGTCAAATTTTTTTGGATTATTTCATCATTACATCCGTATGTATCCAAAACCCCCATTAACCTGCTGATGTGGAATATTGATGTGGTATTTTTGAGCTTAGTTGGCAAAATTTGTTACTTATTTGAAAGTATTATGGGTTAAAAGTGTAAAATAATAAAATTTAAACCTTGAATATTATTATAATGATTGTAAAGGGGGTAAAGTAAAATATTTTAATCTTAACCCACTTCTCCTCTTCTCTTTCCTCTCACACTCTCACAATCACCAAGCCAAAGGGTTAGCTCCCGAGTTTTAAAGGAAGGGAAAAGAAAGGAAGAGGAGAGGAGAGAAGAGAAGGAAAAGAAAAGAAGAGGAGTGAATTTAATATTTTCAAGACATGCTCCTAAGTTAGGAAGGAAGAGGAATTAAATTAAAGTAAATTACATTTATACCCTTAATGAAAGAGAAAGAATGTTATATTTGAATGGTAAAATAGGTATAGCAAAAAGATTTGTTAATGAAATTTTCTTTCCTTCCAATTCCTCCCACTTTGGAAGGAAAATGTAGGAGGGAAAATTCATAAAATTTTTCTTTTCTTTCCTTCCACTTCTTCCCTTAAAAAACTCGGAAGCACACCTCCAGGAAAATTTATTAGATTTCCTCCCACTTTCTTTCCTTTCTCTAATTTTTTAAACTCGGGAGCACACCCAAAATGAAGGCGACGAACACCTCCCATTCGTCCCTTCCTCTTCTCTCTACTCTCCCTCTTTACCCAACACTCTCTCTTCTCTAGCACAACCCCGACTCCCACCCTCGCCCCAACAGCCACCCCTCTTCCAATGACTCCCTCCACTATGCCCACCCACCAGCTTCCCTCTCCCGGTGCCGACACTAGTGCCCCTTTCTTCCACTCCAACCGTTTGACCCATATCTTGCTCGTCGGCGTCGATTACTTGGATGGCTATCTCCAATTTGGCGTCTCCCCAATCCCTTTTCTTAGATATGGAATTTTGAAATCAGATCTGTTCATTTTTCTTTCTCTTTTTCTGTCCAGATCTGGATTGAATTTGAGTTTTATGTGTGATTTTTGATTTGTTATGGTTATTGTTGGTAGCGGTATTAAAGATAGTGACGGGGGTGTGTTTGATTTGTTGTTGATAGTGGTGGTGATGGCCGTGAGTGTGGTGGTAGTAATGGTGGTTTTATAAAGGTGTTTGGAGGTGAAGGAATAAAGAGAAATTAGAAATTAAAAAAAATTGATTATGCAATGACAAAATGATATGCAATAAAATAGTGAGAGCGTTTAAAAATTAGTGAGAAATAAATAAATTTAAAATAAAATTTAAAATATTAAAATTATTGTTTATTATGAGTAACTCTTGTGAAAAACTAATTTTTTTCAAAATGTTATAAAAAAATCAGTTTTCAGAACAGTTCATCACTCTTATTAGTTAGACTTAATGCTTTAAAACTAGTTTTTTTCTTATGTTACGAAAAAACTAATTTTTTGCAAGATTTTGACATTATTTTATTATTAACAAATAAATAATAAATTTGATGATTGGTGATATTTATAATTTTGAACAATTTTCTATCTTTAAAAAATACAATTTTCTCAAAATTTACACTTTTCTTATTGAAACTTTCATACCATTGTTTTAGTTGCTTAGTCAGCTATACATAGGGCAAAAGGTGATGTAATGGTTCCAACTAAGATAAGTTCAACGAAATTTTGGATGGTAGAATAATAGAAGGATGACATAATCCTAGAAATGATAGGTTAAGGATGAAAAGGTAAACAATGGTTTAAGAACGAAAAGATAAAATTAAATTAGTTGAGGGACGAAACAGGTATTTTTCTCGTTGGTTGTTGTAAGTATGATATGAAAGCAACTGAATGAAAAAATATTACATTTATTGGGGGGTTTTGAACTATTAGGTGGGACTTCCAAATAAATATATTTTTAGGTATAAAATGGGTTGGAAGAGAGAGAGAGAGAGAGAAAAAAAAAAAAAAAATTGAGCCACCTTCTTGTATTTGTTGTCAAGTGTTTTGAGGAGTAATATTTAAACAAAAAACTAGCCTCCCAATTGTCTTCTCTCATGTTTTCTTGTTTCTCTTTGAAACAGAGGAAACACACACAAATTCCAAAAACTCAACACCAATGTCTTTGATCTCTATGTATTTGATTCCACTTTATTCAATGAAGAAATTTCAGTTGATCAAATTTCCCCCACCAAACAACCAGCTTGAGAATCTCTCTCTTTCCCAAACAACCCATCTGGGAACTCCATTTAATGGGTTCTTGGATTCCTCTGTTTTAGAAGTTAAAACAGAGGAATTTCAAATTCCCATTTATTCCACTCATGATTCCTAATTTGCTTTTCCAACCATGTGCTGTTGAGCTCCCCTGAATGAATTTCGGTCCAAGGATTGGGGAATATAACAAAAGGCACAATGAAATGAGTCAAACAGATATAGAAAAAGCTATTTATTTAAATCATCCTCTAAAACTCCTAATGTTCATATCTAAAGGACTCGATGAATTCTCAGTTTGGGGGAGGGAAGAAAACAGCATCAGAGAGCCTCTTTGAGCTGAACTTCTTCTCAAACTCTGGATCAACAGCAAACCCAGCCTGGATCACTTCAGGTGACAACTCTTTGAAAATAGATGTCTTTCCAGCCAAATTGGTGAAAATAGGACTGCAATTAACAAAACAAATCACCAACATTAGATCCAAATCAAATAGATAAATTATAAGAAACAATGAACAACAGAAATAGCCAAAAAGTTCAAGCTCAATCAGCATCAGCATACCTGCCGTTAAGTCTTCAATCCAATTGTAATAGATTAAGTCATCATTTAGTAATAGAAACCCATATTTTTTCTTTAAAAAACAAAGACAAAAACACAAACAGAATAAACAGAAATAAGCAGCAATACTTACTTAGGAGTAGTGATGATAGAGAACCATTCCTGTAACGACCCTAACTTTTCATTAATAAACATAATTTCAATCACAAATAAAATTCCCAAATCAAGATACTTTAACGGCTAGTACATCTAACCATAATTCAAATGCGGAACATAACGGTCTTTAAACCTTAACGGCTAGTACGTCTAACCATAATTTAAATGAGGAAAAACTGCTTTTAAACTTAACGGCTAGTACAACCCACTAGCTCGATAAGTACAATTATTAACACTAAACCCTAACCCTGATTTCAAGCCGCTATTCCAGCGATCGATCAACTGCTCCTACCGCTTACCTGGGAGAAAAAAATAAGAAAAGAGGGGTGAGCGAACAATGCTCAGCAAGTTCATACGGAATCTCTCCGGGTACTAAGGAAAGATGACCGAAAGAACGAAACCAATCAATTATATTTCAACGAAAGGCTATCAACAACAATTTTTAACTGTACGCATTCAAAATACAGTATCATACTTAAAGAGAACATGGCCTTATCACAAGTTCGTCAATTCCATAGTTTCAAACACCTTTTCAGGGTGTCACACCTTTTCAGGGTGTTAAAAGAATAAGAGATCTTACACCTTTTCAGGGTGCTCCCTTATTATGATATATCATGATAATCAACTACTTCATCAAGTAGTCATTTAAAAGTCTAAGTTCTTTTCAATCAAACTAGACTATCTTAATTAGTCCTTTTCAATCAGACTAATCTAACTGTACCTGTTTCAATTAGATACAGTTATAGTTCACATAGTATTCCAGGTACAAGAATACATAAGGCAATTTCAATTCGTTTAGATACCCATTGAACAATATATATCAAGGGTAAGATAATCAAAAGACGTTATATCAACATCGGAGTTCAAATGCTACCGGCCATTAGTAGCTACGCTTGAAACAATTTATGAGGAATCCTACTTTAAAGGATGAAACTCAAATACTTAAGGAACGTAATCCCTTACCTTAGCTTACTTGCTCTTCCTTCGAAAGTCCTCTTGCACAAATCTACAATCAAGTGGAGAGAAACTCAACTTAGGTACAAGTAATTTCTCCCTACTTAGTACCTTTAATCCTTTTTGATAAATCTATGAGTTATTCTACTTAACTCCTTTTAAAGATTTACTCTTTTACTCTTTTAGGTTTCCCAAATTACCCTTAGGGTTTCTAAGATTCATTCACAATTATCACTTTCAAAACTACAATTATCCGTACTAATTTACTATTCACAGCATGTATTTTACTATTCACAGATTACTATTTCCAGTTTACTATTCACAGCTTTATACACCTTAAAACTCACACCTAAACACTCTATACACGGCATACCACCCCTCTGTACAGCCACGGTACAACTGCATACCCTCTCGTACGCACACACACAACACATACACGCACCTAAACATGGAATGCACCCAAATCTGCACTCTCACTTCGACTTCACGGCATCACACACCCCCTTCACTCTCTATACACACACCACACTCACTTTACTCGGCCTACGGACCACATATTGACACACACTACACTCTTCAATCTCTCGTGCACACACCGCACACACTACAGCCAGCCCAACTTCAAGAACACACACGCATACCACACCCACACGACACCCACAGTGCAAATTTCACATACAACACACACGTAACACTCATGCACCCTCGCCTTTCTCTCTGTTTCGTTCATATCTCAGCATGCAATATGGGTTTACCCATTGATTTCATACTCAATCTCCTCACCATAATTTATCAATGGCAGGTTCTTTTACACAACCTTCTTCCATGTAATACATTCAAATGACTTAGTATTGCATGACAATATTCACTAAGCCTGCTTACATAGAATTTAGATTACTTAGCAATAACCACAACCTACTTCATTATACAATTCCTAGCATGGCACTCAAACAATATTCAATCAATTTCATGCTTCAATCTTAGTTCTAATTCAACAATTATACTTCATGATTTATACCCATAATCTGATTTTTCCTTTAGAGTATTCACTTGTTTCTCTATCTTAGAACTCAAAAGAAGAGAACGATTACTTACCTAGATTGAGCTTGAACACGACAACTGACACCTTTTCCCTCTTGTTGCCGCCTTCTCCTTACTGTTGCTCTTTCTCTTTGCGCCTCTCTCTCACTTAGCGTAATCTCTCTAATTGCCGTAACCTTCTATCAGCCGTGACCCTCTCTTTTTATACCCCATGCGGCTCCTTACCTCTTCCTCTATTGCCGTTAACAAAATATGGAGAGACACCCTCTTTCCTTCCATCGATTTCACCCAAGAGGCCTAGGTTTAATAGATGTAATTACTTGGGTTTATAATTTCCTAATCCCATTGTAGAGTCCAACCCAAAATAAATAACCCAAGTTGACACACTCAGGCCCATCTAATCCTAGTCCATCTAGGAAAAGAATAACAAAATAATTAATTTAAATAACCAACATAACTAATTAAGGGAAATCATATTTTAAATAAATAAAGAGTATAAATTTTTAGGGTTGTTACATTCTTACCCCTTAAAAGGGTTTGGTCCACCAAACCAAACACACTCATTCCGAAATAGGCGGGATACGAGTCTCGCATCTCGCTCTCGAGCTCCCACGTCGCTTCTCTTTCTGAGTGGTTGCTCCATTGCACTTTCACGTACGGAATTATCCGCCTTCTCAAATTCTGATCTTTCCGATCCACAATTTTCACAGGTTGCTCATCATAACTCAAATCGGCACGGAATCTGAGCTGTCTATACTCAATCACATGGCTCGGCCTGGGAGGTACTTCCTCAACATCGAGACATGAAATACATTGTGTACCCTCGCAAGTACGGGTGGTAGGGCCAACTTATAGGCTACCACCCAACTCGCTCCAAAATTTCGAATGGCCCCACATACCTCGGGCTTAACTTCCCGCGAATTCCAAACCTCATGACTCACTTAGTTGGCGAAATCTTCAAGAATACGCGATCCCCAACTAAAATTCCAAATCTCGCCGTCGGCGGTCTGCATACGACTTCTGTCGACTCTGTGCGGTCAATAACCATTTTCTGATCTGCTGTACTTTATCTGCGGTTACCTGAACAATCTCCGGTCCCGTCAATTTTCTCTCACCAACTTCATCCCAACATGCAGGTGACCTACACTTCCGTCCATACAATGCTTCGTACGGTGCCATACCGATACTTGCGTGAAAACTATTGTTGTAGGCGAATTCTACTAACGTCAGGTGTTCGTCCCAAGTCCCGCCAATCCAATGATGTGGCTCTTAACATATCCTCCAGTCCGAATAGTTCTTTCGACCGTCCATCAACGCGGATGGAATGCTGTACTCATAGTCAGTTCGGTACCTAAAGCTTGCTGTAGACTCTTCCAAAACTTCGATGTGAATCTTGCATCTCGGTCGGACACTATCGACACAGGTATCCCATGCAATCTAACAATCTCGTCAACATATAACTTTGCTAACTTCTCCAATGAGTCTGTCACCTTAATTGCCAAAAAGTGAGCCGACTTCGTAAGTCTATCCACTATAACCCAAATTGCGTTGTGACCCTTCAACGTCCTCGGTAACCCTACTACCAAATCCATAGCTATATTCTCCCATTTCCATTCCGGTATTGGTAACGATTGCAGTAACCCCGCGGGTTTCTGATGTTCACTCTTTACTTGCTGACATACCAAACATCTTGAAACAAATTCTGCCACATCTCCTTTCATGTTGTTCCACCAAAACGATTCCCTCAAATTTCTATACATCTTTGTACTGCCCGGATGTACAGAAAACCTCGAACAATGAGCTTCCTGTAAAATCTCCCTTTTTATATCTTCATTACCTGGCACCCAAATTCTTGATTGGTACCTCAAAATTCCATCATCTCCCATACGAAAATTGGTTACCTTCCCTTTTGTCATATTTTCACGTATCTTTTCAGCCTCATCATCGGTCCCTTGTGATTCCTTGATTCGATCCAAAAGTGTAGGCTGAACACTCATCTGAGCCAAGTATCCCCTAACTGTTACCTCCAACCCAGAAATTTCAATATTATTCCACGTACTTACCCCCTTAGAAATCAACACCGCTAGTGTCCCACGGTTCTTCCTACTCAAAGCATCTGCCACCTTATTGGCCTTTCCGGGGTGATACAAAATCGTACAATCATAATCCTTAAGTAATTCTAGCCATCTCCTTTGCCTCATATTCAATTCTTTCTGAGTGAAGATATACTTAAGACTCTTATGATCCGTATAAATCTGACAACTCACCCCATACAAATAATGTCTCCAAATTTTCAAGGCAAAAACCACCGCTGCTAACTCCAAATCATGGGTGGGATAATTTTTCTCATGGTTCTTCAGTTGTCTTGACGCGTAGGCTATAACCTTATCATTCTGCATTAATACACAACCCAATCCTTTCAATGACGCATCACTATAAATCACAAATCCGTCCGATCCTGATGGTACTGTAAGAACTGGTGCGGACACCAAACGCCTCTTCAGCTCTTGAAAATTCTTTTCACATTCTTCCGACCAAACGAACTTGGCTCCTTTCTGCGTTAACTTCGTTAATGGTCCTGATAATTTTGAAAATCCTTCCACAAATCTCCTATAGTATCCTGCCAACCCCAAGAAACTTCTAATTTCGCTGACAGTAGTTGGTCTCTCCCAATTCACTATAGCTTCTATCTTTGCCGGATCTACTGCAATCCCATCCTTAGATACCACATGCCCTAAGAATGCTACTTCCTCCAACCAAAATTCACACTTCTTAAATTTCGCGTACAACTTCTGTTCCCTTAAGATTTGCAGTACCAACCTTAAATGCTCTTCATGTTCTTCCTTGGTCTTAGAATAAACCAGAATATCATCTATAAATACAATTACACACTTATCCAAAAATTCCTGAAATACCCGGTTCATCAGTTCCATAAATACTGCTGGCGCGTTCGTCAGTCCAAACGGCATAACCAAAACTTCATAGTGGCCGTACCTTGTCCTAAAGGCCGTCTTCAAAACATCCTCCTTTTTCACTCTCAACTGGTGATATCCCGATCTCAAATCTATCTTTGAGAAATAACACGCTCCCCGAAGTTGGTCAAACAAATCATCAATCCTCGGTAACGGATACTGATTTCTTACCGTCACTTTATTCAGTTCTCGATAGTCAATACACATCCTCATCGATCCATCCTTCTTCTTCACAAATAACACTGGCGCACCCCATGGTGAAACACTCGGCCTAATCAGACCTTTATCCAATAATTCCTGCAATTGCTCCTTCAATTCTTTAAGTTCAGCCGGCGCCATTCTGTACGGTGCTTTAGATATCGGTACGGTTTCTGGTACTAAGTCTATAGAAAATTCCACCTCCCTTTCTGGTGGTATTCCCGGCAAATCTTCTGGAAAAACATCCTTGAAATCTCTGACCACCGAAAAAGCTTCTATACTCACTTCGTTCTTGTCCGTCTCGCCAATATAGGCCAAAAACCCTTCACATCCCTTTCTTAACATTTTTCGAGCCTTCATTACCGAAATAAGACCCGATTGACTTCTCGGCTTCGCTCCTTGGAAGCTAAACTCTTCTCCAGATGTTAACTTAAATTGCACCTCCTTCTTAAAGCAATCTACTTTAGCATGGTAAGCAGATAACCAATCCATCCCCAGGATAATGTCAAATTCGTTAATTTCTAACTCAATAAAATCCACCTCAAGTTCTCTATCTCCTATTTCCAGAGGACACATCTTATAACTAGATGAGATAGGGATTGACTCTCTAGTCGGAGTATCTATTACCAAAGGTATTTCTAATGCCTCGGGTTTCAAGTTCAATTTCTTAGCTAGACGAGCGCTAATGACAGAATGTGTAGCACCAGTGTCTATCAACGCATAAACGCTACGAGAATAAATTTGAAGCGTACCTGCCACAAGATCATTGGTGGCCCTCGCATCCCTGGCAGTCATGGTAAACACTCTTCCACGCCCTCCTCCATTGTTCTTATCAGTTCCGGCTCCTTGAGCATTTCCAACTTTCTTAGGTTCCGGGCACTTCCATTGCGGATGTCCTATTTTGTCACAATTAAAACATTTCAGTTTCTTATACCAGCATTCCTCGGTCTTGTGCTTACCCTCGCACACTTGGCATTTGTCATCCGTTCCTGTTCCTGGAGTAACTCTTCGATCCCCACCTCTGCGGTTATCAAATCCCTTGTTCTGGTACTTGTTACTAGCAATTTCCTTTCCCCGGGTCTCATCCATAGCCTTCCTCTTGTTGTGGTTCCCGTCTCGGTTCCAACTTCCAGTATGTCCCTTGTTTCCACTCAACTCCTTTTCTGCCATCTTCTTTTTCTCATCCCGCCTACTGCGGAAACTGTCCGCCTCTTTTTCTACCACTCTAGCTCTATCCGATTACTGTCCATAAGTTGACAACGGTAGCGGAGTAATTACGTACACGATCCTGTCACTAAGACCGGCCTCAAATTTTCTTGCCTTCTGCTCTTCATTATCAAAGAACGTCGGGGCAAATTCCATCAACTCGGTGAACTTTGCACTGTATTCATCCACCGTTAAACTTCCTTGAGTTAGCATCATAAACTCTGCCACTTTGGCATTTCGAACGCTCGCCGGGTAGTATTTTTCATTGAACACCCCTTTGAACATATCCCAAGTAAAGTTACCATCTCCACGTGCAGTGGCTGCCCTCTTCTCGGCCTCCCACCATTTCAAAGCTTGTCCTTTCAGCATAAAGGTCGCGAACATCACCCTTTGCTCCGGAGTGCAAGTCAATGTCCCGAATATCTTCTCCATGTCTTTGATCCAGTCTTGCGGCTTCTCCTTTGGAGTGCCTGAAAATGATTCCGGATTCCTCTTCTGGAACAACTCCAGTGGATCCCTCAATGGTACGACTTGCGGTTGTGGTTGAGCTAAGGTTGCTACTACCTGCCCAATTCACGCCACCGTCGATTCGATTAATGCGAAGAAGAGTTGCCATATCATTGTCGGCTTGCTCCTGATTTTGTCCGTTGACATTTACGAAATTGTTGCTATTGCTCTCCGACATCTGAAACAATATAATGCCCTCATTAGGGTTTCCACTTTAAGCGTTCTCACTCACGCCAAAATATACAATGCTACAATTTGTATACTAATTAAAACAAACAGTCTTATCAGACTAAACATTTACTTCATAAGTCCAATCATTAGACTATTGGCCCTTTCATCAGACCAACACTACTTTCATAGATCGTTTCAATAGACCCAAAATACAATCATAGGTCATTTCAATAAACCCGAATTGCTTTTCACATTGGTCGTTTCAATAGACCAACTATCAATCACACTTGGCCGTTTCAGTAGGCCGATTTCTGTTCACGTCGGTCATTTCAGTTGACCAACCTTTCTCTATTCTAGTTAACATAAAAATTAACACTAAGGAAATAAGTTCAAACGAAAACGCAATATAACAAAATACCAACCAAACTTAATTCCATAAAAACATAGTCTGAGTCAAGACAAAAACCAAATCCTCCAATACAACTTTCAAACTAAATATCCTTCATTATTCTAGAAAACAAAATAACTTCCTCCATTTCATTCATGGAGCTACGTTCTTCCTAGGTCTCCCCCTAGGTCTTCCGCTCGGGGTCTTAACCGCCTTCTTGGATCCTTTAGGTCTTCCTCGAGACCTACGCACAGGTGCCACTGTCACTGCCTCAACTTCATCGTCCTCAATTACGATCGGATAGGCTTCCGTTCCTTCTAAGTCTTCTACTGGATTCTCGACTGCTACTGGCTCATTTGCTTCTTTCAAGTCTTGCAACTCATAATACCATGCAGAACTCTGCTCCAAAATCTTATCCGCCCATTCTTCCGTCATGGTCAATTCCCTTGTTTTGTCGATAGTTCTAACTTTGCTTCCTCTAACTCCTCCTTCATGTGGGCCGCTTCCACTTCGGCCTTGATTCTTATTTCCCGCTCGTTTCTAGCTACTTCTTTATACTTCCGAATCGTCCACAGGTACCTATTGATGCGTACCGGCCTTCCTCTAGCTTGGTTGAACCTTGATAAGCTTGCTCCATACTCCATTTGCGGCATCCATTTCCTACAATTAAATGAATCATTCATCAATATTTCTTCAACCTCAAACACTAGAATAATAATCATAAACCAAAATTAGATCATTCAAAATAAATACCCTAATTTCCCAAGTAAGTTCATACTCCCGATCCTAGAGTAATCTTATCCCGAAACTTTATATCCCAAGTTGATTCTTGAATAAACCCAACAATAGCTAAGCACTACTTTCTTCTAATAATCCTTAACATTCTAAGTTCTCCCATGTGACCTAAAGCCATAGCTCTGATACCAACTGTAACGACCCTAACTTTTCATTAATAAACATAATTTCAATCACAAATAAAATTCCCAAATCAAGATACTTTAACGGCTAGTACATCTAACCATAATTCAAATGCGGAACATAACGGTCTTTAAACCTTAACGGCTAGTACGTCTAACCATAATTTAAATGAGGAAAAACTGCTTTTAAACTTAACGGCTAGTACAACCCACTAGCTCGATAAGTACAATTATTAACACTAAACCCTAACCCTGATTTCAAGCCGCTATTCCTGCGACCGATCAACTGCTCCTACCGCTTACCTGGGAGAAAAAATAAGAAAAGAGGGGTGAGCGAACAATGCTCAGCAAGTTCATACGGAATCTCTCCGGGTACTAAGGAAAGATGACCGAAAGAACGAAACCAATCAATTATATTTCAACGAAAGGCTATCAACAACAATTTTTAACTGTACGCATTCAAAATACAGTATCATACTTAAAGAGAACATGGCCTTATCACAAGTTCGTCAATTCCATAGTTTCAAACACCTTTTCAGGGTGTCACACCTTTTCAGGGTGTTAAAAGAATAAGAGATCTTACACCTTTTCAGGGTGCTCCCTTATTATGATATATCATGATAATCAACTACTTCATCAAGTAGTCATTTAAAAGTCTAAGTTCTTTTCAATCAAACTAGACTATCTTAATTAGTCCTTTTCAATCAGACTAATCTAACTGTACCTGTTTCAATTAGATACAGTTATAGTTCACATAGTATTCCAGGTACAAGAATACATAAGGCAATTTCAATTCGTTTAGATACCCATTGAACAATATATATCAAGGGTAAGATAATCAAAAGACGTTATATCAACATCGGAGTTCAAATGCTACCGGCCATTAGTAGCTACGCTTGAAACAATTTATGAGGAATCCTACTTTAAAGGATGAAACTCAAATACTTAAGGAACGTAATCCCTTACCTTAGCTTACTTGCTCTTCCTTCGAAAGTCCTCTTGCACAAATCTACAATCAAGTGGAGAGAAACTCAACTTAGGTACAAGTAATTTCTCCCTACTTAGTACCTTTAATCCTTTTTGATAAATCTATGAGTTATTCTACTTAACTCCTTTTAAAGATTTACTCTTTTACTCTTTTAGGTTTCCCAAATTACCCTTAGGGTTTCTAAGATTCATTCACAATTATCACTTTCAAAACTACAATTATCCGTACTAATTTACTATTCACAGCATGTATTTTACTATTCACAGATTACTATTTCCAGTTTACTATTCACAGCTTTATACACCTTAAAACTCACACCTAAACACTCTATACACGGCATACCACCCTCTGTACAGCCACGGTACAACCGCATACCCCTCTCGTACGCACACACACAACACATACACGCACCTAAACATCGCAACAGACCCAAATCCGCACTCTCACTTCGACTTCACGGCATCACACACCCCCTTCACTCTCTATACACACACCACACTCACTTTACTCGGCTACGGACCACATATTGACACACACTACACTCTTCAATCTCTCGTGCACACACCGCACACACTACAGCAGCCTAACTTCAAAGAACACACACGCATACCACACCCACACGACACCCACTGCCCCACATACAACACACACGTAACACTCATGCACCCCTCGTTTCTTCTCTGTTTCGTTCATATCTCAAAGATGCACATGGGTTTACCCATTGATTTCATACTCAATCTCCTCACCATAATTTATCAATGGCAGGTTCTTTTACACAACCTTCTTCCATGTAATACATTCAAATGACTTAGTATTGCATGACAATATTCACTAAGCCTGCTTACATAGAATTTAGATTACTTAGCAATAACCACAACCTACTTCATTATACAATTCCTAGCATGGCACTCAAACAATATTCAATCAATTTCATGCTTCAATCTTAGTTCTAATTCAACAATTATACTTCATGATTTATACCCATAATCTGATTTTTCCTTTAGAGTATTCACTTGTTTCTCTATCTTAGAACTCAAAAGAAGAGAACGATTACTTACCTAGATTGAGCTTGAACACGACAACTGACACCTTTTCCCTCTTGTTGCCGCCTTCTCCTTACTGTTGCTCTTTCTCTTTGCGCCTCTCTCTCACTTAGCGTAATCTCTCTAATTGCCGTAACCTTCTATCAGCCGTGACCCTCTCTTTTTATACCCCATGCGGCTCCTTACCTCTTCCTCTATTGCCGTTAACAAAATATGGAGAGACACCCTCTTTACTTCCATCAGTTACTTCACCCAAGAGGCCTAGGTTTAATAGATGTAATTACTTGGGTTTATAATTTCCTAATCCCATTGTAGAGTCCAACCCAAAATAAATAACCCAAGTTGACACACTCAGGCCCATCTAATCCTAGTCCATCTAGGAAAAGAATAACAAAATAATTAATTTAAATAACCAACATAACTAATTAAGGGAAATCATATTTTAAATAAATAAAGAGTATAAATTTTTAGGGTTGTTACAATTCCATGCCATCAGGATCACCAATCTTAGAAACAACAAAGAACCTAGGAACAATGAACAAAGTTCCGGCCTTAATAGTCGTTTCAAGAACACGCTTCCCATCAACCCCAACAACTTGAACACGGCCACTGCCACGGACAATGTAAGTCACCTGCAAAGCAGAGTCACAAGAAAACCCCGGAGAGCACATGGCCCCACCATCAAGCCTAACAAGATCAGCACCAAGCCCAACTTCCCCAACCAAAGGCAAATTCTTGGTGTTCAAAACCACAACCCTTCCACCATTCTTTATGTCAACATCCAATGGAGCCTCCAAACAGTTCAATGCCATCCCATCTCTATTCTCCTTCTTGGGCTCTGGCATCTTAAAACCTGCATCAAGCTTGACAATGCCGTTTCCTGCAAGCAGTGGTGGACCAGGAGATTTTCTAAGGGGGGTGCACAAATTGCACAAAATGTTTTTAATCATATACTCCCTCCGTCCCGCCCGAAAGGGCATTTTTGTGTCCTTGCACGGGAATTTCTAAGGTGGGTGCACAAATTGCACAAAATGTTTTTAATCATATACTCCCTCCGTCCCGCCCGAAAGGGCATTTTTGTGTCCTTGCACGGGAATTAAGAAAAGTGATGTAGGAAAGAGAAAAAGTGTATAGTTAAATAAATGTTGCGAGTGAAATGTGATGTAGGAAAGAGAAAGTGGGGTAGGAAATAGTTAGTGGATATTTATTGTGAGAGTATGACAAGTGGGTCTCACAAATAAAGAAGTAATAAAAAATTTTCCATTTTTGGGTTGTGCCCTTTCAAATGGGACACCCCAAAAGGAAATTTGTGTCCTTTCGGGCGGGCCGTCCCAAAATGAATGTACATTTGGGATTTAAGGGTCATTTTGAAAAGATTGATTTTTACTAGAAAAAAAATCATAAACATTTTTGCTATTCACTTTCCTAATTTTAGTTTTGCAAAAATATAATGAACTATAATTTTTCTTTTTTTTTTTTTAAAAAATGAGTTAGGGACAGTTATTTGAAAGTAAAGTTTCAAAAGGTCATTCATTTTGGGACAAAAAGGACATTCGATATGGGACATAGGGAGTATTTATTAATGCGATATTTTAAATTCAATAAAATCTTCCATAAATATACAAATTTTAATGTAAACATTGGTAGCTTAATAAACTCATATTTCACTTTTTGGATGCTTCAATTTAACAACATATCAGCCTTAAAATTACATAGAATATCAGCTATATATAAAAAATAGGTATTTTGAGTGAGACGGAGACTTGCCTGATTGCTTTGTGACAAGGTTCTTTGCAGAACTGTCGTCCAAGTCACAGGCACGGCCCACAAACTCCGTTGAGAATCCAGTGAAGATGCTGTTGGAGCCCATCAGGAAGAAGTCAGTGAATGAGCCGGCTTTGTGGCCTTTGGAGGTGTCACCCAAGAAGAGGATAACAAGCTCGGTGTCCTCTTTATTGTACCACCACGTTACGGAGCCAAAAGGAATGGCCATTGCATCACCTGCCTTGATTGAAAGAACTTTCTCTTCCTTTTCAGGAGGAACAATTCCAGCAACTCCAGTACCTAGTGATCATAATTTAAATACTCATCATAATGAACTCTGTCATGCATAATAACAAACAGCTTCTGTCCATACCCAAATTGCTTACCCACTAAGATCCATTAGATTCAGGGGCGGATCCAGGGGGGGGGCAGGCGGGGGCACTCGCCCCCCCCAGCGGCGGAAATGCAGTGGAAATTTTTTTTTTTTGCCCCCACCATATTTTTGTTATATATGTATATATATAATTAACTTCAAAATTAACATCAGTGAGTGGTGTGGTTCAGCGGTAGAAGGGGTGAAGTGTTTCCTTTCAAATTCATGTTCGAACCCTGCTACCTACATTTTCAATTAATTTTATTTGTCTTCCATCTTTGCTATTCTTTCTCTTAATTTCCTCACATTTTTTCAATCTTAATTAATTCGTTAGGCTTTTCCCATTTTTTTTTGTTTTTGGTCTTTCTTCTTATTATCCCAAGTTTAATTAGCAAATTTGAATTTCTTTTTTGTACGAGTAATATATTTTAATAAATTGTTTGCGTTAAATACTTCAACATTATTTCAATTGTTCTTTGAATTATTTACTTTTATCATTTTTGTTAACTAAAATACATTGTATTTCATGGATCCGACCCATTTTTTACTTGTCAGGCAGAAAAATTTTTTGGTATTGCCCCGAACCCCCGTGTAATCTTGCCCCCCCCCTCGGCCAATTCCTGGCTCCGCCCCTGATTAGATTAGAACTTGATCGAATCAATTTAAATCAACAACTAAGGAAAAAATAAAATTGGGTACATCTTAAAATAAATTCAAATTAAAAAAAGGGAATTTGCCCCATAAGTTCCTTTTGGAACAAATCACTTCCCACTAAGTTACTCATTGTATTAAAATGATCAGGAAGTTCTTTTTACAAATAAACTTTCAATTTTGCCCTCACAACATTCTGAAAATATAATACAACATTCTGATTTTTTTTTAAAAAAAAAAAATAATTTTTTTTTAAATTTTTTGAAAATATAATACAACACTCTGAAAATATAATACAACATTCTGAAAATATAATACAACATTCTGAATATAATACAACATTTTGAAAATATAATACAACATTTTGATTTTTTTTTAATTATTTTTTTTTTTGAAAATATAATACAACATTCTGAAAATATAATACAACATCTATAGTATAAATTAGACCCCCACTATGAACAGTGGAATGAACAGTTCCACGCGGAGAATTTTCCATTTTACCCTCATACATTTGTCCCTTTTCCATTTTGCCCTTAAATTTTTTTTTTTTAAATTTAAAAAAAAAAAAAAAAAAAAAAAAAAGCCGTGTCCTTGGACACGGGCATGTACTAGTTCTGAATATAATACAACATTCTGAAAAATATAATACAACATTCTGATTTTTTTATTTATTATTAAAAAAAAATTTTTTTTGAAAATATAATCCAACATTCTTTGGGGGTATTTTCGTCCAAAAAGAAAAAAAATTGATACACTCGTTTAAAAGGATCTTATTAAAAGTAGATTTAAAAAAAAGGAACTTAAAAAAAAAAATTCGGTTGCATGATTGGCTGTGTGATCCCTTTCCAAAATCCCCCAAATCAAATTGAAAAACATAATCAGAGCAAACGCATAAATATATTCGATCATAATATGCATTAATTGCAGTGGGTTTAACAAATAAAGGAGATAAAATAAAAGATTATATTATGATTGATTCATACCTTGAAGAACATAAGCAACCTTAGCGGAATCGGAATAGCGGGGAAGAGCAAGGCCATTCTTCTCCAGAGCAAGCTTGGCAGCACCAATATTGCCTTGACGGAGCATTCCTAGCTCTTCCGGACACCAGGAATGGTAAGATCCACCATTTCCACCGTACAATTTCTTTGGCAATCTTGGAGTTAGATCAAGATCCATAGCTCTAAATGATAAATTGATTTGTGGGAAATAAGTGGGAAGGTACTGAATTTATAGGAGAGTAAGTTGGGTGTATCTGTTGGATTAGAACTAGTAAATCGATAAAGTTGTGAATTATTCTAACGATTTTAAGTCGAGATTTATTACCTTTTCTTTGATTACGGTAACGGATATGAAGAGTAGGAGTTTTAGTTGGGATTTGTTGCTTTATTATGTGGATTTGGACTCCTTAATACTTAGATTATTCATCCGAAAAATACTTACTCCCTCCGTCAAAATTTTCTTTTGGGATATCCCACTTCAATTGATCCCTTTCATAAATGGAAAGTTTTTCATATATTTATACCCTTATCATCTCCACATATTTACAAAAAAACCACACTATTCCTCCCATTCATTTTCTCTCCTATTAAATATTTTTAATTTTTACATTCTCTTTCTTATTTTCTACCACACATTTAACTTTTACATTCTCTCACCTTTAATTTCTATCCACTTTATTTATTTTTCTTAAAAATCATAAAATAAACCAAGGAACCATTTGAAGTGGGACAGAGAGAGTACTTTTTAGAGGAATATTTGGATTGTTGGTTAAGATTTTTTAGAGGAATATTTGGATTGTTGGTTAAGAATGTATTTGGAACCATTGCAATTTGATTGTAAAGAAGTTGGGTCTGACCAAAAGTCAGTATCGTGCGTAAGTAAGATGGAGGGACAATATGTAGATCGTGAGTGTTATGCCACGAGGTAGATCGTAGGGGTGTAAGCGGTTTAGCTCAAACCGCGGTTTGAGACCGAGCCGAGCTAAACCATGGGGTTTAGCTCGGTTTTTTTATTTGAGTGGTTTAGCTCGGTTTGAAAAAATGCCAAATCGAGCGGTTCGGTTTAGCTTGCGGTTTGAGGGTGCCGAGCCGAGCCGAACCGAGCCGAGCTAAACCGTTTAGCTTTCAAACCGAGCTACGAGACCGAGCTACGAAACCGAGCTACGAAATCGAGCTACGAGACCGAGCTACGAGACCGACCTACGAAACCGAGCTATGAAGTCAAACCAAACCACCATAAACCATAATCCTAACCATTCATTCCAAATCAAATTAATCCTTACCTTTAATTTATTTCAAAACCCTAAAATCTTTAATACATTACCTCTGCCTCTTGGAGAACTTTCATTATATCTCTTTTCCTTCTCTCTCTTCCCCTTCTCTCTCTAAAGTAGATCTCACCATCGCCGCCTCACTCACCGTCGTCGCCTCTCACCGTCGCCGCCGCTCACCGTCGCCTTCTCTCTCTTCCCCTTCTCTCTCTAAAGTAGATCTCACTGGTAGCAAGAGTTTTCTGAGCTGCCTTTTGGAAGATGGACTCAGAATTGATACTTGAGTTTTTCTTAATTACGTTGTGGTGTGATTGTTTATGCAGAATTTGATGCATACACTGGTAGCAAGAACTCTTCGATCAACATTGGTTGATTCAAACCGCGGTTCAAACCGAGCTAAACCGAGCTAAACCGATTTAGCTCAGCTCGGTTCGATTTTTTTTTTAGCTCAGCTCGGTTTGGAATTTTTCCAAACCGATACTAGCGGTTTGGCTCCTAAATTTGTCCAAACCGAGCTAAACCGAACCATTTACACCCCTAGTAGATCGTGAGTGTTATGCCACGAGAATTCCTTCGCATTCTGTTACCGCAATGATAAAAGAAGAAGTAGATACTCTCACAACACAAACACAATATAAACAGATTTTCCAACTCTCATAAATAAACAATCAGAAACAGGGATAGTATCAAAAAGATATACAGAATATGCAAAACTATATAATAAAACACCATCAAATAGAAAAGAAAAAGTACCAACATCAGTTAGATATATGAATTGTGCTTCTGGTGTGAAGTAATTGAATTACTAAATGAGTCAATTGAACTATGTAATTGTCAGTGTGTTTTGAATATCAATCCAGGGGTCTATTTGTAGATAATGAAGAGTTGTGGTGCATATAGCGAATAATCACAATTAGCACCCATAATTATTTTCTTAATTCAAAATATGATACTTATTATTATGAGATAGATGAAATTATTACACACTTAGGGCTCGTTTGGTAGGCCGATAGGATTAGCTTGTGTTAATAGTGTGTTAATAGTAGGAAATTATTAATCAGGGGATTAATAACATCACCCTTTTCTTGGGGATTAATATGAAGGGGTTAGAGGGAATAAGAGTGGATAAGAAGCTTATCCGAGTTGTACCCAGAATTATTACTCTCATTGCATTTAGCCTACCAAACACCAAGATTATTGGACTAATAATTATATTCAACTCTAATCAAGCTACCAAACGATCCTTATTGTATAACGGAGTAAATAAGTAGATGTTTTTTTTTTATTCAAGTCATGAAAACTTTTGAATTTGATTTCACGAACTTAGTATGAAAAGGTAGTTGAGCAGTTCTTATTTATATGAGATGTTATGTTATTACGATTTGCATGAATTTATAGTTGTTGAAGATTTAAATGACTAGTGAGTATATAAATTTATTATTCCGCTATCTATATCATTTATTATAATACTCCGTACATGATTTTTATTGTTTCTTACATTTTTATTTTTTTTTAATCTAGAGTTAAGTTTTTCCTTGCATATATATTTTCATCTTTGTCATACTGGTTTGAGCTATTGGAGTCAACTAAGGAAAACTGATTACCATTATCATATTTGAATATAATCATCTATATTACTAAATCATTTCAAATAAAATTATTTGCCTTAGTAGCAGAATTATTGAAAACAATATGAAATGAAATGTTGTTAACTAATTACATACATAACATTTCTAGTTTACTTGGTCACCCTGCATGGTATGATCCACCATTTCCGGTTCCTAGTTCACTTGGTCACCGTGCATGGTAGAATCCATCGTCTCCGATTCTTAGTTCACTTGATAACCATGCATGGTCTGATCACCACGCATGGTATGATTTACCATCTCCGATTTCTAGTTCACTCGGTCACCATACATTGTATATAGAGCTGTCGGGGCGGGACAGGCTAACCCAAATTTCTGTCGGGCTGAAAATATGTCAACCCAACCCAGCCCACCTTAGGTTGGTGGGCTAGGCGGGTCAATGCGGGCCAATCCAATAAATTAAATTTTATCAAGAAAGTAAAAACACGACGTCAAATTACAATGAATCAAGAAGGTACATGTTGTTAAGGATTTCGCTGATATTGTCACTTCATTTATTTTGGTTGGCAAGATACAATGTTGACTGGATTTGCCTAATTTCCAGTTGGGGTAATTCTGAATGCCTACTACAGTGACACATTTGGGTGTCTTGAAGACACGTCGGTGTCTCGGGGAAGCACATTTTGGGTGTTCAAGAGGATACATTTGGGTGGCTGAAAAGACACATTTGTTTACTTGTTGAACGAGTTTGATCAACTGTTGCATCAAGTTAAGTTTGGTGTTCGACGCAACACATCTGAGGCAGAGGTGGAGAAGTACGGTTGATAATTGATTTAGGAGATTCAAAGTTAAGATGGAGATTGTTAAGATTTGTGCCTTTAAATCGAAGGTGTTCGATCGAAGAGGAAGTTCAAGTACAAGTATAAAGTTGATTTGAAGTCTGAGTTGGAAAATGAGAAAAATTGAAGATAATTGGGTTTTCTTATTGGTTAAGAAATAAGTTATTTGGCAGTTTCCTTAATTGGATTAGATTCCTTCTAAGCTAGGGATTTGGAAATATAATTATCCGCTTTCTCCCATAGCGTGGATTATTTTCTATAGTGATAGGTTATCAATAATTATAAGATCCAAGTTCGTTATTTCCATGGGCTCTCTATAGATTTTCTAGCTTATCTGTAGCAGTTCAATTTATTCACATTTGTTTCTCTAGTGTAAAGTTGCACAGTTATAAATTTTGTGACCAATAATATGTGCACATAATTAGAGAGTTTAATTGGTGATTCTCCATAATAATAATATTGTTCTCCCTTTGTTCATGTATGTAGCAAAGTTGATGAATCACTTAAATACTTGTACTCGTGTGCGTGTGATCTTATGATTATCCATGTTCTCTAGTGCCTGTTTCTAACAAATGGCAATTATCCTATTGTATTTATTTTGCATTTATCCTTTTGTATTTTATTTGTGATAGTGCAAAGGGTTCACCTTGAATTTGTGTGTGCTTATTTTTATCTTATTATTATCAAACGAGAACTTAAGGCTCCGTTTGTTTTGACATAAAACATTTTTCGAAAAACGTTTTTCGAAAAATATTTTCCTGTAAAATGTTTTTCTGTAAAATGTTTTACGGAGGAAGGGCGTAAAATGTTTTACAGAGGAAGGGCGTAAAATTTTTTCGACTGTTTGGTAAAGAAAATGTTTTCCAGAAGGGCGTAAAATGTTTTATTATTATTATTATTATTATTATTATTATTATTATTATTATTATTAGAGATAGAGGTTGGGAATTTGTGATATTTTTCATAATGATAAACAGAGGTGTTTGTTCCTCTAAAAATTGCAAGGCACATGCGCCCCAACAAACTCAGCTAAACGCCAAGTGAAAACGACGCCGTAACAAGCCAACCCATAACTACCTTATCCCTCCTAAAACGACACCGTCTAAGTAAAAGAGAATGCGTACATATACTAAGTGCGCTAATACAATTATTAAGATAAAACAAACCATAAAAGATTGAAGGTAAAACGGCAGCGTTTCTCCTGGATTCAAAAGCAACGGTCATCCCCAAATCGAATTGAACCCTAGGTCATTACATTCTCCCATCCTTCAAAAAATCCTTGTCCCAAGGATTGAAATGAGGAAAATTGGAAGCAATTACTGGCCAATCTTCCCAAGTCGCATCCTCTGGCAGGGAATTCGACCATTGAATCAGGACTTGCGAAGCTGGTCTATTTCCTTTCTTTATCAGTCTTCTATCCAAGACAGCAATGGGTTCCACTAGGAATTGCCCTTCATCACCAACAATTGGTAGGGAAGGATTTGGTATCGCCTTGTCACCAATTCGTGGCTTGAGCAATGACACATGGAATACTGGGTGAACCTTTGAATTCGCTGGGAGCTTCAGTTTGTAAGCAACATGACCCACCTTTGCCTCGATCTGAAATGGGCCAAAATATTTCGGAGCAAGCTTCATGTTCTTCCTCAATGCCAAGGTAGACTGCCTGTAAGGTTGTAATTTCAGGTACACCCAATCTCCTACCTGCAAAACTCTTTCCTTCCGCCCCTTATCTGCGTATTGCTTCATTTTATTCTAAGCTTCCGTGAGCACTTCCTTCAAATTTTTCACTTGTCTGTCTCTGTCCTTGACAAAATCAGTAACAGCATCTACCTTACTGTACTGAGCATGACTAAAGATGGCTTGGGGTGGGGGATAACCATAGAGTGCTTCAAAAGGAGACATCTTCAAAGCTGTATGATAGTAGTTGTTATACCACCTTTCAGCTAAGGTTAACCACACTGACCACTGAGTTGGTTTAACACTGGTAGGAGCCCTGAGGTATTGTTCCAAACAACGGTTCAATCTCTCAGTTTGGCCGTCTGTTTGAGGATGGTAGGCAGTGCTTAGGTTGAGGGTGGTGCCCAAGAGTGAGAATAAGGATTGCCAAAACTGGCTCACAAAAATCCTATCTCTATCTGAGGTGATGGTAACTGGTAGTCCATGGTATTTGTAGATGTGCTCAAAGAAACTTTTTGCTACCATGTATGCAGTGTAGGGGTGTTTAAGGGGTATAAAATGTGCATACTTGGTTAACCTATCCACTACTACCAAAATGGAATCATAATTGTGAGACATAGGTAGCCCTTCAATGAAGTCCATAGCTATGTCTTCCCAAGGTTTGTTAGGAATAGGTAGGGGCTGTAGCAAACCTGCTGGATGAGTGGTCTCTGTTTTATGTTACTGGCAGATATCACATGGGGAAATCATCTCCTACACTTGCTTCTTCATACCAGGCCAGAAAAATAGTTGCCCAATCCTCTTAACTGTCCCTTGTATACCAGAATGCCCTCCTAATGGTGAGTGATGTAGCTCATTCACAATCTTTCCTCTCAGTTCCCCAGTTTTACCAATCACTAGCTGTGACTTCTGTGACCCAACCAGGTTGTGCCACAGTGATTACCAAGCATTCCCCACCTCTTTGTTCCTCATAAATCCTTGATAAAGCATCAGCAGCTTTGTTCTCCACCCCCTTCTTATATGCAATTGTATAATCATACTCTAGCAACTTGGAAACCCACTTCTGCTGCAAACTCCCAGTTACTCTTTGATCCATGAGATACTTGAGACTCTCATGATCAGTTTTAGTTTGAAATTTGTGACCACAAAGATAGTACCTCCATTTCTCCACAGCCATGAGTATAGCTAGAAATTCTTTTTCATATGTGGACAATCCCAAATGCTTAGGGCTTAGTGCTTTACTGATGAATGCTATGGGCCTTCCCTCTTGCATCAAAATAGCCCCCACTCCACTATAACATGCATCAGTCGCTAACACAAATTGTTTGGTGAAGTCAAGCATAGCCAACACTGGGGCTCTAGTCATAGCCAACTTGAGCTCTTGGAAAGCTTTATCTGCTTCTTCATTCCATTTAAATGCATTCTTTTGGAGTAGCTTTGTTAGTGGCTTACTAATAAGACCATAATGTCGAATAAACCTCCTGTAATAACCTGTTAGCCCAAGAAAACCCCTTAACCCTTTAATTGTTATGGGAACAGGCCATTCCAACATTCCCTCAATCTTAGCTGGATCAGTAGACACCCCATCTCCCGTAATGATGTGGCCTAGATACTCCACTTTCTCAGTTCCAAAAGAACATTTGCTTCTCTTAACAAACAGTTGATGCTCCCTCAGTTGATCAAATGTTTGCTTTAGATGTGAAAGATGAAGCTCAAAAGTAGGGCTATAGATTAAGATGTCATCAAAGAATACCAACAGGAATTTCCTTAGGAATTCACCAAATATCGAATTCATGAGAGCTTGGAATGTGGCTGGAGCATTTGTAAGCCCAAATGGCATTACCTTGAATTCGTAATGGCCATGATGGGTTTTAAAAGCTGTCTTGCTTATATCCTCCTCCTTCACCCTGATTTGATGATACCCAGACCTCAGATCAAGCTTGGTGTAAAACTTCGAACCATGCAATTCATCAAGTAACTCATCTATAATAGGAATAGGAAACTTATCCTTTATAGTGAGTTGATTCAGCTTCCTATAATCAATGCACATTCGCCAAGTTCCATCCTTCTTTTTGACCAAGAGGACTGGGGAAGCAAAGGGACTAGAACTGTGCCTAATGACCCCACTAGACAATAGCTCTGCCACAATTTTCTCTATCTCATTCTTTTGAAAATAGGGACACCTGTAAGGCCTCTTATTCACAGGTTCACTGTCAGGCTTTAGAGGGATTCCATGATCAAAGTCTCTTCTAGGTGGTAGCCCATTTGGTTCTTCAAATATGTCACTATATTCTTCCAGAACTGTTCAGATCTGAGGATGAATCTCCTCCTTCTGGGGACTCAGGTTGAGTGAAAATTATTGGATTAATGCTCCACAAGGATAGGACTGCAGTTCCTTGATTGTTGTAGTTGCATTCATAAACCTTAAAGCTGCCACATCCTCTACCCCACCGAGGTTACAATGTTTCCCCTCCTTCATGAAGCTCATAGTCATATGATTGAAATCAAAAGTAATGGGACTTAATGCTTTCAACCATTGAATACCTAGAACTGCATCACAACCTCCCAGCTTAATAACCTTCATTTCAGTTTGGAAATCCATCCCCTGCATACTCCATTCAAATTTTTGACATCTTCCTTGGCTCCATATTTTACTCCCATCTGCTACAACCACAGATATGTCAGAGGTAGCATCTACTATACACTCCAACCTTTGGGCAGCCTTGACATCAAGAAAATTATGAGTACTCCCACTATCCACTAGAATTGTGAATGATTTCGTGCCCATCACACCTGTTAATTTGAGGGTCTGTAATGATGAACTTCCAGAAAGGGCATGTAAAGAGATACTCAGTTATCCCTCTTTATTGTGTTCTTGTTCAGTGCCATCTACAGGTACATCTAGTGAGTCATGCCATACCTCCTCCTCTTCAATCTCTTCCACCCCAACATATAGATTTGTTTTGATTTGCATTTGTGCCCATACTTCCAAACTTCATCACAATTATAACATAACCCCTTTTCCCTTCTGGCCTGCATCTCTGCATTGGTAAGGAGTTTCATGGGGTAATTGGTCTTGGTTTTAGGAACATCACTCTTCTGATTAACAGAAGAAGCAGTGGGCACAGTGGTTTTGGACAAGTTGTTACTAGCAGAATAGTAAGTGTTTTGGGGTTTGGGTGTGAAAGTTTTTGGGGTAGGGCTAGACTGTATGAGGCTCGAACTGTTTCCCCATGAGTAAGTTTTGCTTCTCCTTGTTGTTGCTTCCCAGTGGGATTCCTCAATTCTTGCAATACTCACAGCTTGCATCAATGTCTTTGGGAATTGAGTTTGTACTCTGTATCTTATCTCTTCCTTCGAACCTCTGATGAAATTCTTCACATAGAACCTTTCACTCAGAGTTGGTTCCTCAGCTTTCATAATGGCTCTTAATTCCTCAAATTTGTCTTGATACTCACCCACACTCCCCATCTGTTGCAGCTTAGAAAACTCACCCTCTACATTTTCATAAGCTTGGGGACCAAATCTCACATCCACCTTATGAATAAATTCATCCCAAGCTAACCCATCACTTTCCTCAGCAAAATTCTGGTATCAGAACTCTGCACTATCCTCAAAATGCATGTTTGCTAACTCCACCCTATCATAAAGAGGCACACATCTATACTTGAAAAACTTGTGACATTTTCTGATCCACCCTCTGTGATCTACACCAGAAAACTTGGGGAATTCCAATTTTAAATGCTTCTTATAATTATCATTGAGTCTCTTATCACTCCTAACCTCATCCCCATATTTATTTCCAATTATGTTTCCCTCAGATTCCTCCACATAAATGGTCTCATGTGTTTGTTTATCACTGTTAGATCCCCCAGGTGTTCTACCGTTGGGAGGTGCCCCCAAAATAGAATTAGAATTATTGTTACCTCCTTGAGTTGCTCCACTCGATTCGTCCACTCTACTCTTGCTGGGTAGCCCCTTTTGTATGGCTGATAGTATCCCCCGTATCTCATCCATACTCCTGTTCATCATTGAAATTTCACCCTTCATTTCATCTGTTTTAGCTTGAAGAGCTCCTTCCAATCCAGCAACCATTCCAGTAAGCCTTTCTTCCGTCTGCTTGAGGTTGTATTCCAGGGTCTGCATACGTGTATCCACCATGATTTCTCGATTTAAGGAGAGAAAGCTCTGATACCAGTTTTGTTATGATTCGACTCAATTAAACAAAACAATTAATTGAAACAGAATTAAATTGAGGAAGGAACAGAAAAATTGGATCAGAATGAAGAGATTAGCAAGAGAGAGAGAGAAATATAGAGAGAGAAATTAGAGAGAGGTTGGGAATTTGTGATATTTTTCATAATGATAAACAAAGGTGTTTGTTCCTCTAAAAATGGCAAGGCACATGCGCCCCAACAAACTCAGCTAAATGCCAAGTGAAAACGACGCCGTAACAAGCCAACCCATAACTACCTTATCCCTCCTAAAACGACACCGTCTAAGTAAAAGAGAAAGCGTACATATACTAAGTGCGCTAATATAATTATTAAGATAAAACAAACCATAAAAGATTAAAGGTAGCGTTTCTCCTGGATTCAAAAGCAACGGTCATCCCCAAATCGAATTGAACCCTAGGTCATTACACTGTAATTAAATTAGCAAAGCATAAACAAGAACGGGTAGCCTGATTGGCGAGAAGCCGAGAATGATTTATCCTACTTAAAGATTATGAAGCCAAGTGGGTGGAAGATGCAACAAAACAATGCTTGCTACCGGCGGCGTTCATATCATCGTTGCAATAGAAAACGAAATCGATGATGTTTCATTTTACCCCTTTAACGTGCGAAAGGAAAAAGAAATCACTTAAAAATCTTTAGCTATGAGAGAGAAATTTTGGCCCACTAATTACTAATAACGAATTAATCAAATAATAATGTCATCCAAATATTAAAGGGAGATTGACCGCAAAGTTCTAAAAAAGTATCATAATGTCCAAGAAATTTTTTCACCATGTTGTATTATAGATGCAGTATTATATTCACATATGAGTTAATATAATAATATTGCATGCAGTATTATGTATTACTTGATGGAAAGTGATTTGTTCCAAAAGGAACTCAAATTCCCAATATTAAATCGTTGAAATTAATTTTTTATTTTAGTTTTTTTGGTCATTCCTATACAACCCTTGGTAAATACTAAATACAGGGAACGGAAAATACAGGGAACGAAAAAATTTCAATCCTGCCCTTGCCCGTCTCGTGTGTGTATACACGAGATGTTCTCACTTATCCCGTGTGAATCTACACGAGATGTCTCGTGTACATATACACGAAATAAATGTCGTGTATATGAACACGAGATGTATCGTGTAATTTCACACGAGATGAGTTTTTATATCCCTCCCGTCCTCCGGCCACGGCGACCCATCAAATCCTATGCACCCCACGTCTTCGATTCGGGCCGTACTTGAAGTGGAACAACGGCGTTTTTGTTGAAACATGGGGTCAATCGGTTTGTTCTCCGGAATATTCTCCAATTTCGGAGATGATGGATTCAGTGGATTTGGGGGAACGTAGGTTTTATCTGCCACTGTGAGTTCCTGATCGTTTCAATTGGTAGAATAATCACCGGATTCTCCATTCTGGGTATCAATTCCTTGTGTCATTGTGTCACTCACCTCCGTCTCGCCGCCGTGAACTTTAGGATCGGCGGATTTTTCGGTCGGCGCAGACAACGTCAATCCTCGTGACATGGCCATTGTTCGGGTGCTAGTTGGAGGTGAGGAGAAAATTCTAGCAATCCTCGTCGCATTTGACAGTAATCCTGACTTCATATTCTTAAATTTATTTCGTGCATACGTACTGAGAGAGAGAGAGAGAGAGAGCGAGGGAGAGGGAGAGGGAGAGGAAGAGTGAGAGTGTTGTTTGAAAATGAAATGAAAATAAAATAAAATTATATAAATGGGTATTTTGGCAATTTTGCATATTGTCTGTGTGTTTCACAGATTTTAGAATAGTAATTGGTTATTTTTTTGAATTGTGATAGACACAATATAAATAGAAACAAAATACGAGTAAGTCACTGAAATTTTGTACGCATTCCATTTAAAAAACGAGTGTTGTGGCTGCTGGGATTCGAGCCCAGGTCTCCACGGCCACAACGTGGAATTCTTACCACTAAACTACAGCCACTTGATGTTGAAACTGTACACAAATATAATCATGTTAATTAAAAACGATTCTCGTTTTAATTTTTTTTTTTTTTTTTAATTAAAGTTTGATAAGAAAATGAACTGTATGCTGAATGCATGATTAATGAAGTTATGTTATGCATAGTGAATAAAGCTAGAATGCGGTTACATAAATAAATAACTGAGAGGCAAGGCACATCCAGTTCATTGTTTGTTCAAGCTTCCCTAGTTTACCTAACACACACACAAATAAACACTTGCATAGAGACCGAGAGCCACACACACAGGCTCGGCATCGTAACAGTATAGAGAGAGAGAGAGAGAGAGAGAGAGAGAGAGATCAAAACTTAAGATTTCCATCACCCCATAAAAACCAGGGTGAAGGGCAGTGAGAATTACATCTTCAGATTCAATTAAATAGTAAAAAAAAAAAAAAAATCCTAACTTCTGCCTAATGAAAAAAAAAATAAGACAAGGGGAGGGGAGGGGGTAAATAAAAAACAAAAAACAGAAGCACGAAAAGACGGTTTTCGTCTGGAGTTAGGATAAGGCCTTCTTCTCCTTTCAGTTCTTTTAGTTGCATCTTTATGCAGCTCCAGTGCTCCACACTCAGTGGGTATTCATTCATTTACCAATATATTAAACTGTTTCACTAAGCCCTAACATATGAACCTCTTACTATACGTTAGTCTTTAATGGAATATCAGCTCCATCTTCTGTTACTTCTGTTGGTTTAGGTTTCTCAGGTTTGGTATTCAAGAAACTCCTCGCATATAAAGCTCCAAATACAATAACCTGTTTCATCCAAACATATTAATGCCATTTTATTCCCGCCAGCAAGTAGAAATATAATTGGCAATGATCGATTGGATGTTGTGTGTGTAGGCCCCATTACTCATTAATTAAGTATCCAATCAACCATTGCCAATTGCATTTGTGACCAAAATTTTGTGAATATTTTTGTGCCTCTAGCATTGCTCGTAAATATAATGCGAAAGATGAAGAAGAACAATGTGGATTGATACTTACAGCTCCAATACACTGTTCCCAGCTAAGGGGGTGACCAAACCAGACACATGACAGCAGGATACTCAACAGCTACATAAATGAAAAGGAAATTTTAAGGGGGAGGGGATAAATCTAAATCTGAAGTGTGAGAGAGAAGATTTGACGAGTCAAGATTGATAATAAGACTCTATTTACCTGTCTAGTAGTCATAATTGTGGCAAATGTCAGAGCTCCAAATGTGCGGATTGTATAAGAAATGAAGAATTGACTAGCTGTAGCTACCTGCAAAACGAATCCTAGTCCTTCATTTGAGGTGAAATGAATGAATTTGATTGGCATTTAAATTATTACACAATAAACTGGTACATAAATTGCAAGGATGATTGAACATGTCCAAACTATTTCTAAGAAATTGTATCTTGTAAAGGCGACTTACAGTAGAAAGCAACGCGATGTCAAGGAAACAATCTGTGTGGCGAGAAACAAACTCGATCGCCACAAGGAGATGCCCCTGCAAAACTATGCCTAATGGAACCAAAAGAATATAGCATAAGAAACTACCACTGAAATGCAATACCAAGAGATCAAAAGTAACATGTACTCCCTCCGTCCCTAAATGAATGTCCAAATTTCCAAAATAATTGTCCCAGAAATGAATGTCCACTTTTTGAGGAACTTACTAAGTCCATCATACAACAAGTTCTAATTCACACTTAGACTTGCTATGCAATATGTTGAGATCATTAAGGGTGTTTTATGTACTTGTGTTGCTAAAATTAATGCTTAAGTTTAACATTCTTACAAATGTCCCTCAAAGTGAAATCCGGACATTCGTTTAGGGACGGAGGGAGTACTACTCAATGTTACCACATCCAGCAAGCTTCAACATGAAAACAAAATGTAGCATCTTGAACCAACAGCTAAGATACATAGATCACAACTCATGAATTATGCTACTCACTTGTAAATTCTTAAATAGCTTAGCATACAGTTATTACTAGTAGAAAAGGGAGCTTACCTGTCAAGCTTAGAATGCAAGAACACAAAGTTGTATAGAATATCTGATTGTATATTTCCATATCATAGCCTTTAAAGAGTTTATCTTGGAATGTGCTAGTAAAGCCGTCAAACCTGAAGGATACAACATGAGAAATCAGCTGTAGATATTTGTGGGCCATCTGGTAAGTGTATCTTTCTAAAGAGTATAGGAGACAGTGGCATATGTAAATGTCAGTCTACACCCAAGATTAAAACTGGAAAAGTTAAGAATTTCAACTACCACCATGATTATAGATGGGTGTAACATAGTTGTAATTTGTAAACCACTCTGATCAGGCGCACTATTTCAGGTTCTCGTAATTTACAAGATATACTGTGTATATTTATAAGCTACATATCACACGAGTATAAAAGTAGATTTTCAAACAAGCAAAAAATTAACTAGTTTCATACAATTAACAAAATACGTTATACATATAATGAAACCATCTCATTGCCAAACGGAAGGAATATCTATACAACTGAGACATCTTTTTATGCATTTCCTCATACAGGTTTGACTTTATGCGACACATCTTCTCATTTTATTTTACTTTATACCAAATATGTTGCAAATATCATCTACTAGTTTTAACCTTATATCAGACCTCAACCATGTTATGCTTTTTGAAATCAATCCTTACATCCATATCATCATAACTCTGAAAACATATGAAAATTTGTAGCAAAATAGTTATTTCTCCCCATCCCTGAAAGCGAACAAATGTGTGTCCATGTGTCCCATCTCGACCACAATATTGTTACTGATAAGAGCAATATACTTGTGTATTTTTTTCCTGGTTTGTTGACTGAAACCCCATACTTCATCACATACAAGGTCATGTCTCTTGTACAAAGAACTGGTTTACATTCTAAAGCAGAACAGTATGGAAGCAACTTTAATCAGCTCACATGTAAACATTAAGAGAACCATTTAAATCAAGAGAACCATTTATATCATGGACAGTAGGCATTTCATGTGAATCAAATCAAGAGAACCATTTATATCATGGAAAAGGCACTTTTGGCCACTGAATGTTTCCAAACTAACCGTGAGACTCTTAATTCATGCAATGAGGCCATTGTACTGTGGTTACGACCCCAATCTGCCTCAATTTTTGGACAGTGGCTAAGTTAATACTTGAACAGGGTATAAAATTCTTATTTTCCCCTAATTAATGCTGGCACGGTATACATCTAATGTTGCAAATTAAAACAAAAGAAAAAGAACTAAAGAATTCTTGCTCCCCTCTGTCACAAGTTAATAGTCCTACTTTAACTTCATTTTTTCAACTTCAAGTCTTCATCAATGTTTGACCAAAAAATATGACAGTTTAGTTCTCCGTATGGAATTCTAAAAATTGCTATGGCTGGTATTCACAGTAGTGTATCTATGGTTGATTGATAAGTAACTAAGACAAACTAACTGTATGTTAGAAGTCACCTCACTCCCTCTGTTACAAAGTAAGAATCCTAATTTGACTTTTTACACAAAGTTGTAGGCAAACCAATTGACTAAGCAATTAGTGGATACAAATGGTCCAATTGTGGGTCTCTTAAAAAATGTGTGAGCACAAGTAATTCTAACTTTCCATAAAAGAAAAGTGGACACTTTTTTGGAACGTCCCAAAGAGAAATGCGTGATTCTTATTTTGTAACAAAGGGAGTATATGATATAGCATAGACTTTCAAAAATGGAAATGGGACACTTTTGTTGAGGAGGGAGTATTAGAAAAGCAAATTACTTTAACCTCATGACCATAACTGAACTGTGAGTTAGTGTGTGTCATGAGATAGATTGGAGAATTATATCATAGGGGGAGAATGGTTTTGTAATATGTAGGGTATGAAGGTAGAGAGTGGGAGGAGAAAAATGGGTTAGTCACATGAAATTAGCATGTAATTGTTTTAATATTTATTCAAGGTAAAAGAAATCAACATGCTTCTTTTGTTGTTACTGTAAAAATATTCTTGAGACATTTTTAATTATTTCTGCATATGAAATTGTAAATATTATTCAACACTCTACATATTTTAACCAAAAAAACAAAAAGAAAAAAAAGGCTAATGTAGTTAGGTTTTAAAGAAAAGATATTGTTAATGCTTGTCAATTTTTATTAAAGCTTTAAATATAGACTGTGTCAGCATCTATAAGGGAGAAAAGAAAAAGGAACTCACCAGCTAATGGAATAACGTGACCCATCAGATAATAGGCTAGAATGGACCGTTAAACTCAATACAATAGTCTAATTTCATAAATCGAGAGTTGTCGTATAATTTTCAAAAGTTGATGCTCCAAAAAGAGTCTTTTTCCATAATACTAACCTGCTAAGCACATAAAAAGAAGAGAGAATAAACATTGAACAACAATGTAATGAAGGTAAAAATGAGTTAAGAATCAATACCCAAGATAACCAACCATCAAGGAAACACCCCAAACTGTGCTGTCCCTTCCTCTATTGTAAGGACTAATCTCAGCAGCTCCCTACGATTGGCAATGAAAATATAATGATCACCTTTGAGGAGTTCAATACCAACCACAAGGTACTATCAAATCTTTTAAATGACCAGAAGTATGTTAATAATAGAACACAATGTTTTGTGAGTAAAACCCCTGGCTTATTGATAAAAGAGATACTAATTGACTCTTATTATGTTGTAACTATTTACAAATGTTGTATTGCTCATATTTCTTCTTTATTCAAAAGGCCAGTTGACAATTACAACCCTCGTACTTTGCTTAAGCTTCGGTTTTAACCATCCTTGTTTTTTTTTTCAGTTTTAGTTATTGTACTTCAGATACGCACTTATTTTCCCCAAAATGAATAAAGTACGATGGTTAAAATTGCCTTAATTTTCACTACTTTTGGGGACAATGAGTGTGTATCTAAAGTACGATGGTTAAAAATGCTTTAAAAAAACGATAATTAAAACCGAAGCTTAAGTCCCAGAAGGAAGGAAGAGCAATAAATTAGCCAGGGCAAAAAACAAGCTCTTTACATAATTGTGCTCATCCCGAAAATGGGAGGGCTTCCTTTGTCCTTTTATCATACACACAATTGATGAGACCAACAAAACATAATGCCTCCGTGTCAAACACTTAGTTCTATATACATAAATTTCTGATGTATATTCATCCAAATAAAGACAAATACGAACTAAAAGGAAACACTATCATAACCAGTGCCTTCATTGCTAGTCAGTGGGGTAAAATAAAATCCAAATACTTTAGTATTTATGTGCTTATTAGGGTGACATTTACAAGCGGTTAAATTTAACAATTTAAAGCTTGAATGTTCATGGAATTAAAGTGGCCATAGGTTAGAAAGATACCAACACTCTCTTGGTAAATATAATAGTAGGATGCACTTGGAAACTTTCATCATTCCAGTAACTTGCCATCTCAGAGAAAAATTATTACCTCTTTTGAGTGACTTTCTCATCATGGAGATTGCCCTGAGAGAAGCCTATGCTATAACGTCAAATTCTATCTGTGGGAGCTCCTTCAGCTCAGCTACTTCTCTAGTCTTTAGTTTGTTTTCCTAGACATGTGGCTGATCTCATCTCAGACCTAGACCATCCATCCCAGACTAGTTAGGAATCCAATGACCCACCCTGAGTACAGAGGTCCCTCTCCACTCGCATATGTAGAAGCCTGTCCGAGTCTGAGGAAAAAAAGCCAACCACCGCTCTCCTATTTTTCTGGAGAAATCCAACTACTAATATATCTAGGGGAAAACAGTTACTCCCTCAATATCAAACTAAATTGATCGAGAAAATTCTCAGGTGGAAAGAAAAAAAATGCTCAAGTTATGATATAAATTAGTCAAGGACATGAATTGCTATCGCACAAATCATGTCTGCTGAAAATATAGTAAATGCAGTAAAACACCACTCCAGAAGAACCACCAGGTGCAAACATCTCTTAGTATGCCAGTACAAGATGTTAGTAAACCACACTTACTATCTCATAAAAGGTTCAGAGGAAGTACCGGATAAAGGATAAACAATGAACACCCAATAGTAACTAGTAAAGACACCATATAATCCTGCCCCTTGTACTTCTTTTGCATAATAGCGGTACCCCAAATCTGTGTTGAATATAAGATGATTAATAACAATTTTCACCATTTCGATGACAATTGATAAAGCATGAAGTAACCAAAATAACAAGTAAATCTACATAATTGTGGAAATCAATAAAGAGGGCAGCATTACATTTTTTACATAGTAGAAACTTCACAAATCAAAAGCATTCTTCTTGAGAAGGACTACAGTAACTACCTTTATAGCTAACTTACCATTACAGGTATCATTTTGGCACATTTGGCTAGGGTCTGAACAGGAAAGCTAACATATTTGAGAGCCTGAAGAAAAGATATGTCAAGAATGTCAATAAAATGCCAAGGATTCCATCAAATAACGATCTATATGTGTAATTTTAACACATCTACACCGAGAATATTCAGGAGAAGAAGAAAAGATGACTGAAAGGAATAGCTTACCTCATACTGACATGTTGTGGTTAGTATGTTCGATACTGAGACAATGCAATATTTATAAATTGGAGCAACAGGATCCACAGCTTTTTTACTTGCCTAAAATAAGAAAATAAAGGGAATTAACAACAGGAATCTGTGTGAGTAAGATACTTAAAAAGTCTAAATATGGATTAATCATTTTTTGAACAGCAGGATATGATATCAGCATGAATGCGCACTAACCAACAGGCACTGCTAAGTAAGAACTAAAATGGCTTAGCAAACAGATAATGAATCACCAGTTACCAGTAAGAAACCTGCAGCTACCGCGCATGTCGTAATTCGATTCCAGAAAACAAGAAATAATGAGTACTTAAAGAATTCTTTCTCCACGCCGTAAGGAACTCTCATAATCTTCTCCTGCAAAAGGTTTGAAGAACCAGCTTAGACACACAAGTGAGCAATGGCAGAACTAAAAGGAATATTGAGTTTCTGGGCAGCATACTAACACTAAATTTACAATAAACTAGCGTACTTCTAAATTGACAAATATAGTTGTGTACTTTCACTTTTTGTTTTGTTTTCAATTGAAGAAAACAAAGGGATAACGTTAAAAAGTTTAACAGAGGTGATGACTTGGAGGGAGTTTTTTACTGACATGGACATTAGTTAATCCAATATCCAAATTTTTAATGCTGCCCCCTTTTTTCTTTAATTGAAAACAAAAGTAAAAATACGCTATTATATTTGCCAAATTATAAGTACTCTAGTTTTTTGTAACCCGAACTAAAATGCTCTAACAATCAGATAAAGAACAAAAAATAATACAAATATTGGAGAGTAAGTATTTATATAACCACTCAAACAAGTAAATTTCAATCAAAAGACACGGATATAGGCTTCTCACTCAAGAGATCTGAACATATGAGCAGATTCCAATCACCAGCATACATACAAGCAAATTTTCGAGAACTCAAATCCTTACAGGAAAGGCAAACATTTTTTAATTGTTTCTGGCAAGCAAAGATGAGGCACAAGATTGCTAATATGTCATCCACAAACCCTGAGAGATTGATCTAGCTACAGAAAGAACAGAAGATATACTTCTTATTCAAATTATTATTGTCCTCCATGTCCTTCTTGGTTGGATAGTTACGGGAATTGATCAATGTGCACTAACATACATTTTCTTCCTTTTTTCTCAATTTTTAGACAATGCATAAAGTATTGCAAGATCTCAATGCTATATACAACTAGAAGCATAATCTCATATTTATGAGTGTCCGTGTGACTGTGTAAGCATGTAAGTGTGCTATTTTTACCATATACATAATTGCAATTGGGCAAGCTTCACCCTTCTATCAACAAGCTTTGAAGTATAATTGTCCTATGGGTCTTAGGTATAGCAATAAATTCTTGAAAGATTCTATAAGTTTAAGAATCTCAAGTAATCGATGCACAAGGAAGTTCACATTTCATTACATTACTTGATATCACAGAAATTTCAGTGCCCCAAATTGAATAAAGAAACTCTTATAATGAAACCTTCGAACAAAAAATAAGGATAATGAATAATATAGGCTTGTGTTACTCAGTTCTCTTCTCTAAGAAACTCGTGAAAAATTTCTTAGTATGTTTTTGAAACATTTCAAACTTTTGCTTCACTGAATACTCGTCATGAATTTATACATTGGACGAAAGAAAATTATCTACTTTTCTTTCCACTACTCCAGCCAAGGTATCAATCCGTGGCGAGGCCACCCCAAAGTCATGGGTGTCACATGACCCCCTTAAATTTTGAAATGTGACAGTTTAGCACCTTTAATTTTGGAGAAAATGGCTTTGTATCTCTAAAAATTATGCTTTTGACCCCCTTCAATTTAAGTAAAAATTACACTATAATATTTTTTGACCCCCTTGCAAAAAATTTCTGGCTTCGCTGCTGGTATCAATCATATATCAAATTCATTTCTAACCCCGTTGCTTTGTTTTTTAAGTACAGTGTACCCACCCATCCCCAGCCTCATAGAACTAACAATTTTGATAAACAAGCATAATAACGTTCAAATCAAGCAACCAACTTGAAAGAGTCCAATGCAGTAAACCTAATCATGAATTAGTTCCTCAGGCGAGTGAGTGGTTTTAGGGTAAAGTAATTCCTTATCAAGAAGGTATTCGGAACTAACACACAATCCAACAATTTCAAATCAATGACTCAAATCTGAACAACTCAAAGTCAAATCTTAATTGAAAAACAATTTATGCATTTATTATCAAATCAAACACCTGTAAGACGCCATAGATAACGAGAGTAGACATGATTCCGGCAACCGCAAAAACGCCTTTCAAAAATCTGTTCTCCTTCACGTCAAGTGCCGGTGGTTCCGCCATCTCACCACCATCCACTATCGCCAAACCACCACCCCCGCTTCCTCCTCTTTCAAAACCAAATAATATAAATCAACACCAATAACACAAAAAAAGTCATTGTTTAGGGCAAACAGATTCAGCAGCTCACCAGTGACCGAGAAACGTATGCGAATGCGCCGGCAACTCGCCGCCGTTCGTTGTACGGACCACGATGTTAGGTCCTGCGTGTGTGTGTGTTTGAACTGAGACTTGAGCCTTGTGGAGAGTTTAGAAAGTCTTCTCGGGATGATCGGCGAGTGTTGTTTTCACCGGCGGGTTTGGCTCTGGTATCGTTTTTGCCCCCCTTTCGCGCTCTGTGCCACGCCAGCTTTACGAGAGTTGGGACCCACATGCTACTCGCCACTGAAGCGGAATTTCTTTTTAATTTTCAATTGATGCACTGGTTTTTCTTTGGATTTACGCCTAAAATAGGGTGGGACCAACGTGGTATTATGATAAGCTGACTTTCCATGCCGTTAGAGGTGATCAGACGGCTTATATTATATGGCTCGGCTATCCTCGGTTAATGTAGCTACCTTTGACAATTAATGTGACCCGGATAAAAAACACAATAATAGCATAAATTAGCGATAAGTTTAGTAGGTCCATGTCCAATAGATTTTTTTTTCAAATAACAATAATTTGTTCATCTTTTAACCGACAACAATTATTCATTCAAGTTTTACATAATACCTCAATTTTTCATTTAATAAATCTAACCTTGAATAATATTTTGTGTTGAGCAGTCGATATACTTAAAGAATTCGGGTTAACGAAGAACCGCTCACCACACATCGCATAATCCTCGATTCATTCTTGTGCAGTAAGAACATTGTCAACCTTTTCATTGTAATATAATGAGAAATTTATCGCAATTGCAAGACGAACACTACTACAACAAACAAACAAATAAATACTTCCTTCGTTTCATATTACCTTATCCATTTTGCTATTTTGAGCGTTCCACTTTAAAGTCTCACTTTTCTAAAAAGAAAACTTTTTAATACTTCTTTATTCATGGGATCCACTTGTCATGCTCACAACACTTTTCAAATTTACTATTTCCTTCACTCATTATTTCTCCTACCACTCACAATTCCTACTTTAATAACATTATTTCTTATTTTTCGTTCTCAACAGTAAATGAGTAAACTATTATGAAACGGAGGAGTATAGGCTATCAACGAAGAGAAAAAAACAACTACTCTCAATGTAGGAAAAAAACTTATTACATAACATATCAAATATAATACTCCGAAAACAACACAATTATTAATAATTTCAATATTACAATTACAAAAAAAAATGTATTGTTAAAAAATATTTACAATATATTTAACAAAGAAAAGAAAATAAAAAATGGAGATTAATGACATATTGATAGTGATGACAATATGGACAATTTGTCATGTCCTTTATTTCATTTATCATAAATGTTGTATATGTACTCCCTCCATCCAATATTACCTTATCCATTTTGCTATTTTGAGCATCCCACTTTAAAGTTACATTTTTCTAAAAAGAAAACTTTGTAATACTTCTTTATTCATGGGACCCACTTGTCATACTCACAACACTTTTCAAATTTACTATTCTCTCCACTTATTCTCTCTCCTACCCACTCACAACTCCTACTTTAATTATTTCTCATTTTTCGTTCTCAACATTAAAGTAAATGAGTAAACTATTATGGGACGGAGGGAGTATTTCTTTTCATTCATTCTAAATAAATATTGAATTTTCAAATAACAAAAATATATGAGTGCAATTTGACTAATATTCAAACAATATAATATACAAGTAATTACATTTTTGAAGAATATTAATAAGTTTCTTAAAAAATATTAATAAGTTAAAGACGATTTATTAAAACAGAGGAATAATAATGATGAAAAAAAAATATTGTAATTGCATAATGTTAAAAGGCTTTATCTCAAGCAGCATTTGGTGTTGCTTTTTATAGGAGAGGTCAATTGCTCGAACCACCAATTATGATTTATAAGTTCTAACAATTCAAAATGTTCAATCTTGTAATGTAATAAATTAATTCATTCATTTAATAAAAAACTCAATTAATAAAGTATCGTAGTAATTGCATAACACAATTATCGCGGCTCGAAATCGAACCGAACCAATCTATTTGATTTGGTTTGGTTTTTGAATATAAGTGGTTTAGTTAGATTTGAAAAAATAACAAATCGTGTGGTTCAGTTTAATTTGCGATTCGGTAGTGCCAAACCAAATCGAACCGATTCGAGCCGAGCTAGACAGTTGATACCGTTAAACCGAATCATGAAATCGAATCATTAAATTGAACCGTAAAAAAGTTGAACCGAACCACCTTTAAACCACAATATTGACCGTCCAATCAAAATGAAATTAATCTCCCTTCTTAATTTTTACAAAACCCATGATTAAACATTCAATTCTACCCCCGCCTCTCTTCAATTTCACCCATTTTCTCTTCTTCCGTTTTTCTGATGTTACTTAGAGGCCGTTTGGTTCAATGGAAAAAAAGTGAAGGAATGAAATAGTCAATGAAATTGAATTCCTGAAGAAATTGGAATGAAAAAAAACTGGTCAAACTCCTCCGTTTGATTGGCACAAAATGAAATGAAATTGTCATTCAATTGTCAAACTCCTCCGTTTGGAATGAAATTGTCATTCAATTCCTTGACAAATCATGTTTGATTTGAAAATACAAATTATAGAAATTGAATAAAAGCATATAAAATGTCCAATTTACCCTTCTTTAAAAAAATTAATGAGTAAAAAAAATGTTTTTTTTGGGGAGGGGAGTGGGGTGGGATAGGCAGTGGTATGAAAAATGAGTTAAAAAAATATTTTTTTTGGGTGGGGGGTGGGTGGGTGGGGGTAGGGTTGGTCAGGGCTAGGTGGGTGGGTGGGATAGGCGGGGATATGCAAAATGAGTAAAAAAAAATTCGTGGGAGGGGGTGGGGGATAGGTGGGGGTGGTAGGGCGGGGGCTGGATGGGAGGGGGGGATTAGGCAGGGGGTCGTTGGATTGAGTAAAAAAAAAATTTTTTTCCGTGGGGGGTTAGGGCGGGGGTGGTTAAATTGAGTAAATTTTTTTTCGTGTGGGGGGTTGGGCGTAGGTGGGGGTGATAGGGCGGGGTGGATGGGGGATAGGCGGGGGTGGTTGAATTGAGTAAAAATTTTTTTTTTTTTTCGTGGGGGTAGAGGAGGGGCGGGATGGAGGAGGGGGGTTAGGCGGGGGTGGTTGAATTGAGTAAAAATATTTTTTCGTGGGGGTGGGGGGTAGGTGGGGGGTGGTAGGGCGAGGACTGGATAGGGGGTAGGCAGGGGGTGGTTGAATTGAGTAAATTTTTTTTTTCATGGGGGTGGGAGGTAGTGGGGTAGGTAGGGGGTGATTTGGGTTTGGAGGTATTTTGGTCATAATTTTTTTTTTTTTTTGAATTTCATTGCCAAAGAAATTTATCATTCCTTCAATATTTGGAGGGAATGGCCAATTATTTCCTTTGATGGATAGGCAGGGGGTGGTTGAATTGAGTAAAAAAAAATTTATTTTTTTTTCGTGGGAGGTAGGTAGGGGTGGTAGGGCAGGGCTGGATGGGGGAGGGGTGGGTTAGATGGAGGTGGTAGGGCAGGGGTTGGATAAGGGGTAGGCAGGGGGTGGTTGAATTGAGTAAAATTTTTTTTTTTTTCGTGGGGGGTGGGGGTGGGGGGTAGTGGGGTAGGTAGGGGGTGATTTGGGTTTGGGGGTATTTTGGTCATAATTTTTTTTTTTTTGAATACCATTGTCAAAGGAATTTATCATTCTTTCAATATTTGGAGGGAATGGCCAATTCCTTCTTTTGATGGAATTGGTCATTCCAACGGAATGAAAATTAAAAAAAAACTTCAACCAAACATGTCAAAGAATTTGGGAAAATGGAATTAAGCATTTCATTTCCCCACTTTACCACGAACCAAACGGGCTTAGAAGTTTGTTTAGCTGAATGTGCAATTTCTTTCTCTTAGCTTTTACTCCTTTCTTCTCAAAATTATGTTAAAAAAAAATTCAAATTTACTTAAGACTTGGACATTTATTTTGAGACATAGAGAATAGCTAATGTGACAACCAGTTCAAACAATATTGCTCTAGTAACTGGTGCCACTTACCATTGATTTCTCATGTAACTGGTACCACCTACCATTGACATCACTTTTTGGCTTCATATAATTGTGCTAGGTTTTCAAATTTCATTCCAGGATTTTAGCTCACTGCATGGTATTCTTAAACGTTCAGTTGCATAGCCTGAAGAAGAATGGGAAGCCTATAACAAAGATAGTGTCTTAAATTATAAACTGCTGTTTGTATCGCGGTTTGAACCGCAAAATGAAACTACGGTTCAAAACGAATTGAATCGAATCAAATCACGATGATTTAGTTCAGCTCGATTTAAATTTCTTATGATTCATCTCAATTTAAAATTTCTTCAAATCGATCGAGTAGCAGTTTGAACTCTAAATTTGATCGAAACAAGCTAAATCAAACTATTTACACCCTAGTTGCTGGGGTACTGCCGGAGTGACTTGTGATTTGCCAAAGAGTGGATTTGATTGGTGATGATGCTTTCTGAGCCTGATTTGTTTATTACCGTTAAATTCTTAGGCCAGTATAGAAAATCTAAACATAGGGCCTACGTAATTGGGATGTGGGCTTTCCAAGTTACTTTGGTATTAGGTTGGGAACGTTTTGATAGTAAGAAGGCTTTCAATTTTCTCAACCCCTAGAGAAATACTTCCTCATCCACCCCATTCGAATTAGAATTTTCGACACAAAAATTAAAAAAAATATTAATATAATAAAAAGAGAAAGAATGAGTTCAGGAGGTATTATAAGTATAAAAAGTAAAATAGTATCTCATAGAATAAGTGGGAGAAATAGTAAGATTATTGTTGTTGTGAGTATGACAATTGAGTCCCATTGAATATAAAAATATTATAAACTTATCATTTTAGGATAAGTCGAGTGGAACATCCAAAATAGTAAATTGCCCCAAGTCGGATGGGACGGAGGGAGCAGTATTATATACGACAATTTGTAAATACATTCATATTTATTCTTAAAAGGTGTACAATATATTATTATAAATTATAAATACAGATATATTAAAAAATTGGAATTAGTGCCTCAATATTTATACACCATTTTTTTTGAAACACAACAATATTTATAATAACTGGGTTGAGATAAGTGGAACGTCCAAGGATAGAACTAAAGTATTTATTTATTTTTTCCAAAGAAAAATAAAAACAAATATTTTTGGTTTATTTTTATACAGCAAGTATTGGGATCAAGTCAAGGAGCTAAGTTGCAAGAGAGACAAACGTAAAGAAGGATTGGTGCAATGTGCCTTATAATAATTTAATATTGCTAGTAAAATGTTAATTAAAATTATAATAATCAATTAAGTACACAGACCACATAATTGAACACTAGTTTGTTCTCTTTCAAACAAAAATAAAAATTAAAAAAATATCATCTGCCAGCTCAGACAGTTAGAAGTAGACAAAAATATAGTGACAACTGATATTAGAAAAAAAACAAGAAAATGAAGGGGGAAAAAAAGAACAAGAAAATGAAGGTGGAACATGCAAGTAAGCTCTTTCTTTAGTGTCAAGTCTTTTTTTCAAGACACTGTGATCTTTCCTTTTCTTTTTCTTGATATTTCCTTTTGCGGACAAGACATAGTTTACGGGATTTATTATCCCTTCTTTTTATTTCTCAACCTTAAATATTATGCCTATTAGTTCAAAAATTAGTAAATCGATAAACTAAAAAAATATTTTTATATATTTTTCGGCGTGAATTTGTTAATTTATTAGTAAGAAATTAAATGCTTTTTTATCAAACACCATGAACAATTGTGGAAAAATATTTTTGGCTCACATTGGCGAAATTTTCTGTATCCGCCACTGATCTCATCTCACCCTGCCCTGCCCTGCCCCGCTACCCACCCATCCCCCTCCTCCCGATCAATTTTTTTTGCTCATATTAAAATTATTATTAACAACTCCCTACCATCTCCCACCACCCCACCTCCACCCCCACTCCTGGTTAATTATTTTTTTATTAGATTTACCAAACAATCAAAAACATGTTTATATTTATGTCATTTTTTGAAAAACATTTTCTTTTTTCAAAAAATTATTTTTCAAAATTTGTTTTACCCGAACACAAACGGAGCCTCATTGAGCAAATATATGAAGAGCAATACTAAAGAAAAATTACAATATTTTAATCACAAGTATTGCCAACTATATTGCTCACCAAGATTTTGTGATAACATTGCTCATATATCAAATACTAGTACATGCCCGTGTCCAAGGACACGATTTTTTTTTTTAATTTAAAAAAAAAAAATTTTTTTTAAGGGCAAAATGGGAAAGAGACAAAATAGTGATGGCAAAATGGTAAAAAATCCATTTGGAACTATTCATACAACTATTCACCCTTCCCTCATTTATACTATAGACTCCTCCCTTCAATTTAGTTTACATTTAAAAGTTAATTAATTATTCTCATTTTTTATAGTTTGTATCTTTTTGGATTTGTACTAAAATTATTTATTTTTCTTTTTATATGTAACGCAATTATCATATTTTACACCTGACTTTAAGTTTAACAATAAGGATCTGATCGATACTTCTGAAAATTTTGTTTGATAATTGTTGTTACACCTATATGCTAGAGTAGTTCATCCATCAAATAATTCGCATTCATTTTTTATTTATTTTTTCAATTGAGTGCTACACTCTCCCTTAGAAGTATCGGTAACCTTTAATATAATTATTTAATGTTGCCGCTTGTAAGCCTAGATACTCATAGGAAACTAACAATTTACTGAGCATATAACTCTCAAAACAAATATCACATGCAACTTGTTACGGAGTAATAATTTTAAGAAAATAAATATTGCATTTGTCAATAATTTTTTAAAATTATTTTATTTATTTGTATATTATTTGTATCAAGGCAAAATTGCATACAAAATTGCGACAAACAAAAAGAAAAATTTGACATTTATTGCGAGATGAGGTTTCATTTCACTTTTCACCAATCTCAAAATAAGTATTTTGTTCACATACACACATATATATATATAAATAAGTAAAACATATCTCTCAATTTTAGAGTAAGGTTCTTATTTATTTTTGGAGTTTTTACCAAACACTATATCAAAAAGATGCTATTTACAAAAAATAAAAAAAAACAAACAAAAAACAAACATGTAAGATGTGATATTACAAAAAATTACTTTTTATTTTTTTTCCTTTTCAGTTAAAACAACTGATAAATGCATTTATCAGTTGTTTATAACTGATAAATGCATTTATCAATTGTTTGACTGATAAACGAAAAAAAAAATATAATAAAAAATAAAAAAAGTAGTTTTTTGTAATAATTTAAAGAGTTTTTTTTTTGTAATATTCAACTTGTGTGAGTTTTTTTTTTTTTTTTGTAATATCCATTTTTCAAAATTGTTTTTGGTAAATGCCCCTTTATTTTTTTTTGTCTCACAAATAAGGATTCAACTTCCAAATGACAAATTATGAACAATATTTGGAACGATTTTATTTTTATAATACTTGTATAATCATCTAACCTATCTTCATCCACTTAAACTATGATAGTGTTTTGTATAATCATATTAACATGTTTGAAGTTTTAACCAGTTTTTATTTATTTCTTATTAAGTTTGTTGTTGGATTTGTGTCTTGAATCTTAGCAAGCTAGTGGATGGGCATCTCGCACACTTACACAACCACATACTCCATATAGGTGCACATAGCAAGGGCTATGCGTCCGAATGGATTGTCCGCTATCAACGTAGGAGCAACTATTTGATAGTGTGCTAGTGTATATATAGAAAAATATGCGATCAAATGGATGTGTTTCTACACATTTACCCCTTATATTTTCAGACTTATTTAACACTTTCTTAGATTGTATTAATGTTTTAATATGTTTTTGTAATGTTTATAAATGTAGGAAATAATAGGAAATAAGCATGGATTATGAGTTTGAAAAATGCAAAAAGGCATAAATCTGTATCCAAGCAACAAAGCAACAAAGAAAGAAATAAAGAATTTTAAGAAAGATAAAAATATGTGACCAATGTGCTATCAATTTCAATGGATATTACTTGGTGAGAACTTTTCAACTATATATAGCACGTTCAAATCAGAGCTCATATGAAAAAATTATTTCTTCCAAAATATCGCTGAAAATCGAGTGGTTATCAAAGAAGTTGCGCGGGCACTTGTAATACTGTGCCCCTAACCGTACTATAACTTTTAAATTTTGCATCCAACAATTTTAAGATTGCTGGCCAGGACTGAAAAAATGTTAAAAAGAGGCACTTTGGCAGTTGGCACATAAAGACTGACTGTCCTGACAGAAACAACAGCCAACAAATGGTGGCGGGAGACTGATGAGGAGAGAAAGAGACGAAAAATGGGACCTCGGAAGATACGGTTACGGTCATATAAACTAACAAGAGACAGTAAAGAATTCCGCATAAAACAATCCTTTCTCTTCACCCGCCGTACCTAATTCTCATTTCTCTTACTTCTCATTCTTCCCTATTCAAACAACTTGAAATCAATTTTCCATGTCAATTGATTAATTAATCTTCTCTTCTCCGGTTAATTTTTCTTTAAATTTGAATTTCAATTCCCCCAACTGAATTTCTGTAGTAATATTCATAATCATGGCGTCTCGGGCAGTATTTGGGTGGTCCCCACCCCATGCTCAGCCATTAACGCCGGTTTCTGAGATGTCAGAGCCGCCGGAATCTCCGTTACCCTACTCAGGACCTGATATCGATCTTGAACCGGAATTGGATGATGATGCTGACAGTACTGAATCGGTGTCGCCGGAGGCCGTGCCTTTTGTTTCTCTGTTTGCTTACGCGGATGGATTTGATTGGGTTTTGATGGTTTTGGGGTCATTGGCTGCCGCCGTACATGGTGCTGCGCTGGTGTTGTATGTACATTACTTTGGGAAGTTGTTACAGTTGCTGAGCTTTGATCAGTCTCGGAGCGATGATGAACTGCTTCACAGTCTCTGTCAGGTGCGGTTTTAGTTTCTCTCTTTTATCAATTTGGGAGCTGTTAAGAAGCATTGTGATTTTTATTTTCTTAATTTTTTTTTAATTATGTATGTTGACATTAAATTCCAAAATTAGGAATTTTTGCTATCTATTGGAAACAACTAGTTGAGTTTGGAGTCCTTTGATGATTTCATGTGGATATCAGTAATGAGCATTTTTCTTCGGTGAGCCGTGGTATTGGAATTTCATGAACAAAATTACTCTTCCAATTCCAATGCCATGGCTTGAAAGCGTGTGTGTCTTTTGAAAGTACTGTTCTATCATTTTGCTATTTTTAGTTATATGTACAACTTATTTTGCACTCGGACCAAGTGGATGTGGATCTATGCATAGTTTGCTACCCAAGTAGTCTGAGATCCTTTACTGATTGCACTTCATTATTCGGTTAAAATTTTATGTCCATTGGTTTGTTGCCTATAAACGCGCCTTTTTGTTTTTTGTTTTTTGAATCTTTACCACCAGAGTTTTTGGTTGGTTTCTTATCGGTTACTCGGTTGATATGATACAGAGCAATATATATCTATTTCTGAACTGCAAATGTTCAAATTCACAATCTCACGCTAGATAACCCAACTTGATTTGCCTGAGATATTTTGCTGTTCACCTTCTTTGGGCAGATTATTAACCTTTGTTCTGTTTATCATGCAGCATGCGTTGTACATTGTATATATAGCTTCAGGGGCTTTTGCTGCTGGTTGGATTGGTGAGTTTGAAGTTCTGATACTTCAAGCATTTAACCTGTTTGCCAACGTTATGCATCCATCTGATTCTTTTCATTTGTTGAATAGAGGTTTGGTGCTGGATACTTGCGGGGGAAAGACAGACTGCTGTCATTAGGTCGAAATATGTTAAAGTACTACTTACCCAGGATATGAGTTTTTTTGACACATATGGTAACAATGGGGATATTGTAAGCCAAGTCTTAAACGATGTGCTAATTATCCAGTGTGCTCTTAGTGAAAAGGTATGCATCTTCTTGAGTTTTTGTTATCTTTTCATGTTGACATTGTCTTTTGTCTTGAGAACAAACTGTATGTTTTCTTCATTTTTTATAGCATCTTCTACGTTATTCGTTGCCATGAAATATAGTTTGTCTTTTCAGGTAGGATATTATATTCACAACATGGCAACATTTTTCATTGGACTCGTGATTGGATTTGTCAACTGTTGGCAGATTTCACTTATAGGGGTAGCCACTATTCCAGTAATTATTGCTGCGGGGGGTATATCAAACATTTATCTCCACAGACTTGCAGAAAGTATTCAAGATGCATATGTTGAGGCTGCAAGTGTAGCTGAGCAGGTTATAAATTTCAACCAATTAAATTTTAATATATGTGAATGAGCAGTCAGTCCATGCAATTTTTCATCACGGGTCATGCGGAAACAACCTCTCTGTGCTTTAATTTAATACAGGGGCAAGGCTGTGTACATCCGACCCCCCTTACCCCACCGTAGGTGGGAGCCTTTGTGGCACTGGGTTAATGTTATTGTTGTATATGTGAATGATTGTTCCTAATTGATTTTCTTAAGAACCATTTCTCATCATGCGATATGTTTGTTGTCACTTGCCCAACACAACTGATCTATTGTTGCTTTCCGTTGAGCCTGAAAATTTTCAAGAAATTCTTTTCCATCTTACAATTGTATAGTAGGAGTAAGCATCATATTTGTTGACTGTCACATAAAGAGTTAAATTCCGGTTAAGCAGATAACCATTTTGGAAAGATCCCATGCAGAAGAATTGCTATTTATACTTTCTTCTCAAGTGATTAGCGAGGTAAACGAGTTCATTCAATAATGGTACTTCATCTTGTCCATGTGACAATTGGAGTTGTTCCTTAGATGTTAGTCGATCACTCATGTAATGTGGGCAGTTTAAGGTATTGTTTTTCACTGCTCTATTACCAATTAAAGGGAGTAGACAAATAAGTATATGAAAGATCCTGGCCATGGTGGAATACATTCAGCTCTCTATTACGGGTATGTCCCTTAGCTCAAGCTGTCACTTTTAACCTTGGTCTCCATGCTTCCAGCCTACTCTTTTTGTGCGTTTGCAAGAGTGGTGCTCTATAGTGTTGGGGATTGGTGGTCTTCGAGCAGTATTTGTCCCATACCAAGTGTACAAGGAAAAGATAACATGCATGCAACATCCACATGAAAAGTAATAAAAGAAGAAGAACACACTATTTGTTCACCCAATTCACCCTTTCGGACTACATCTGTACATCTGGGGGCATTACCAAACCAGGATATCAACTAATATCACCAAATTTGTTGTGTTACAATATTCTCTCATATTTACAACAATAAACATAGTCTCTGAATTATGAACACACCCTCACACAAATAAACCCTAGACATCTCCTAGTTAGGTCACCTATGAAATGCCCCTAAGGGAACCCCAAGACCAACCTCTGTCTTGATTCTCTTTGTTGATCTCACAGATTCTCTCTGGCTAACACAAATTTGCGACAACTAATTTGATCACACAAGCAACACAATATTCTAGGTCATCACTTGTATTTATAGGAACAACAAACCAAAACCCTCAAGGATTCTAATTCCTTCTCCAAGAGGTAAACTGCTTCATGCCCCAAAAAAGAATTCCGTTTCCAAAAGAAGTCCACGCCACAAAAGGAAACCAAATCGCTGCTACAATTTTGGCTTTTTTTCCTTCTTCTGCTAGGTTTGTATCCAATCCCAACATATAGAAGTTAGGAGCCTTTACCACCTCAATGGGTTCAAAATAACCTTCATATCAGCTCATCTTCGTACCCAGTTCTGGTTCAAGGTTAAGCCACCCTTAAGAAAAGAGTTGTACTAAATTCAACAACGTTCTGTAAATCTTGGTATATCGTGATACATCTACTACTATGGAAGAATCTCTCCTCATTTAAAAAGGCTGCTTCTCAATGACTATCAGCCGAACTTGAATGAGTAAATATTTTGCCTAAATGACTGTCAGCCAAACTTAAAACCATCTTGACTTTCTCCACATGAAACCCTTACATAAGGAGAGAACCCAGGGGCTGTAACGAGTAAAGTTGCATTTTGTATAGCAGGATATCCCCAAATATACGTAAGGAAGTGCAGAGAATTGCTCTGTCTTAGAAAATTAATGGTCCCTGATTCTTAAGTCTTTATATAGGCATACACAATATTTTCTTAACCATGTTATTTCCTTGTGAAGCTGACCAACACTGTAACTCTAGAATAATGATGGTTAGTTTTGTGCTTCTCAGATATCACTCTTCTATTCTTGCAGGCTGTTTCTCACATCAGAGCGTTATATGCATTCACAAATGAAACGTTGGCCAAGTATGCTTATGCGACTTCCCTTCAAGCAACACTGAGATATGGTGTACTAATAAGTCTAGTTCAAGGACTTGGTCTTGGTTTCACATATGGAGTTGCTATGTTTTCATGTGCTCTGCAGCTTTGGGTCGGTGGATATCTAGTGAAGGGTGGAAAAGCCAATGGGGGTGAAGTCATCACGGCCATTTTCGCGATAATCTTAGGTGGCCTGTAAGCACTCTTCTGCTCATTCCAATATCATTGCCCCTCCCAAAAGAGTCCCTCTTTCCAACGTGTCTAATATTATTCTTTTCAGTGGGTTGAATCAGGCAGCAACAAACTTATACTCATTTGAGCAAGGGCGCATAGCTGCATATAGACTTTACGAGGTAATAAGGCGTTCAAGCTCTGTTGCCAATCAGGATGGGAATACCTTAACTTCTGTGAGAGGAAACATAGAGTTTCGGAATGTTTATTTCAGCTATCCCTCATGTCCCGAAATACCTGTCTTGAGTGGGTTTCACCTTATGGTACCTGCTAAGAAAACTATGGCTCTCGTTGGAAGGAATGGGTCAGGAAAAAGTAGTGTAATCCCACTCCTGGAACGGTATTATGATCCTAATCTAGGTATTTCACGTTCTTTAGTTTTACTCTTCCATTATATGTTTTTTTCCTTGTGCTTAGCTTTTCAGGTCTAAAGAATTAATCTATTGAGTTTTTCTTTGTACAGGAGAAGTTTTGTTGGATGGAGAAAATATCAACAGCCTGAAACTTGAATGGTTAAGAAATCAAATCGGACTGGTGACTCAGGAACCTGCCTTGTTAAGTTTGAGCATAAGAGATAATATTGCATATGGAAGGCCTAATGTTACTTCGGATCAGATTGAAGAAGCTGCTAAAATAGCACATGCACATGCATTTATAAGCTCTCTCGAAAATGGTTATGAAACTCAGGTAAGTGCTGTGCTGGATATCAACTTGAAGATAAGTTCTTTGTTTTCTGCTTCTGTTAATACTAATTTTTGTTCCAAATCTGATGCATCAGGTGGGTAGAGCTGGTTTAGCATTGACTGAAAATCAGAAATTTAAAATTTCTGTTGCTAGGGCAGTGGTTTCAAATCCTCCCATTCTCTTGCTTGATGAAGTTACTGGAACACTTGATTTGGAAGCAGAAAGGGCTGTTCAGGCGGCTTTAGATATCATAATGCTTGGGAGAACGACTATAATAATAGCTAGACGGCTAAGTCTTATAAGGAATGCTGATTATATTGCTGTCATGGATGGTGGTCAAGTTGTTGAAGTGGGAACACATGATGAGCTGTTAAACCTGGAAGGCCAATATTCAGAGCTTCTTCAATGTGAAGAATTGGCGAAACTTCCTAAAAGGTATGTTTATTGTGATAACTGATTTCTATCCTGTTTTCACATATCAACTACAACTGCATGCTAATTGTTGAAATGATCTGATTGCTCTACGATCCTTCTTTCAGGTTTTCGAATAGGAACCATAAGGAGACTGTTTTTCAGACTGAAAATGACTTGTCATCAAGCAACAGTTCCCAAGATTCATCATTTCGAGAGATGGTTACATCTCTTAAGATGATAGATAATGCAGTCCTTGCAGTTCAGTCAATAGATCCAGAGGAAATGCCAGGAAATCACTTGTCTTTGGATGTGGCAGATGAGGACAATTTGGAAATGCGATCACAGAAGTTACACACAATTGATATTTCTTCTGCCAAAGTACAAAATTCAGATGATAAGAATGCTGAAGCGCCTATTTCCCAGTTCTTGACATCTGATCTTGAATATGACACTTCACCAGCAAAGAATCGCTTTTACAATATAAAGCAATTCATGGATGTGCGTGCAATACATGAGAAGAATGAAAGAAAATCTAAGACTGCCCCATCATTTTTGAGGCTTCTGGAGTTGAGCTTAGCAGAGTGGCTATATGCAGTTTTAGGAAGTTCAGGTGCCGCTATTTTCGGTTCATTCAATCCTCTACTTGCGTATGTATTTGCATTGATAGTGACAGCATATTATAAGGATGCGGAAGGTCATCAAATGCGTTATGAAGTTAATAAATGGTGCTTGATCATCACATGCATGGGTGTTGTTACGATAGTAGCCAACTTCTTGCAGCACTTCTACTTCGGCATTATGGGAGAGAAAATGACCGAACGGGTTAGGAGAATGATGTTTTCAGGTGAAATATCTCTTCATTTTACCAAGAATTTCTCTCATAACTGTGGCAGTTCACTTGGATATGTTTCCTCCTGAATGCGGAAAGTTTTGAGCATCATTGTTTTCTCCATTTCAGCTTTGCTGCACAATGAAATTGGATGGTTTGATGAGAAGCAGAATGATGCGGACAACTTATCCATGCGCTTGGCAAATGATGCCACATTTGTGCGTGCTGCTTTCAGCAACAGGCTTTCTAGTTTTGTCCAAGACTCTGCCGCTGTTTTTGTTGCTCTACTTATTGGGATGTTACTGGAATGGAGATTGGCATTAGTCGCTTTAGCAACCATACCAATTCTTATGGTTTCTGCAGTTGCACAGGTTTGTATGTTTATTTTGTGCTCTAAGGTTTCATTGCTTTTATTTTCCGGTGGACGTGGTTATGTTAATCCCTGCATGCTTTCACTTGTAAATATTTCTTTTTTCCTTCTGTTACTTGGTGTGGATGAATCACAGGAGTGATATTTTGCTGGCTAACCAACACTACTCTATCCCTTATCTTCACTTTATAATCAAAACTTTCATTCTTCCCCCTCATTGATATAGCTGATTATTAGAGTCTTCTGGTTCACTCCATCCCAAAATGGGGGCCCTTTTCAGTTTTCTTACAAACTGAAGTAGGCGACTTTGGTACTCCTTGCGTGCCTAAGTGAATGGCCATCTTTTATTTTCTAAAGAAATTAAGAAAGTTGTCTTTCAACTATTTTTAGTAGCACACATAAGTACCCTTAACATCCACCATCCGCTTTATAGAAATATACTACTAAATGTGCACTGGAATATGATACTTGCAAAAGGTGAATTTTCATTAGCTTCCTTTAAAATAGATACCCAGTACAAACGTAGTTTTAGTAAGAAGCTAAGCACAAGGAAATAAAGCAAAACCAAAATTAAGAAACTAAATTTCTAATGCAGAAAAATGACATTTTCGCCCCTTAATGGTCCTGGAAGGCTAAAATCACGTCTTTACACAGCGAATCAGTGAATTGATATCCTGACAATGTTTTACATGATCTGCGCTCGAGGCATTCCGACACGGTTGAATTTTGGACCAATCTACCTTGCATCAGTGTCCCTTTACATTCAAGAGTCAAATATTGAATATGGATTTGATAGCATTTGGAATAGCTGGAGTGATATTTTCTACACCCAGCTCTTGTCAAACTTGGCGCTTCAACAGGCTCTGACCTGTTTGGATTGTGGAGCTACCACAGCATCAATGAGAGATCAATGGCTTAGATAGGTCCAATTTAAGTTTACCAGTTATGCCATCTGTTTCACTATCCCTGAAATGCTGGACTTTTGGATTTGGCAAAACAAATACGGTGCCACTCAGAGTTGCAGCCAAATTCTTGATCAATATGTTGAAACAAATTAGTGAGGTCACACCAACTTATTCTTGTATACATATAGATGTCACTTTCTAGTCTACTTACGAACTAGAATGAAATTTGACCATTTTTGTTCATTTTTTCAGAGAATGTGGCTTGCTGGGTTTTCAAGGGGTATCATGGAGCTGCATCGAAAGGCGTCTTTGGTCCTTGAGGATGCTGTTAGGAACATTTACACTGTTGTGGCATATTCTGCTGGAAACAAGGCAATGGAACTTTATAAATTGCAACTGAAGAAAGTTTATAGACAAAGCTTCCTCCATGGAATGGCCATTGGGCTTGCATTTGGCTTTTCACGCTTCCTTCTTTTCGGCTGTAATGCGCTTCTACTTTGGTATGCTGCTTTTTCTGTAAGAAAGGAGTATATTGGTCTTTCCACTGCCCTAAGAGGGTATATGGTATTCTCTTTCGCAACTTTTGCTCTGGTTGAACCATTTGGCCTTGCACCTTACATTCATAAAAGACTATCATCCCTCAGCTCAGTTTTTGAAATAATTGACCGTGTTCCTAATATTGAATCTGATGATTGTTCAGCACTTAAACCTCCTAATGTTTATGGAACCATTGAGCTTAAAAATGTTGAATTCTGTTATCCAACTCGTCCAGAAGTGATGGTATTGAGCAATTTCAGCTTTAAAGTTGATGGAGGACAAACTGTAGCTGTGGTGGGAGTTTCAGGTTCTGGAAAGAGTACCCTTATCTCTCTGATAGAAAGATTCTACGACCCAGTTGCCGGCCAAATACTTCTGGACGGAAGGGATCTTAAACTTTTCAATTTAAGATGGTTGAGAAACCAGATGGGACTTGTTCAGCAGGAATCAGTAATCTTCTCGACAACCATCAGAGAGAACATTATATATGCAAGGCATAATGCGAGTGAAGCTGAGATGAAAGAGGCAGCAAGAATTGCAAATGCTCACCATTTCATTAGCAGCTTACCTAATGGATACGATACTCATGTGGGGTCCAGGGGAGTGGATTTAACACCGGGACAGAAATTAAGAATCGCGATTGCACGAGTGGTGTTGAAAAACGCACCCATTTTATTATTGGATGAGGCTGCTTCCGCTATAGAATTTGAGTCAAGCCGGGTGGTTCAGGAGGCTATTGACACGCTTATAATGGGAAGCAAAACAACGATACTCATTGCACATAGAGCATCAATGATGAAAAAAGTTGATAACATTTTGGTTATTAATGGAGGCCAAATTGTCGAGCAAGGAACTCATGATTCTCTTTTAGCAAGGAATGGGATGTACGTTAAGTTGATGCAGCCACAATTTTCAAAGGGCCTGCATCATCACCGGCTTGGTTAGTAAGTTGTACTGTGCTGTACACGTGAGTTTCTTGTTGGTCGATAACGCTTTTCTTTTCCATTTCTAACCACTGGAAATTTTAACTTTCCTGGACTACAACAGTAGTCTGAAGTTTGAGCTTCCTTTCTAAGGGAAAACTCTATATCCAAAGTGGTCCCGGACCTTCCCTAGACCCCACGCATAGCGGGAGCTCTTGTAACACTCAGGTTGCCCCCTTTTTTCACAGTTGACGAGGCAGACTACTTGCTGGGCCCAGAAATTGCCTCAGAAGCATGAATCCTCGAAATACAATTTTGCACTTTGTCAAATAAAAATTATTTTCCAATTAATTGGGGTTGACCTCTGACTTTATTGTATGTACATTTCAATTCCATTTACTTTGTTCTTTTACAGAAACGTTAGCTGCCTTAGTGCTAAAGGTTTTCAGTCTGTTTTGTACATCTTCATGTGTATACCATTCAACTGAAATACAAACTTGTAAAGATACTATTAACCTTCAGAATATAATGAAAACTGTTTGTAAATTATATTTAAGTTCTTAACTTAATCTACTATATCTAAGCTATCTCGTAACCTTGCTTTGGGAAACGTGACATAGCGTATGAATTTCAATCTAACTTGACCTTTTGCAGCATTTAGGCAGTCAGCCTTCAGCAATCAAATTTCTATACATGTTTCAGGTAACCACAAGCTGTTTTCTTTTATTGTGATTGAAACAAAAAAAAGTTTACAGGAGTGTTAATTTGCAACATTTACAGCTTCTTTGGACTAACTGAAATTAGTCGTTTGCAGGATTTGGGAGCGAAGCAAACGGTAAAAAGCTGCCCTCTCTTCCTGAACTTCTTCCCTGCTTAAAGTCTCATCCAAATTATATATAGAAACTGAATATTCAAGATTAAAGACGCCTGACCTGCAAAGCGGACAGCTCGAATGAGTCTCAAACCAAGCATCTATACAGGCAACATGGAAAGCATGAGAACAATTCGGTAAGTCTTTTAGCCATTCCCCATCTTCAAATTCACCCAAACAAACTGCACAATCAGTATTGCTTTGTTTTGATTCTTCTCTATCATCCTTCTTGAACTGCCTGGTGGGAATCCTGTTCATAACGTATGAGTCGAGCCCTTGGCTTGTGAACTGTAGAGAAGAAAGTTCATCAAGGTCGGTCCCACGTAGAAATTGTCTTTGATTTCTGTGTCTTGGTAAGCTAGTTTCAGGGCTGAAACAGCAATGTTGCTGTAATACCTTGTAATAACTTACCAGTAGAAATATGATACAAATAGAACCCACCAAGCTAATCACCAATGGATCCCAGTTTGAAGTTTCGTGGTTGGGAGATGGTGAAGGAATTGGAATCATAATATGGCCTTGGAAAATTAGCTGCATCGAGTATTAGTAAATCTGTTTTTATAGATTAAGTAGCATTGAATCATTTGTTTTAGGTTGATAAAATCAATGTTAAGGAACATTTATGTGGTGATAATATTTAGATGTCCAATTCTATGCTGTCTGTCCTTTTCTTCATTCCTTCTTCAACATTGGGTTTTCCTAATGAAGATGCTGTAAGCCTGTAACCTGTAACTCTCACTTTAATATTGAAATACAAGAAAATTACTGCATCCTTCCCCATAATAAGTGTTGCAGTTGACTTATACTCCGTAACTTGTTTCCAAGAAATGTGTTTTACTTATTTTACTAGTACCATCATGGTACAGCTCAGGAGAATCCAAATACTGAGGATTTTAAAAAGCGTATGAATATTATGAAGCTTATATGGGTACTTGAAGTAAAAGAAAACAAGTATTAATGCAACTGAAAATGTAACAAAACAAAAGTCTTCAGAAACTATCTCATTTAAAATCCCAGAATAGCATATCCCTTCATATACATCCTAAACCATGAGCCACCAAACCAATATCATTTATACAAAAAATAGGAAGAATTTTTTTTCTTCTCTACCAATTCATCCTCCACCTTCTCCTTAAAATCTTTGCCTCTTCACTGCCGGAATATAATTGTTACCATTAGCCACACCGGAAACCATCCTCCCGTTCCCCGTACTATTCCCATTACCAAAACTCAAAACAGAGGTACCCAACATTTGTGAATTCCCACAAGACATCTCCACATAGGATTGAGAATTCATCACTTTCCTTGACACTTCAGTACCATGATCAGATCCTTTCATAGAAACAGGTGGAATATGGAATGTCTGCAGCGGTGGTGGGTTACGCCACCTAGGTAGTGGTCCCGCCACTAGCAATGTCTGAAGAAGCGGGCCTGCTTCTAACACAGCCTGCAGCAACTTCCCCGTCTGAGGCAAAACTTTACCTTTCACCATATTATCAATCACCAAAGAAGCCTGATCAAATTTCGGTAACACGACCAAATTGCTCGATAACACATTTCCATCATTATTACCATAATCATGAACAAATTGCTGTTGTGGGGTCAGGAATGAATTTTCAATATTGAAGTTGGAGAACTCAGGGGAGGAAACAGGGTCAAAGAGGGAGTCAACATCCGAAAGACTGTTGGATTCGGTAATGCTTGAATTGGCTTTGTTAGGCTTTAAGAGAGGGCTTTCAGGAACTGGTAAATTATTAGGAAGAAGAAAAAATTGATCATTTTGAGGCATGATTTTTGTGAGTATTTTCTGGAGTTGGTCTCTGGCTTCATCTCTTTCTTGACAAGCAACTTTTAAGAGGTTGAATAGTTGTTTGACAGATTCTTTGTTCTTTCTCATTTCTTCATTTGCTTCTGCTCTCAGTGATTCCAATTCTAAACTTGTGTATAACAGCTTCTGCTTCAGTTCATCAGCACTCTGAAAGTTATGAAAAGCCAAAATCAGTTGGGAAGTAAAATCTTTACGTACAAGGAATTATGCATTGTGTACAACAACAACAAAACAACAAGTAATCCAAATTTCTTTGCTTTAGTTCAATTCATAAGAGCACTCTGAACATTTTGAAAAGCCATGGTCAGTTGGGAGGTAGAATCAATATGTACAAGGAATTAAACATAGTGTACAACTACAAGAAAACAATAGTTAAACCAAAATAATTTGGTTTAGGAATACTATTTGAGAATCATTCCATGACATATTATGTCAAAGTTAGGAGGAATAGTAAGGAATCAAAGTGGGTCCCATGAAGATCATTAGGCATTTCAGTCAAGTAATGCACCCATGTGTTTTAGAATGGAAAGGGTAAAGAAGAGTATATATTTATACAGTCATGTATTTATCAATATACAGTCATATACCAACCATAATAATTTCATATTAGGAAAATGCAACAAGCAATTTCATTAACACCAAAGAAGAATCAAAACCCAGAAATCAGAGACTTCATATGTGGGATTTTCACACACACACACGCACAAAAATATTCAGACATATCTTTGATAATTGAATTCTCAGAACTTCAATTGAAGTTTAAAAATTCAACTGACTTTTCATATAAAGAAACTAGGAATCTAACTAAATGCTGCTTTAAAGAAAATCCAAAAATAAATCCAGAAGAACATTTAGGGAATTCAACTCAAGAAAGAAGAAAAATGAAGCCAAAAATGGTGAAGTGCCAAAGTGAGACACACCTCTTGGTAACTCCATAAAGAGGCCATATCTTCCATCTTTCAGACTCTGAGAATGTGTGTGTGTGTGTGTGTGTTTTGTTGAAAAAAAGAGCAAGAAGAGAGAGAGGAGGAGGCTTAGGCAAGAGGGGCAGGGAGTCTTTTATAGAACAAACCTTGTCAATATAAGACAAATATATGAGAGAGAGAGAGAGAGAGATGGCTTTATCACAAGCTTCCAGAGCAACCAATCCACATCAAAGAAATACATTAATTATGGAATTAATTTATGAAAATGTTACTCCCTTGGTAAAAAAAAAAAAAGGAAATTATTTTCTTATAAGACTACTATAAATTGTCAAGACTGATATTATAATGTTGTCATGACGCTAATGAAAATATCGATCTTTTAGTATAATATGTGGTGCACAAAATTTCAACCATATCTAATAGCCAGGGGCTGATCTACAGTAATCCCTGGGATTGTCCAATCAAAAAAAAAAAAAACAATTTTTTTTTTTTGTAAAATGACGTCATTTTGGCCTGTTTTAAAGAACATGCAACACCAAATGTTTCGCACCTAGTGAAGCCTATTATATTTATGTATATAAAGTGGTGCCTAGTAAAGTCTATTATCTCTTATGTATGTAAACATTTTGAATTTTAGTTTGAGTAAGTTTTGGGAGAAATCAGTTTCTCCATAAATTATAAAAAGTCCAATTTTTTTCAACTTGCAAATATTTGACGAATATAAGATCAGTTTAAAAAAACAGAACTTTTTATAACTTAGGGAGAAACTAGTTTCCCCCAAAATATTGTGTTTTAGTTTCATGCCATTTTTTTTAGTAAAGAACAGGCACACCAAAACATTTGGTTTGGATCCGCCACTGAATAGCCCTGTTTCATAAGTATAATTTTATTTTTTAAATAATTTCAGTTAAATTGGACTATTGATTCATTTATTTTGATTAAAATCTAAAAAATATTCGTAGTAATGCTAATATTGTATCTATAATAAATTTTCAAAATTTATTTGAATAAATAAATCAACATAAAATTATTGATTAGATTTCAATCAAAATTATATTAAAAAATAAGACTTTTATAAAACATATATTTATTTTTAATACAATCAAAGATTTCAACTCATAAAATATGGGACTTGCACCCTTTAAAACTTTAATATTGTCACTTGTTTAATTCCATTACATTACACCATGAGATTTTATTTCCTAATTTACATAATAGATAAATATGCTATCTTTAAAAATTATTTTATTCAAATAAAATTATAAGAATAATTTCAAAATTTTATCAATTCCTTTTTGGAAGAAAAAAAGAATATAAAATGGATTTTTCTTCCACATTTTCCGGGCATTGTCTCTTTCATCCCTTTCTCTCTCACACAGTCACACACTAACCATAAGTAATTGGTCAATGAGAGTAAAATACAGTTAGATAATTACAAGCAAAAAAGAAAGTTGAGGCCACTACTTATTACAACGCGCTTTTAGTTGTTATTAAAGGTAACTTTCCTTTATTAACCTTTTTACACTTTCTTTATTTTTATTTTTATTTCAATTTTTGAATTATTTCCTTTCCCGGGAGTTTCTGGCCTGTACCATATAATTTGAGAGAAACTTTTTCTTCAATAAATTGTCCTCAAATGATTTTTGTTTTCTATTTTTTTTTGCAAGTCCTATTATATTTTTGCAAAATTAAAAGTTTGAAAATGAATATCAAAAATATTTATAATTTTTTTTATTAAAAATCAATTTTTTTTTCATAATAACTAAAAATTTATAATAATTATTTATATTTATTTTAAGAAAGAGAGAGTTGTAGGAATATAAGAGTTCCAAATAAATATTACTCATGCTATAAATTAATGTAATTATTTTGACCCATGCACATGTTAGTAACGTGTATGAGAAGTTATGAATCAAAGGGGGTCAATATTGGTAATAAATTAAGGGCAAGTTTATCTTCCAAAGGTATTAACTATTTTCATTTTCATGGGCATTAATTTAGGCTCCTTCCATATTAAATTTTGATCATAAAGTATATGGTACACGTAGTAGTGAATGTGTAAGCCTCGTCCCTATTCCTTCCTATTAGCTACTTCAATTTTTTGAACCAATTAAATGTCTTTCTCTACATATACTCAATACACTTTTTTTCTCCGTTTCATCTCAAATTATAAAAACAATCATCATTGATTACATGGAAATTGATAATAAATTTATACACAATACTCCCTCCATCCATTTACATGATTCACACTTTCTATTTTGGGCGTTCATTTACATGGTTCACACTTTGTTTCTTTCCTAAAATGGAAACTTTATATTATTAAAATATTAACCCTCTCCCACTATAATTTACTATTCCCTCCACTCATTCTCTCTCCTATACTCCCTCCGTCCCATAAAACATTACCCCTTTTACTATTTTGGGCGTCCCACTTTAAAGTCTCACTTTTCTAAAAAGGAATTTTTTTAATACTTCTTTATTCATGAGACCCACTTGTCATACTCACAACACTTTTCAAATTTACTATTCTCTCCACTCATTCTCTCTCCTCCCACTCACAACACCTACTTTAATAAAATAACATTATTCCTTATTTTCCGTTCTCAACAGTAAATGTGTAAAGTTTTGTGGGACGGAGGGAGTATTATTTTAATACTCACAACACCATTATAATTTACTATTCCCTCCACTCATTCTCTCTCCTATTTTACTTTCACACTCACAACACTTTCAATATAATAATCCCTCCTTAATCAATGTGTAAACAGTAACAGTGAACCTACTAAATGGACGGAGGGAGTATATAATATTAAGATGTTGTGAGAATATATATCGTAGTGGGAATATTAGTAGAGTAGGAAATATTAAGTGTATTAGTTGATGTGGGTATGACAAGCAAATCTCAATAATTAAAAATATTATAAGTTTACCATTTTTGTATCTTCCAATTTCTAATGAGATGTCAAATAGAATAATTTTGTAATTTGAGATAGTACGGAAGGAGTGTATAACATATACTCCCTCCATTCTGTTGGAATTTTGCATTTGTGATATGGAAGTTCATAGCATATGTCCTTGGATGTCATTGGGCTTGAACTGATATTTGGTAGGGAGGAAAATCACGTCGGAGACACTGCGAAGGAGGGCGGCCGCGCTCACGCCTAGGGCGGCCGCGCTGGCTTGCCGCAACTCCACCCAATTTGTCCTCCGTTGAGCGCGGTCGCGCATGCCCCTAGGGCGGCCGCGCTTGTGACGAGGATTTTCCTGCCTGGGCCGAATTTTCGTGGGTTTTTTGGGTTAATTAATTCCTAAACCTAATTTTATCACATATGTATAAATAGCTCCTTCTCCCAGCCGTTTTCTACAGTGAATTACAAGGAGAGAACACAATTCTCTTGGCTTTGATTCATTGTTGATTACTCCCGTTCATAGAGATTCGTTCGTGAGATTCAAGGCGACTGAGATAGGACCGCCGGTGACTACCTACCTGTGTGCTATTTTGTGGTACGTAGTTCGTGATCGTTTTATCCTCGGAGAAATTTGCCTGCACGAGTTGCACCAATTGGGGGCAATATTTTCTCTTAGGGCAGCCTTCCTAAGGCGACTCGATCAAATCACGATAAGTTTTCTAACTGTTTGTTCTTCTTGTTTCGTTTGTTTTCCTGATCCTGTTCCTGGCTTTCGGTTTTTGCTATTGGCTTAATTGGTACGTTTGACTTGATCAATAAAATCCCCTACTGTTGATTAAATCGTTGTTTAATCTGTGGTGCTTATTAATTTAATTTTCCAACAGTCTAAGAGAAAATAGTATTTTATTTGATCATGTCTGGTGGTTCCTCTAGCTCTCCCTTTAAGTCCCTAGTTGACACCTCCGATCTTCCGGAGAAGTTTGGTGGCAAGAACTTCAAGCGTTGGTCTGAACGCATGAAGATCCGGCCGTCAATTAAGGGCATTGCTCGGTACGCCGACATCCAAATGTCCTACTCTGAATGGTGATGATCCTGTTAGTGTGGCTGCGGTTAAACTGTGGAAGGAGCAGGACGATGTTGTTCGAGGATGCATTCTGTCAGCTTTGTCGAATGCACTCTTTGATGTTTATTGCTCTGCTCCTCTCACTACTGCGTCCTTTGTGGGACTCTCTTTCCAAGAAGTACCGGCTGCGATGAATCCGGTGTGGAAAAGTACCAAGTGGGAAGGTTCCTGAATTATCACATGAGTGAGGGCAAGTCGGTTACCGATCAAGTGCACGAACTCCAAATCATTTTGCAATCACTCAAGGATGCTGACATGGGACTTCCTGACAAGTTCGCTGTCATGGCTATCATTGAGAAGTTTCCTCGATCTTGGGGAGAATTTGGTATGACCCTCAAGCATCGTACTGGAAGCTTGTCACTCAATGAGTTGATGAATGCAATTGCGATTCAGGAGGTGCATAACGGTAACCAACCTAGTGTACCTGTGGAAGGCTTTGCTAATATGATAAGGTAAAAGCAAGTTTAAAGGAAAAGGTGTGAAAACTTCTAAGGATAAAGAAAACCATGATAAGCTTAAAGTTAAGAAAAATAACTTTAGGAAGCCAAAAGCAAAACAGGCTGCTGGAATTGTGGAGAAGGTGGACACTTTTCTAGGGATCTCGCCCGTCCAAGAAAGGAAAAGGACCACAAGGCTCTGGCGATGACCATCCTGCTTGTCAACATGGTGTTGGGTCCGAAGGATTATGATGATCCTGACTCTGACGCACCTGGAGTTGACGCTCTGACCTGCAATGTTACAAAGTATGTAACTTCTTGTCCTGAACTCTTTACTGTCTATGAACCCAACGAGTGGCTAGTTGACACTGGGGCAAATGTGCACGTTTGTGCTGATAAATTGCTATTTGTGTCTTACCAGCCTGACCGTGGTAGATCAGTGACGATGGGGAATTCTAGTGCTGCAAAGGTGCTTGGGGCTGGACGCGTGGACCTGAGGTTTCCCAACGGGCGCATTCTTACCTTGCATCGAGTGTATCACGTTCCTGACATTCGTCGCAACATTATTAGTGGTTCTAGTCTAGTTAGGGAAGGATTTGAGATTTCATTTAAGTGTAATAAGGTTATTATTTTGGATTCTGGTAGTTTTGTGGGGAAAGGTTATTCCTCGGATGGTTTATTTAAAATTAGAGTTGACCGATGTTTGTTCGCACAACAATAATTTTAGTTCTATTGATTATCATGTTTCTTATTCCATTGAATCTTCAAATGTTTGGCATGGTCGTTTAGGACATATTAACTATGATTACTGTGAAAAGAATGATGAATTTAGATATTATTCCTAAACATGCTATTGATAAAAGTTCTAAATGTCATGTATGTGTTGAAGCTAAATCTACAAAAGGTCCGTTTAAAAACGGTTGTGAGAAATTACGAAATTCTAGATTTAGTTCATACCGATATTTGTGAATTTAATGGTGTGTTGACCAAAGACAAAAAGAAATACTTTCTCACCTTTATTGATGATGCTAGTAGATACCGTTATGTGTTCTTGCTTAATTCTAAGGATGAAGCATTAGATAAATTCATTATATTTAAGAACGAAGCGTAAACACAACCGGCAAGAAACTTAAACGGTTAAGGTCTGATAGAGGAGGTGAATATGAGTCTAACCCCTTCATGTATTATTGCCAAGAAAACGGAATAGTACATGAAGAGACTCCTCCCTATACTCCTCAATCAAATGGTATTGCTGAACGTAAGAATAGAACCCTTACCGATATGATTAACGGTTTACTCATAAGTTCGGATTGCCCAAATATATGTGGGGAGAGGCTTTGAATACGGCTTGCCATATTCTGAATAGAGTCCCTCCTAAGCATAGAAAGGAAAGTCCGTTTGAACTTTGGAGAGGTCGACAGGCTAGCTTGAAACACTTAAAAGTGTGGGGGTGCCTTGCAAAGGTACTTGTACCCGCACACAAAAGGAAGAAGCTTGGACCTAAAACTGTTGATGCTATCTTTATAGGTTATTCGAAACAAGTTATGCATTGAGATTTCTTATTATAAAATCTGAAATTTCTGGCATAGATGTGAACTCTATAGTTGAGTTACGTGAAGCAACATTTTTGAGGATGTGTTTCCTATGAAAGACGGACTTCCTAAAGAATCCAACCCGACCACTAATTCCATTCCCGCTCAAGTAGAGGAGCTAACGAATGTGGGGTTGATTCTAGCGCAACTCATTCGACGATGAGATTGAACCAAGAAGGAGCAAACGGGCAAGGACCACCAAGGACTTTGGAAGTGATTTCATCACTTACAATGTCGAGGGTGATCCTCTAACCTTCAAAGCCGCTATGGCTACTTCGATGCCAAGCGGTGGAAGGATGCCGTTAAGAGTGAGATGGATTCTATTGTCTCTAATGGGACATGGGAATTGGTCGATCTCCCTCCAGTTGTAGCACGATAGGATGTAAGTGGGTCTTCAAAAGGAAACTGAAACCGGATGGAACCGTTGACAAGTTTAAGGCTAGGTTAGTGGCTAAGGGATTCAAGCAAATGGAGGGAATAGACTATTTCGATACCTATTCGCCAGTTGCTAGAATGACTACAATCCGAATGCTTATCGCATTGGCCTCGGTATATGATCTTCCTATCCATCAGATGGATGTTAAGACCGCCTTCTTGTATGGCGATCTAGAGGAAGAAATTTATATGGATCAACCTGAAGGTTTTGAGGCCTCGGCAATGAGAGAAAGGTTTGTAAACTTGTTAAGTCCTTGTATGGATGAAACAAGCCCCTAGCGATGGCATGAGAAATTTGATAAAATTGTCTCATCGTTTGGCTTTGTTACTAATGAGTTTGATAAGTGTGTCTATAGCAAGAGTATTGGTGATAGTAGTATTGTCTTATGTCCGTATGTCGATGATATTCATTTGTTTGGAACCGATATGAGGATCATTAATACTACTAAGGAATTCTTGAAAAGTAAGTTTGAGATGAAGGATATGGGAGTAGCTAGTGTGATTCTTGGCCTTAAGTTGACTCGTTCAACTAGTGGCATAACCATATCGCAGCCTCATTATACCGAAAGTGTAATTGAGAAATTTGGTTATAAGAATTGCAAAGTAGCTAAGACTCCATATGATCCTTCACCGCACTTACTAAGAATGAAAGTGGAGTACCGATGGCTCGAGTTGAGATATTCTCAAATTATTGGAAGTTTGATGTATCTTGCCAATTGTACTAGACCGGATATTTCATACTCGGTTACTAGGTTGGCTAGATATACTCAATGTCCAAATAAAGCACATTGGGAAGCTCTTGATAGAGTTCTCAAGTACTTGAAGGGAACGATTTCCCTTGGCCGCATTACGGTAGATATCCTTCGTGCTTGAAGGGTATAGTGATGCAAGCTGGATTGCCTTTAACTCCGGGAGTTATGGCCGTACGGTATGTTTTCACCTTAAAGTGAGTCATGTCGCTTGGAGGTCGACCAAACAAACTCTGTTGTCTAGGTCTACTTTTGAGGCCGAATTAGTTGCCCTCGACACTACCGGATTGGAAGCCGAATGGCTTCGAGGACTTATGTCTCGAGTTGCCCATACGGTCGCAAGCCCACGCCTGTTATCTCCGTACATTGTGACAACACCGCCACAATTGAGAAACCGAAAAGTGTCAAGTACAATCAGTAAAACTAGAAGACACATCCAAATTAGATTAAAATCTATAAGGGATCTTGTGTCTCGGAAGGTGATAGCTGTTGATTATGTTGGTACCAAGGATAATACAGTGATCCTTTAACCAAAGGGCTAGAATTTGCTCTTGTTCAAAAATCTAGGTTGGGGATGGGATGAACCCCGTCTCGACTCAAACGCAAGTAGCAACCCAATCTACTGAGTGGAGATCCCACAAAGGAGATTCAATGTGGTAATAACAAGCCGTGGGGTGAGTCTGGAGCACTAATAATAGATTGACATGTTACATGTCCGAGTCTATCCCCCGAATAGCCTAGAGGTGCTCATTCTTTGCTAATTTAGTAAAAGTTTGGAACTTTGAATGGGATCAAGTCTTTTAGGCAAGATGTTAGCGACATCTTACGAGATGCCCACTAAGTGAGTGTTGTTGTTGGCCGCAACTAGAGGAATTTGGGTTATTCCTTGAAAGCACTCATGATAGAGGATCGGGACGTATGGCTTATCAGCGTCAAGTATTCGATAGAGGGCTTATCATAGCTTTTGTCGTGTTTGTTACTGAAAGGCCTCTACATCCAAAGGCATCGATTCAAGACACCCGTTCATCCGGTCCTGGAGGTTTGCGTTGGATAACATAGGTAGTGGTTCAAGCCGGAAGGTACCATTATTGAAAGCATGGCAATGGACAATCTGTACACGTCATATTTCTATGAACTTGTGGGGGATTGTTGGAATTTTGCATTTGTGATATGGAAGTTCATAGCATATGTCCTTGGATGTCATTGGGCTTGAACTGATATTTGGTAGGGAGGAAAATCACGTCGGAGACACTGCGAAGGAGGGCGGCCGCGCTCACGCCTAGGGCGGCCGCGCTGGCTTGCCGCAACTCCACCCAATTTGTCCTCCGTTGAGCGCGGTCGCGCATGCCCCTAGGGCGGCCGCGCTTGTGACGAGGATTTTCCTGCCTGGGCCGAATTTTCGTGGGTTTTTTGGGTTAATTAATTCCTAAACCTAATTTTATCACATATGTATAAATAGCTCCTTCTCCCAGCCGTTTTCTACAGTGAATTACAAGGAGAGAACACAATTCTCTTGGCTTTGATTCATTGTTGATTACTCCCGTTCATAGAGATTCGTTCGTGAGATTCAAGGCGACTGAGATAGGACCGCCGGTGACTACCTACCTGTGTGCTATTTTGTGGTACGTAGTTCGTGATCGTTTTATCCTCGGAGAAATTTGCCTGTACCTGAGTTGCACCAATTGGGGGCAATATTTTCTCTTAGGACAGTCTTCCTAAGGCGACTCGATCAAATCACGATAAGTTTTCTAACTGTTTGTTCTTCTTGTTTCTGTTTGTTTTCCTGATCCTGTTCCTGGCTTTCGGTTTTTGCTATTGGCTTAATTGGTACGTTTGACTTGATCAATAAAATCCCCTACTGTTGATTAAATCGTTGTTTAATCTGTGGTGCTTATTAATTTAATTTTCCAACACATTCTAGTCCAATTGATATCAAATTTTTGGGCACACAGATTAAGAAAAAGTAAGAGAGAGAAAAAGTGAAAGAAAATGTTGTGAGTATGAAAAATTAAATAGGAGAGAGAATGAGTGAAATCCCAAAATAGAAAGTTTTTATTAATTTTATACTCTTCCTACCCCACTCATTTTCTCTCCTACTTTACTTTTACACTCACAACATTCTCTCTCCTAACTATTCATCCCACTCATTCTCTCTCCTATTTAATTTTTCACACTCACAACACCTCTTCCACTCATTCTCTCTCCTAATACTATAATAATATTCCTTAATTCCCGTGCCATTTCAAAATTTCCAAAGCTTAGCGGGACGGAGGGAGTATATTTACCTTCTGTTGGCTCCTAAATATCAATCATTTGTCTCAAAATAATTATTATTTTAATTAATAATAATAATAATATTTTTTGAAACAATAGTAATATTAACTACTTTTCATGTTAAGACTATCCACAGTGGTTTAATACCACTCCCACATTTCATCTGACACTTTTTACACTTTTTCTTATTCACCTAATATTTCATCTACCCATTTCATCTAACCCCCTACAATAACTAACTTAAATTAAATTTCAACTCCCTCCAACTCATCATCCTATACCCCACCACTTTGAGTGTTTTTTTTTAATGTTCAAATCAAATGAAACTTATATCAATTTGTAGGGAAAAAAAATGATGAATTTTGGTGAAAAAAAAATTAAAAAAAAATTAATTTACTAGGTGATAATTAAGCTCAAATTGAAAAATGAGTGTTTTTTTTTTTTGTGTCCAAATCAAATGAAACTTATATCAATTTGTAGGAAAAAAAAATGATGAATTTTGGTGATTTTTTTTTTTATTTTTAAATCATTTATTATGAGATAATTGAGTTTAAATAATTGTGTGAAAAAATAATAAAGTACGGACCAATGGGGCGCTGACACATGGCAGTTAAAAAAAAAAATGGAAAAGGCCAACGCCACACGCGCCATCCCGAGCGATGTGGCGCACTCTCCCAATTCGGGCCAATGGGGAGCTGACACATGGCAGATTAAAAAAATAAAAATAAATAAATAAAGGATTCAACCGGGATGAAAGTTTTCATCCCGTTAATTAATTCAATTCACTTTCATTCAGCCATTGGAAAGTTTAAGCTAGTTAAAATATTTTTCAGTTAGCATTTCATACTACCACCACCGTGGGTAGTCTAAGTCTAATTGCAAGTATTTATAATCCACAACAACAACTACAAAAATTACTCTGTATGTTAGGGGATAAAATAATGGAGTAAATAAAATAATTTAAATCTACTTATATAATACGTTATCTTCTTAGAGGGCGGTGTCCTAGATTGCTTTTGTGAACTGCCCAATAAAACGGAAATAAACCATATTGTGGTTGACTTATTATGTAACTACATTTTTATCTTATACAGTATATTCTATCAACAACTCACTTTAATAATTTAATCTATAAGTTCCTTGGATTTTGTCACTACCTTTTCCATTTATTTTCTTCAGCTTTACACATCTGGCACAAGGTTTCAAGGTGTTTGTGTTGTAAATTAACTTAATTGGTGTGACCTCTTTGTCACGTAATAAATGATAAGCGTATTTTTTATATTCTCATCCTAAAATAAGTACTGTCACACTCGAAAAACCACTAAGTTTGTCTTACACGAAATTATGGAAAGTGTATATTGGAGTAACTGTTGTTAGTAGAAAAAGTGAGATTTGCGAGAGAAAGTGGGTAGAAAATAGTATATTAATAGTTATTATGATTATAACATGTGAGTCATATGAATAAAAATTTGTAACTTTTCAAATGGGACAGAGTAGTATTCTGCAATTATGTAATAATACTTGCTTGAGACGGATGGAGTTGAAAATTTAGTAATTTTCATTTACATGATCATAAAGAAGGAACGAAGATTAGTGAGCTAATTAGTAGACCATTTGACTCTGTTATTTGAAAATATGTGTTTAATTAGGATAAAAATATGAACTTTCTTTTTGTAAAATGATGGGTTCCTTACGGATTTGAAAGTTCATTAACTTAGATATTTAAAGTCTGTATGCCAAATATACAAAATGTACGAGGTTAGGCAAGTAAGTATTAAAGTTTGTTTATATATAAAAAAATAGACAGTTTTTGGGACATGTCGAAAAGAAAAAGGAAAAGTAAAAGGAATAAGAGAGGGAGTAACATATTTCATTTCATCTATGTGTATTTATTTACTAGGGTCAATCTTGCCGCTGCGCCGTTTGTAAACTTTGCAAACTATGAAAAGTATAATTAATTAGGGCCAAATATATAGTTATGTTGAGATTTAATTTATGTGTTACAATATTTGAAAAACTAGTGATTTTAGTAACTTGTGCATTGGAAGCGTATTAAAGCCTTTTACTTTACGGTATTTTCTTGGGAACCCTAGCCTTATAGTCCTAATGGTGTGCTCCCGAATTTTAAAAACGAGAAAAATGAAAGGAAATAGGAGGAAATCTATTTTATTTTTCTCCCTAAAGTTGTTCCGAGATTTTTTAAGGAAAGAAATGGAAGAAAATGGAAGGAAAATTTTAAAATTTTCTGTTATACTCAATCTTCCCAAAAGTGGGAGGAATTGGATGGAAAGAAAATCTTATGAAACAAAATTTTTAATTAAACCTATTTTACCCCCTGTTATAACTCTCCATTTTTCTTTCATTAAGGGTACAAGTGTAATTCAATTATTTTTCTAACTTTTCCTTCCTAAACTCAGGAGCACCTCAAGAAGTTATTGAATTCCCTCTCCTCCTCTTCTTTCCCTTCCCTTTCTCTCCCCTCCTTTTCTCTTCTCTCCTTCAAAAACTCGAGAGCGGACCCTAAAAGAAAAAGAGGCGGAATATATAATGTGATTAATGTATTTTTTTTTTTTCATTCTCAACATTACAATCAAAATAAATTTCCATTAATGCATTAGTGTGACGGATAAAATACTTTTGTTATAAATTTAATACTCCCTCCGTCCCACGTTAGTTGAGACTAACTTTTTGGGCACACTAATTAAGAAAAATGAATAAGATAATGAAAATGTGTGGTAGAAAATGAAGAGAGAGAATGAGTGGAGTTAATAGTAGGTTGGTTGAATAAATTGTATGGTGAAAAATGAAGAGAGAGAATGAGTGGGTGGGTAGGGTGAATATAAAATATTAAAATTTTTGCCATTTTGGACAGTCTCAACTAACGTGGGACGACCCAAAAAGGAAAGAAGTCTCAACTAACGTGGGACGGAGGGAGTATCTTTTAACGTTGTCTTATAATAAGTGTTACAGTTAAGTTAATCTGTCCATTTTTTTAAAAAAAGATTACTTCATTTTTACTTTTTGGTGCAGAGAAATATTTACTATTGAGGCCAAATAGAATCACAATGCCTCAAGTTCATAGAACTTATAACTCATGCATACTCCCTCCGTCCTACTTTACTTGACACTAATTTTCATTTTGATCCGTCCCACCTCATTTGACACTGTTCAAAATGGAAAGTTTTTACACTCACAACACCAATCAAATCACTATTCTCTCCACTCATTCTCTCTCCTACTTTACCTTTTCTACTCACAACATTTTCTTTAATTAATTATCTCTCTTACTTTTTCTTAGTTATCGTGCCCACCTCTTTGGTGCCAAATGAATCGAGATGAAGGGAGTATATTTTAATTATTCAAGGATAAAAAAAAAAAAAAAGATCATTTGAGAAAATCCATTCACATTGTTGTAGAAAAGACAACCTGATAAATCCTCTGACAAAGACAATGAACATGGATGAGCTATTCATTTATAACAGTATTTCTTAATCCCCGACAAGTTGTTTCGCCACTTCCTCAAAATTATTATTATTATTAAATAATTTTGTTTTATTTTTCATAATGCTAATCTTACTAGGGACACACAAAATATTCATACCACCTTTCTAATTTGTCGTTAGATCAACAACTAATGACGTTTCTTTGCCATATAATTTTAGTTTAATCCAACCCTTAAGGTTGAAGTAACATGCAAGCTCTGTACAACTTAGGTATAAAGTCAATTTTTCATTTTTTCTAAAAAATTTCATTCTTATTATAATGTCAAGAGTCACTATATGCTTATATTTTTTTTAATGGTTTGGTTTATTTAATTTCCAGGGTCACTTCTGTTTCATTAAAGGACAAAGCTGCGGGATATATAGAAAATTGGTTTATCTTCGTACAATGTATTTAGCAAGTCTTTACGTGTGTATTTTAATTTTTATTATTTATATATATGCAAAATAAAATTATACTCCCTCCGTCCCAGTTCAATTGATACTTATTTTCTTTTTGGTCCGTCCCACATCAATTGATACTTACCCAAAATGGAAAGGAATCTTTACTATTTACCTCACTCATTCTCTCTCCTATTTTACTTTTTCACTCACAACATTCTCTCTCCTAACTATTCTTCCCACTCATTCTCTCTCCTATTTAATTCTTCATACTCACAACATTTAACCTTTTTCTCTTTCTTACCTCACTTTTCTTAATTTCCACACCCAAAAAGTTGGTATCTATTGAACTGGGTCGGAGGGAGTATATTAACATCTGCTGGTGCATTACCTAGGTATCCTACAAAAGTTGGCGTTATGCCCCATTATCGGAAGATCCAAACATGCCCTCAAACCACCTGATCATTCATTTGCATCACCCACAGCTTACCTGTCAACTACCGGGGTAAGTGTTTCTTTTTAAATCGTGTTTCATAACCAAAACAAATCAAAGTATGCGGTTTAGTTCGATTTTCTAGTAATAGTGATTTGGTTCGATTTCAAAAATTGTTAAACCATGTGGTTCGGTTTGATCTGCGGTTTGGATCCCCAAACCACGGTTCGAAACCGCTAGACCGAACCACCAAACCGAACTGATAAACTAAACCATCAAACCGTTCGATATTAACCGTAGATATCCATATCTTTAATCTGCACTTCACATTTAGATTTGAAAACCTATAATTCTATTAACGGGGCCAATAACCCTTTTTTCTTTTGGTTAATATTCGTGTAATAATGTTAATTCACTTTTTATCACATACTATTACAAGTACTCAAATGAGTTGTTATTATCATAAACATTGAAACACAATTTCATTTAAATTTTTAATCTGTTATGTATGCTATGTCTGAAAAATTCAAACAAACATGACAATGAATTGTTTGTTAGAGATATTATCCCATATCGGGAATTGACAAATCTTGCCGATAATATATAAAAATCCTGTGCCACTCCCCTTGACACCAATTGATTTTAAGGTGGAACCTCAGACTTTAAGATGGTATCAGAGCAGGTCCATTACACGTGTAGGCCCAATGGTCCACGATGTTACTCCGCGCCACCCGATTAATAAGTCCACGTTGTAAGCTTTGGCAAAGTCCGCTACACGTGAGGGGGCGTGTTAGAGATATTATTCCATATCGGGAATTGACAAAGTCCGCTACACGTTAGGGGGCGTGTTAGAGATATTATTCTATATCGGGAATTGACAAACCTTGCCTATAATATATAAAGACTGGGCCACTCCCCTTGACACCAATTGATTTTAAGGTGAAACCTCAGACTTTAAGAGTGTTTAGTTAGAAATCATGTTCTAATTAATGGTTTAAGCCGTGTTCTATTTTATGATTTGAATCGTGGTTTAAATTGCGGTTCGAACCGAATCAAAACATGGTGATTTGGTTCGATTCGATTTGAATTTTTTATGATTTGATTCGCTTTGATATTTTTTCAAACCAATTACTAGTGATTCGGTACCTAAATTGACATAAATCGAATCATTTACACCCCTATTGTCAACTACTCCCCGCTCAAAGTTCACGCTAATCTGTTTAGTGGATGTCGTTATATGTCCTATTTAAAAAAAAATATATTATCATTATTACTATATTTACTTATAATCCATTTTTCGTACTTGCACATTTAAGTTGTGAACTTTGATTGAATATTTCACTTACTCATCATACTCACACGACTTTTACTATTTACAATATTTTTCAAAATAGATACTCACTCGATGTCCATTAATATTAATGCACATTGAGCTAGAACGGAGATAATATTTATAAAGAAACGAGAGAAAATTATATGATGAAATATAAATTTAATATAAATATATAGGGCAAAAAAACATGTAATGTAATTTTTTGTCAATGAAAACGGGGCAAAAATGATTTACAAAAATGATGATGTATGTGCATCTGTCATCGCTTGATGGATACGAATATTGTTGAGATGTTCGTGATCACACAAGTCAAAAGAAATTCTAGAAACCAGAATGGTGTAAGATGCTAAATCGGGATGGTTCAAGATGTTACATCAAGGTTGTGCACAAAAATGGAAAGGGGATTTATCATATAATCTTTCAAATTTATCAACTTTATCTCATAAGACAAGAAATATTTCATCTAACCAGTGGCGGATCTACACCTCAAAGTTTGGTGTTGCCTATTCTTTATTAAAAAAAAAAATGACACGAAAAAATTAAGATTCAATTCGTTTACATATATAAATATAATAGGCTTCAATATGTCAACGTTCGGAGTCATCGTAAAGAATTGATCCAACCTATACCAATGTTATCAGAATCAATTAAAAAAAATCAATTAAACTAAGAAGGCTGCACTGTTTATCTCAAAACAGGGTACCCCCACACACTTTATCAGTCATAGGCATAACAAGAAAAAAGTTTTGAATTCATTGCAATCAATTAAAAAAAATCAATTAAACTAATAACTGCACAGCACAGGTTCTGAGAATACGCTTAGTGCATACAAAGCCAAAAAATTTCAAATAACCCAAAAAATTCACAGCACAGGTTCGACTCTATCATTCAAATAACCCAAAAAATTTCAAAAAATCGAATAAAAATAAATTCTAGATTTTTAGGGTTTAACTTTTATTCGAAAGAATCTTCTTGATTTTGTGAGGAGGTTGCGGAGGCCGGAGGAGGGGGTGGGTTGTCCATATTGATGGAGGTCTACCGGCGGCGACGGACGACGTCGGCGATGGCGAAGGAGCCAGGCAGGAGGAAGGTCCGTTCCTTTTCCTTCTTTTCTCTTTTCTTCTCTTTTCTCTTTCATTGTGCGACGTAACGACGTTCCCAACCTCACATTTAATTCAGCGTTTAAAATTCTTTTTTTTTCCTTCTGAACCTAAACGACGTCGTTTTAAAAAAAAAAAAAAAATTTTTTGGTGTTGCCTCGGCAACACTTGGCACACTACCAAATCCGCCCCTACATCTAACCATATAATTCCTAGCTTGATAATTGATAATTACACTATCCTTCTCGTTTTACTAAGTTCACCCTCCCATCATTTTCCCAAGTCCACCCTCTTTATCAAATTTACTTTCTCTCCAACCACCATCACCTTAGGTCACCCCTCCCCATCTTCTCCAGTCAACAACTCCGGCAACCATCAACTTCGGCGACCAACTACGGTGATTTTTTTTTATTTTACGCCGGCGACCAAACAACTGAGAACTTAATTTATCAGTAAATTCTCAGTTGCCAACTCAATTAATAAGAACACGATCAACTCCGACGACCTTTCCAGAGATCAAACAACTGAGAACTTAACTTATCAGTAAGTTCTCAGTTGTAAAGTAAACTACCATGAACACGATCAACCCCGACGATCATCAACTCCCGCAACCAAACAACAGAGAACTTAACTTATCAGTAAGTTCTCAGTTATCTCCACTAATAATATGAACAACTCTGGCGACCAAACAACTGAGAACAAATCAAAAGTTCACAGTTGTCAACTAAACTACTAAGAACACGATCAACTTCGGTGACCACCAACTCCGACGATCAAACAACTAAGAACTTAACTTATCAATAAGTTCTAAGTTATCATCTAAACTACTAAGAACACGATTAATTCCGGCGACCACCAACTCCGGCGACTAAACAACTGAGAACTTAACTTATCAGTACGTTCTCAGTTGTCTCCACAAAGAACACGATCAACTCCGGCGACCACCAACTCCGGTGTCCAAACAACTGAGAACTTAACTTATAGTAAGTTCTCAGTTGTCAACTGAACTTCTAAGACCATGATCAACTCTGACGATCAAACAATTGAGAACTTAACTTATCAGTAAGTTCTCAGTTGTCAACTAAACTACTAAGAACACTATGAACTCCGGTGACCAGTAACTCCGGCGACCTCCCCGACGACTACCATCTCCGGCGACCAACTTTGTCTACCAAATAACTAAGAACTTATCAGCAAGTTTTCAGTTGTCAACTAAACTATTAAAAACACGATCAACTTTGCGACCACCAACCATTGCGCCCAAACATCTGAGAATTTATCGGTAAATTCTCAATTGTCAACCAAACTACTAAGAACACGATCAACTCTGGCGACCAAACAACTGAGAACTTTTCAATAAGTAGATCGCCGGTGGAAAAGAGGTAGATCGCCGGAGAGGGGAGTTTTCGCTGGGGAAACAGAGAGTTCTCTGGAGTTGCAGATCTGGCCGGTGTGGTGAGGTCACCGGTATTAAGATTTCACACACCTCGTACAAACCTCCTAACTGCGTAATTCGTGGCAGAGGTGGGGAGTTCGCCGGAAGCGGGGAGAGGAGACCGAAGAGATTAAGTAGAGAGAGAAATTTAGAGAGAGAAAATGTGTGTATGTGTGTGTGTGAGAGAGAGAGAGAGAGAGTATGTGTGTGTTGTGTTTGTGAGAGGGTGAGGAGGAGTTTAGTTATATCATTTAAAATGGTGAGTGATTATATGGTTAGATAAAATATTTCGTGAGACTAGGACGTAAAATAGATAATATATTGTCTTAGGATGTAAATTTGATTTTAATAAAGGACTAGCAGGTAATTTCTCAGATGAGAATTGCTAATTTTCTCAAATGAGAATTGCTGATAGAGCGAAATCTAGATTTGTCATAAGTTGAGATCGAGATTGAGTTGTAAAAATGCATAATATTCTTGTGATTCATCTTATGACCATTTTCTTTTTCTTTTTTTATATAGAGAAGCTAATAATATTTAAAAAATATACTCCCTCCGTCCCAACGAAAAAGCCACAAATTTTCCTTTTGGGCGTCCCATTTAAAAAGACACTTTCCCAAAAAGGAAACCTTAAATCACTATTCTCTCCACTCATTCTCTCTCCTACTTTACTTTTACACTCACAACATTCTCTTTCTTACATCACCTCCCACTCATTCTCTCTCCTATTTAATTTTTCATACTCACAACATTTAAACTTTTTCTCTTTCCTACATCACATTTCTTATTTTGCATGCCCGGCTAATTTTGTGCATCTTTCGCTGGGACGGAGGGAGTATATATGTAGATATAAATGGAGGAAAATATATTATCGGTACAAATGAGTCAAATTTAGTCCGATTTTTTATATGCGTTTGTAATTTACGGTAATATATATTAATCTGATCAACTCCTCACCATCATATATGTACATATGTAATATAACATTACGATGATGTTAATCACAATAATTTATGTTCGTAAAATTACTTGTAAAATTCAATTGCAACAGTTAAAAAAAAAACACTTTGTTATCAGTTTTGACAAAGTAATGAAATATGAAAAATGACAAGTGAAAATTCCATTAAACAAGAAGAACTAGGCTTAAGTAGGGGCAACCCAGGTAATATAGGAGTTCACTTTGAGCCCACCGAAAAAACGGTCTTAAAAAGCACAAACCACTCTGCCTTTTTCCCGCCTATTGGCTTTTTGTTTTTAACGACTAACGACTTTACCGGTCGTTCCAATCATGTGAAACCATTAAACTTTATTTACATTTACAGGCCCACATACATGTATGAATTATTATGCCCTACCCAAACCAATGAATGAACACTACTTTCTCAATCCACCTTCATAATGAGACGGTGCCACGTGTCACTCAATCATTCCTATTAACACTTTTTAAGCCTTTAAAATTGTTTAGGTACTCCCTCCGTCCCAGAACAATCTTCACACTTTCCCTTTTGGGCGTCCCAAAACTTACTTCACACATTTAAAACTTACCTAAAATGGAAAGGAATCTTTACTATTCCCTCCACTCATTCTCTCTCCTACATTATTTTAATACTCACAACACCATTATAATTTACTATTCTCTCCACTCATTCTCTCTCCTATTTTATTTTCACACTCACAACACTTTCAATATAATACTCCCTCCTTAAAACATGTGCAAACAGTGAATGTGAACATTGTTCTGGGACGGAGGGAGTATATAACAAACTTTTAAAAGTACTCCTCCGTTTCATAAGGATTGATGTGAATTAAAATTTTATACTCCCTCCGTCCCGCTAGTAACCGCACTGTTACTGTTTATGCGGGAATTAAGAAAAGAAATAATGATATAAATGTTGTGAGTGTAAAAGTAATAAGAGAGAGAATGAGTGGAGGGAATAGTAAATTATAATGGTGTTGTGAGTATTAAAATAATGTAGGAGAGAGAATGAGTGAAGAGAATAGTAAAGATTCTTTGCTATTTTAAGAAGTGTGCGATTTGTAATGGGACGCCCAAAATAGAAAGTGTGCGATTTATAGCGGGACAGAGGGAGTACACAATAATTAAAATATAATAATATAATAAAATGAGACATAATATTTGAAGGTGTTGTAAGTATGAAATAAGTGGAAAAATAGTAAGTGAATTATTGTTGTGAATACATAACCGAGTCTTACTTGAATATAAAATAATAAAAAAATTGTCATTTTTGATAGTCTACATTAACTTGGGATGAAAAAAAATTGAAAATAATTATACACTCACGTGGCATAGAAAGAGTATTGCTCAAAATAACTCAATATTTTAAGAGTAGGTCTGCTGAGAAACGCGTTTCTCCATAACTATGGAGAAACGCATTTTTAATAGCCAGAAGCTATACGTTTGATAACCAGAAGAAAATTTCTGGATATCAGTCTCAAAGGGTTCTGGATATCCAGAAGCTTTGGAACGGATATCCAGAAGCCTTTGGGCGGATATCCAGAAAAAATAGATTTGAAGCCAAATCCAAGGCCAAGACCAGAAATTGCTTATTGAAGGTTTTACGGATATCCGTAAACCTTCAAATGTATATCCGTAAATCATCAAATGAATATCCGGACACATTTTGAAAGTTTCTAGATATCATTTTAAAGGTTTCGGATATCACTTTCATAAGCTTCGGATATCCTTTCAAAGGGTTACGGATATCCGTAACCTTTGAGACTGATATCCAGAAGTAATCATGGGACAAGGTCATGGCCAATACAAAAAGTTTCTGGATATCCTTTCAAAAGGTTCTGGATACCCGTAACCCGTTTCTCCATAACTTATGGAGAAACGCGTTTCTCCCTAGATTTTACGATATTTTAAACTTGCTCGCTCTTCATAATAGCGACTTCTAGGTTTAATACACTACCGTCGGTTGAGACTTCCTACAGATTATGTTTCCAGTTTCCCCTTGTTGTACAAGGGTGCTGAGGAAAACAATTACATAAAATATAAATTACTCTAAATAAACTAAAAATACAAAGAGAAAGTTGTTGATGAAAATGCACGAGCCCAATTAAATTCACTGTCTTTTTAAGACATATTCGTCCCCTCACCGAGTGTGCTTGAGTTGCTTGAGACGCTTGTCTATCAGGATAGAACATGCGGTCCGGGGGCACTTTGCACCTAAAGTTTCAAGCGAGCTGAATCGAGCTTGGACTAGATCACCTCTTAATGTTACAATGCAAGCTAGGAGGCCAAAGAAAGAAATAGCAATATGCACCAAGAGAATATGAAGGAGAATTTCAGAAGATAGGTGTTTTCTCTGTTGTTCTATGTTTCTCCTTGTGTTTTTCCAAGTGTCTTCATAGTTGTTTATCAACAACTACTTATACTCCCTCAACCAAGATCAAAACTGAATTCATATGATTTAATTAGGTAATAAACAATATTATTATGAAATTAACCAGTCATTAATCCGAAAATATTAGTCATAATGATTTTTATTTCAGTTTTCCACATTTAATACTTGGCTATTACACATCTGCTCAGGAACTGCTCGGCCGAGTCATGTTCGGCCGAGCACGACTGTCCAGAAACTTTTGCCCAGGATCTGCTCGACCGAGCAAGGCATATGTCTCGACCGAACATGACTATCCAGAAACTTTTGACAATCTGCTATACTATGCTCGGGCGAGTCAATCACTCTGCTCGACCGAGCATATCAGTCAAAGTCAAAGGCAATTTTGATTTACAAAATCAAAATTATTAGCAAAAGGTGGCCACATACTTTGAGCATTCATATTTAATTCATCCAAAACCCATTTGGATAAATAAATATTTGATTTTTTGTTCTCATCATAGAGCAGAACACAAACACATAAACAATTAAGTAATTTGACAAAATTACCCTTGAGGAAAAATCCATTAATTTCTTTCAAAACACACTATTTTTTCAACAATCCCCCACAAGAAGGAAATTCATGAGGATATGTGATAAAGTCCAGCAGTCGAAAACCTGCATAGGATAGGTAGGGGTTTGCCCTTTGAACCTTTCCTTGTAAAAGCATATTTACTCTACTCGCTAACCAGTAGACGCGATGTCCTTGAACTGTTAGCTTTTTGTGTAGCCGATCATATACTTTACACAGGTATCTCTCTAACACAATTCAACTCTCATAGCTGTGTCTATTAATGGCCCTGGATCACAATGCCTGATTCTGTGAGAAGGTCTAAGAATTGAGCCTCACACAATTCTCCTCGAAGCGGCCTCTACTTCTTTCTCACATAGGTGATTCTTTTAAGTAATCCATTTTACTTCTCAAAAGAATCATTAAAATCCATAGGCTTAACCTCATTTATCTCGGGATGTCACTTTAAGGAATGAGTATGAGATTGACCCCCCAACAGTGACGCTACAAGTCTTTTAACAGTTAGGTTGTCCCTTTGAACCTAGATCTTGGGATCTCCAGTCAGCTAGGTTGGGTTTTACGATGTGTTTAACTTCTCAAGAGGTTTTAATCCCATTTCTAATGTCAACTTTGCAATTATCTCTTTACTTAACCCTTTGGTTAGCGGATCCGCCAAATTATCTTTTGACCTTACATAGTCAATAGATGTGGTGCCAGTTGCAAGAAGTTGTTTAATGGTATTATGTCTTCGACGTATATGTCTAGACTTACCATTTTACATATGACTTTGTGCCCTACCAATCGCAGATTGGCTATCGCAATGTATACATATTGCTGGCACGGGCGTTTCCCATCTTGGAATATCTTCTAGAAATTGGCGTAGCCATTCGGCTTCTTCACCACATTTATCTAATGCTATAAACTCAAATTCCATGGTTGATCTGGCTATAACAGTTTGCTTAGAAGATTTTTATGATATAGCTGCACCTGCTAATGTGAATAAATATCCACTTGTAGACCTTGAGTCTTTGATATCTGATATCCAATTAGCATCACTAAATCCTTCTATCACCGTTGTATGTCTAGTGTAATGTAATCCAAAATCATGAGTATATCTTAAGTACCTTAGTACTTTTACTATACCCTTCCAATGATTTGTTCCAGGATTACTTGTGTACCGGCTTAACTTGCTAACGGTATAAGCAATATCCGGCCTAGTACAATTCATCAAGTAGATTAGACTTCCGATGATTCTCGAATACTCTAATTGAGACATCGGTTCATCTCTATTCTATGAAAGATGAATATTTGGGTCGATTGGAGTACTCGCTATTCCATTGTCATCCTTGCTAAATTTCTCAAGAATTTTATCCATATAATGAGATTGACTTAACACAAATCCGTTGGATATTCTAGAAATTTTAACTCCAAGGATTACGTCCGCAAGTCCCATATCTTTCATGTCAAACTTCGAATTTAACATGTCTTTCGTGGATTTGATCATCTTATCACAACTCCCTATGATAAGCATGTCGTCTACATAAAGACACAAAATGACATAACAATTTTTCGTGATTTTAGTATAGACACATTTGTCACACTCATTTATTTTAAATCCACTTTGCATTATAGCATTATCAAATTTTTGATGCCACTGTTTTGGTGCTTGTTTCAAGCCATATAATGACTTTACTAATTTGCACACCTTCTTTTCTTGTCCAAGCGCAACAAACCCCTCGGGTTGTTCCATGTAAATCTCCTCTTCTAAATCTCCATTTAGAAAGACTGTTTTTACATCCATTTGATGTATTTCAAGATTTCTCAATGCGGCAATTGCAAGTACAACTCTTATTGACATTATTCTCGTGACTAGAGAATACGTGTCAAAATAGTCTAGGCCTTCTTTTTGTCTGTAACCTTAAATTACAAGTCGGGCCTTATACTTATCAATTGTTCCGTCCGCCTTCATTTTTCTTTTGAAAATCCACTTATATCCTAGTGGTTTGCTTCCCGGAGGAAGGTCCACTAATTCCCACGTGTGATTTTGCAAAATAGAATCAATTTCACTTTTAATTGCTTCCTTCCACAAAGGTCCTTCCGAAGAGCTAACGGTTTCTTTGTAACTTTGTGATTCACTTTCTACCATATAAGTTAGAAAGTCCGGACCATATGATTTTTCAATCCTAGCTCTTTTGCTCCGCCAAGGTTCCACCTCTTCTTCTTCTCTTTTATCTTGAACGTGTTCGTCTTCTATTGAATCTATTACCCTAGTGATGAGCTTGCCTCATTTCTTGACTTACACGGGAATATATTCTCAAAGAACGATACGTTTACAGATTTCATTATAGTATTTTTGGGTATAACTTCAATTTTCGACTCATACACAAGAAATCTATAAGCACTACTGTTATGTATATATCCAATAAATATGCAATCAACAATTTTAGGTCCAATCTTCACCTTTTTAGAAGGAGGTATGGCTACCTTTGCAAGACACCCCCACACTCTCAAGTGTTTATAACTTGGCACTCTTCCATACCATAGTTCATAAGGAGTTTTGTCTTGTTTCTTTCGGGATATTTTGTTTAACACGTAGTTAGCCGACAACACGGCTTCCCCCCACATGTTATCAGGTAATCCCAAACTCAATAACATGGCATTCATCATTTCTTTTAATGTTCGATTTTTTTCTTTCGGCAACACCGTTTTGTTGGGGTGTATAAGGTGCCGAGGTTATATGTTTAATTCCCCTTTGAGCACATATTGCTTCAAATGGAGATTCATATTTACCACCTTTATCACTTTTTAGCAGCTTAATTTTCCGGTTTAATTGATTCTCAACTTCGTTTTTATAGAGAGTAAACTTCTCTATAGCTTCATCTTTACTTTTTAGAAGATACACATAGCAATACTTTGTGCCATCATCTACAAAAGTTATGAAGTACTTATTGCCGCCCCTGAAATTACCCGGATCCGGCTCGCGCGCGGGCCCCAGCATCTCGCTTGCGTTTTGTTGCGTTGGTCGATGGAGGTGTCTCGCTGCGTTTTTTGCTTGTAGAGTCGCCAAGCCGTTTTGATTTAGCCCAAAATATTGAGAAAATGCATCAGTTTAAAAACTGTTTTTGTGTGATGAGATTTTTGAGTTCGAAAGTTAGGTTACGCCTCGGGAAGAGAATGTTAGAGCTCACCCGAGTCGCCTCGTAAAAACGAGTCTTTCGGTACCCCTTTTCTTTCTTTAACTGTTGTGTGTGTGTGCTTTTAAAAATGCATGCTATATCGGATGTCTACATTGTACACTACGTATTGAAATGTATTGAAATAGTGTAGGAAGGAAGCTTTACCAATGTTGGTTCGTGTCTGTCTTCCGCTGGGGAATAGTGTTTGAGTGTTGAATAGTGTTTCGGGATAGGCCGGGATTGCTTCGGGATGTGCCGGTTGTCTGCGGACAGAGCTTCGGCGTGCCTCGGGATTGTCAGGTGTGTACTCAGACAGAGTTTCGGCGTACGTTTGGATCGCAGGGATCGTTGATTGGACTCTGACAGAGGTTCGTCGTGCGTTGGGATCGTCGGTTGTGCTCGGGCAGAGTTCCGGCGTGCGTCGGGATCGTCGGTTGAGCTCGAAAAGGGTCGGGATGCCTCGGGATGGACTGGCAAGGCTTCGAGATGGATCGACAAGGCTTTGGAGTACCACGAGGGGCCTCAGAATACCTCGAGAGTGCCTCGGGTGAGCTCGGTAGCGTCTTAGGAGCGCTCGATAGTGCTCGGCAGAGCTTCGGAGTACCACGAGGGGCCTCAAGAATGCTCTGAAGGGAACCGAAAGGGACCGGGATTGCCCTGAAGGGTCTTAGAGGGGGTGCCTGAAGGCTGGGAGAGAGGAGAGAAGAGGGAGGTGTGAAAATTATTAGGGGTGAAGCCCTCTATTTATAGGGTCCAGATTCTGGCTAGTTGTGTCGCACGACACTGTCAGCCATTACCACTTTTTTATTTTCCTGGATTTAAGGAAATATTGTGGACTTTAAGAGGATTTTGTAATTATGATGTCGGATGCAAAGTGGTCCGCACGGACTTGTCTTGCTTTTCCATATTTTTCAAAATTCCAAAAAAGTCCTTTTGTACTTTTTAATCCCAGAAAGGCCCCTGGGTGCAAAGAGGCCGCATGGACCAGTCTACAGGCTCAATATTTTATTATTTTTGTAATGGCAAGCTAGTTCTCGTCGAGAGCTTTTCAACCATATATGACACGTCTCAATCGGAGTTTGTATGAAGGAGTTATGACATCCGGAAGTTCGCCCTTGGTTTTTTTCGTATGCTTGAATGGAGAGCGGTCCTGATTGGGGTACTTACAGCCCCATGGTTGTGTTGATTTAAAGTCACATAAGTCCGTCTGAACCAATTCAAGTGGTTCACTATGTCTTTCAACTGAATGAAATGACTTTCTTGTTAATTTTGCTTCTACACAAGTTTCACATTTTTGTTTGCAATCAACTTTAAACTTTGAAATAGAATTTGATTTTGTCAAACGACATATAGAATCAAAATTAACATGACCAAATCTAGCATGCCACAAATTAGATGACTCAAACAAGTAAACGGAAGAGATATTCATATCATTAGCTTTCGCCTTAACAACCATTACACTTAACTTGAACAGACCATCATTGACATAGCCTTTACCTACAAACATTTCGTTCTTAGAAAAAGTGACTACATTGGACTCAAACACAATATGACAACCATGCTTTATCAAAAGCGATACAGACACCAAGTTCTTCCGTATATCGGGCACATAAAGCACGTTGTTGAGAGTCAACTCCTTCCCGTATGTCATCTTCAAAAACCACTTTTCCTTCACCTTTGATCTCGGAAGTGGCTGAATTTCCCTTGAATAGCTTCTCGCCATTCTTCGCAACAAGAGTACTAAACATGTCTCTGTTGGAGCACACATGTTTAGTAGCACCGGTGTCAATCCACCATTGATTTGGGTTTGAATCCACCAAATTCACCTCGGAAATCACAACTGCGAGGTGCATCTCGGACACGTCCCTAGCAATGCCTTCCACCATGTTTGCCTCACGAGCCTTCTTTGGCAACTTGCAAGCATGAGCCTTGTGGCTTTCACCACCACAATTATAACAAGTTCCTAAGAAGTTCTTCTTGGAAACACCACCTTTTGATCCCAAGTGGGAACGTTTGGAAGTTGACACAACCTTCCCTTTTCCCTTACCAAAGCTTTTGCCTTTGGAGCTTTGACCATGCTCCACCACGTTGGCCTTTGCCACACTAGAAACAAACTTATTCTCAGCGGCTCTATTATTCTCTTCAATACTCAAACGAAGGATGATTCCTTCCACATCCATTTCCTTTCGCTTATGCTTAAGGTAGTTCTTGAAATCATTTCAAGATGGAGGCAATTTCTCAATGATTGCAGTCACTTGGAAGCTTTCACTTATCACCATACCTTCGGCATGAATCTCATGCAAAATGGTTTGAAACTCATCAACATGAGATTTCACACTCTTGCTGTCCACCATCTTAAAATCAAGGAAACGGGCAACAATGAACTTCTTTGTTCCCGCATCCTCAATCTTATATTTGTGGTCCAACGACCCCCACAATTTCTTTGCAGATTTCTTTTCATTGAACACATTGTAAAGAGAATCTAAAAGCGAATTTAGGACATAATTTCTGCACAAGTATTCCACATGCTTCCATGTTTCAACCGCAACCAAGGTTGTAACATCGATTTCATTGTCACTCACCTTTGGCATATCCTCTTTCAGATATTTAGCCAAATTCAAGATAGTGAGATAGATATGCATCTTTTGTTGCCAATGCTTAAAGTCGTGGCCAACAAACTTCTCGAGCTTTTCAGTATGAGGGGTCGGGATATGGATTGTCTTAGTCACAATAGAAGAGTCAATTCCGTTTCCAGTTTGGGGATTAGTTTGGGATCCAATTTGGGTCTCCACGGTGTTGGTATCAGTCACATCTGAAACGGAACAACTTAGTTAGTATCAACAGTTAAAAAAGATTTGTAATTGACTCCCTCGATTAGGGATTATGTCCTAAGATTGTTACAAGGATGCCGAGGAAAACAATTACAGAAAATATAAATTACACTAAATAAACTTTAAAATACAAAGAGTAAGTTGTTGATGAAGATGCACGAGCCAAATTAAATTCACTGTCTCCTTAAGACATATTCGTCCCCTCACCGAGTGTGCTTGAGTTGCTTGGGACGCTTGTCTCCCAGGATAGAACGTGCGGACAGGGGGCACTTTGCACCTAAAGTTCCCAGCGAGCTGAATCGAGCTTGGACTAGATCACCTCTTGATGTTACAATGCAAGCTAGGAGGCCAAAGAAAGAAATAGCAATATCCACCAAGAGATTATGGAGGAGAATTTCAGAAGATAGGTGTTTTCTCTATTGTTCTATGTTTCTCCTTGTGTTTTTCCAAGTGTCTTCTTAGTTGTTTGTCAACAACTACTTATACTCTCTCAACCAAGATCAAAACTGAATTCATATGATTTAATTAGGTAATAAACAATATTATTACGAAATTAATCAGTCATTAATCCGAAAATATTAGCCATAATGATTTTCATTTCAGTTTTCCACATTGCTCGGCCGAGTCATGTGCCTCACGGCTGTCCAGAAATTTTTGCCCAGGATCTGCTCGGCCGAGCAAGACATATGCCTCGACTGAGCATGACTGTCCAGAAACTTTTGACAATTTGCTATGCTATGCTCGGGCGAGTCAATCACTCTGCTCGACCGAGGATATCAGTCAAATTCAAAGTCAAAGGCAATTTTGATTTACAAAATCAAAATTATTAGCAAAAGGTGGGCCACATACTTTGAGCATTCATATTTAATTCATCCAAAACTCATTTTGGACAAATAAATATTTGATTTTTTGTTCTCATCATGGAGTAGAACACAAACACATAAACAATTAAGTAATTTGACAAAATTACCCTTGAGGAAAAAATCCATTAATTTCTTTCAAAACACACTATTTTTCCAACACCCCTCTCTTCAATCCATTTTTTGATATATATTTTTTTGAGCTAGTTTGTGTTTGTTAAGGGAGAGTTTGCAGAAACGATGAAGAGAACGAAGCAATTTTGTCTCAACTCAGCTCTTCGAGCGAGCTCTTGATGCCGAAATCAACTTCTTCCATTTAGTTCATTCCCCATCTGGACCTTGGATTTTGCTGAAACTTGAGAGGAAGAATGGTAGAGTGAGAGAGGAGGTTGAAACTCAGGGGGCGTTTGGTTCGCGGTAATTGATCATTTCGGGGCGGAATGGAATGGTCAATTCCGTTGACTTCATTCCTTAGCCCCGTTTGGTTCGTTGAAATGAAAATTTTTTCATTCCCTACGGAATGAAATTTCATTCCAAGCGTTTGGTTCGTTGGAATGAAAATTTTTCCATTCCCTACGGAATGAAATTTCATTCCTTGGAATGGATTTTCATTCCTTCCAATTTTGAAAGGAATGATGAATTTCTTTGACAATGGAAAAAAATATTTTTTTTTTGACCAAAATACCCCCAAACCCAAGTCACCCCTACCCTACCCCCCACCCCCACCCCCACCCCTCACCCCCCACGATTTTTTTCCCTGCCTACACCCCCCACCCCCACACAAAAAAAAAAAAATTCCCTACCTACCCCTCCCCCATCCACTCGCCCCTACCCTCCCATCTAGCCCTGCCCTCCCCCCCACCCCTCACCCCCCACGAAAAAAAAATAATTTTTTACTCATTTTGCATACCCTTTTCTACCCTCCCACCCCCTCAAAAAAAAAAAAAAAATAAAATATTTTTTTTAAAAAAAGGGTAAATTGGACATTTTATATGCTTTCATTTCATTTCTATAATTTATATTTTCAAACCAAACATGATTTGCCAAGGAATTGAATGACAATTTCATTTCATTTCGTGCCAACCAAACGGAGGGATTTGACCAGTTTTTTTCCATTCCAATTCCTTAAGGAATTCAATTCCATTGACCATTTTATTCCTTCACTTTTTTTCCACCGAACCAAACGGCCCTCACTATTACCAACAACGAGTTTAAGCGGTCAATACTTAAGTTCCAGCTGTCGATAGCAATTTTAGAAAAGTTGCTTATTTTGAAAACACACAATAATAGATGTTTGATTTTTAAACTTTATATTCACTGACTAACCAATAGGTTATACAGTTGAAAAAGGTTTATGTTAAGAGGTTGGTAGAAGAGGCTGTCAGCGGCCACACGAGTATTAGGTTCAAGTCATGTGGGCAAAGCTTTGACACTTCTGATTGGAATAGACACTCCCGTTTACTTTGCACTCCCTCCCCGGTAATAATAATTTTATTTAATTATTCACAACGTATACTCTTTCTTTTCACTTGAAAATTCAAAATTTTCAAAAAGTCATCTAATTTGAAAATTCAAAATTCAAAATCTAAAAATCTAAAATTTTATTATTTCTTTATTTGAAAGTCATAAATTTTATAATCACAACAATTATCCACTAACTATTTATAACTCACATGTTCTCTGTTATCCAACTATCTACACTCACAACAAACAAACAGACAACACATTATCTTTTTCATTTTTTTAATTAATTTTTGAATTCCTTTATTTTTTAAACTTTCAAGTGAGATAATAATATATTCCCTCCGTCCCATATCTACATGCCTAGTTTGACTTTTCACGTAAATTAAGGAGAGAGTATTATATTGAAAGTGTTGTGAGTGTGAAAATAAAATAGGAGAGAGAATGAGTGGAGAAAATAGTAAATTATAATGGTGTTGTGAGTATTAAAATAATGTAGGAGAGAGAATGAGCGGAGGGAATAGTAAAGATTCCTTTCCATTTTAGGAAATGTGCACGTAGGTTTGGAACGCCCAAAATGAAAAGTGTGCACCTAGGTATGTGACGGAGGGAGTATTTTTATGTACACTAGTAATCTTAATAAAGGATACTTATTACTTTGTTACTCTCCATTCTTCCTTTGTCAACTCTCATTTTCTTCTTTCTCACTTTTTTTTAATGATTTTAATTCATTTTTTTTTAAAACAAACAACTATCTTTTTTACTATTTCTTACGGACAAACAAAAATTGCAATGAATATATCTTTATAGAACTGTGGGAGCATAAATCTCCTACGTGTCCAAATAACCTTCCATAATTATACATCGTAAAGATCTAAATAGAAAAGAGATATAGCCAGACACCATTATACAATTCAATTAGGGGCCGTTTGGTAGTTCTTTTTAGGCTTTTAGGCTGGATAAGATTATTAATCCAATAAGTTTGATGTTTGGTGCATTAAATGCAATCACTGTATTATTTCTAACAACCTGGATAATAACCTCTTATCCCCTTTTATTCTTTCTTATCCCCTTCTTATTAATTTCAAAAAAAGGATTATATTATTAATCCCCTGATTAATAATTTCCTCACTATTAATACAGACTAATCATATCAGCCTATCAAACGAGTCCTTATTGTACTGTTATACAATTCGACTATACTCACTAATCAATAGCGTGATAGGCTTTGTATGACACTTGGCGGAACCTCCGTGTTGTATGGCATGGCACATGCAATTTGTCCTGATTGGTTATATTTCCAGCCTGGTAGGTTGCACGTGCCTCTCTCATTTCAATGTGTGTCTCACGTAGATAAAGACGTGCACCAATACTCCCTCAAAGAGACAAAATTTAAATAGGAAAATGATCGGGAGGAATAGTTAGGAGAAAAAATCAATCTTGCACGCAAATTAAGGAAAATGATATAGGAAAGAGAAAAAATTTAAATGTTGTGAGTATGAAAAATTAAATAGGAGAGAGAATGAGTGGGAGGAATAGTTAGGAGAAAGAATGTTGTGAGTATAAAAGTAAAGTAGGAGAAAGAATGAGTGGGTGTAATAGTAATAAAAACTTTCCTTTTTGGGAAAATGCCTTTTTAAATGGGACACCCAAAAAAGAAATTTGTGCCTTTTCGAACAGGACGGAGTGAGTATTTGTTACTCCTACTCCAAACAGGGCCTTAGCTTTTTATTTGAAATGTACGCCCGTCTATTAAATAAAAAGAAAAAGAGAAGACGACTAGCAAAATAACAGCAGCTTAAATCACATAATTATTTAAAAAAAAAAAACAAATAATTTTCCATGGATAGCGAGGATTGGAAAAACAGTGTATTTAATAAATTACTCGCACAAAAAGAGAAGATAGGGAGAATTGTAATTTATACGAAATATTTAAAAAAAGAAAAACAATAAACATATATTTTTACGGTATCTCACCAGGGGCGAATCTACAGTAGTGTCGAGTTTTTTTTTTTTTTTTTGCAAAAAGACGTCTTTTTGACCTGTTTTAAAGAACAGACAACACCAAATGTTTCGCGCCTAGTGAAGCCTATTATCTCTTATATATGTAAACATTTTGAATTTTAGTTTCACGTCAATTTTATTTTTTTAGTAAAAAACAGACAAATCAAAACATTAGGTGTAGATCCTCAAACTGTATTCCACCCGTGAGGAGGGTTGGAAATAAGAAAACAATAAACATATTGAAATGGAAGAAAAAGGACATTAGTCAGTCGGTCTGTGAACGGCAAGAAGAAAAAGGATATTAGTCAGTCGGTCTGTGAACGGCAAAGTCAACTGTATTGTATAGGGACGACATTCTATGCCTTTTGCCATGTAAACTACTCTTTTGAACAAAGAAAAGTCGGAAATGAAAATTCTCCTCAGACAGACTCCCTCCGTCCCATATTTGTGTGGACCAAATATTTGAGCACACAAATTAAAAAAAAAATAAGAGAAATAAATAGTGGAAGGAGGTGTTTGTGAATATGAAAAATTAAATAGGAGAGAGAATGAGTGGGAGGAATAGTTAGGAGAGAGAATGTTGTGAGTATAAAAGTAAAGTAGGAAAGAGAATGAGTGTGTGAAATAGTAAAGATTCTTTGCCATTTTGGACAGTCCACATTAATCTGGGACGGACCAAAAGGGAAATAAGTTCACACTAATGTGAGACGGAGGGAGTATTCTTTTCCTCCCAAAAATGATTTTTCTTACTTTTTAGATTTTGCTATAAATAAATGAACTTTAAATAATAATTATTTTAACGTAAATTTAAAACATGTAATTGATACACCATTAACAATATTATTCGTAGTAATGATAAAAAATGAAAAGATTATTTTGGGACGGAATTGAAAATGCATGCAGCAGTATTCGTTTGGGGTTTTCACAAATGAGCAATTTTAAGGGGCACACATTCATTGGCACAAGTATAGAAATACATTTAATGTATAGTCGCAGGGAGACTCAACTCTCTTCTCAGTTGAGCCTTTACTCATTAGACTGGACTGGCTTCTCCAAATTGTGTATATTTAAATTCAATTTATTTCAGAGCTAGTGTTGACAGATAAAAAACCCAAATTTCCCGTTTTGAAAATATAGTTATAATTTAATGTTAACGATCAACTCAATTGAATTTTGATTTATGGAAATTTAGTTATAGTTGTGAGATTCTGAGAGCAATTGCATGTTTAGGAGGGAGTCAGTCATAGGATTCTCTAATGAAAATCATTATCACTAGCTAATTAATCATACTAAAAAGAAGCTTTCTTTCTCTTTCTGTATAGGTTTGACTAGTAGTCTAAAATAATTGATAAATAGTTGATAAACAGAGAGGTTATCAAAGAAAGCAAAGCATTAATGGAAAGGGGTGTGTTTGTTGTATGTGTAGGTGTGTGACGGCAAAGAGAAAAAGAAAACGATCCTTTTGGTGTTGGTCAAACTATGACTTTTTGCTACTCCATGTTTATGTTGGTCAAGTCTGTAACGATCATTGGGTGCCCTAATTAGCAAGGCAAACTGATTTAATTTGACTTAGGATCTGCAACTAATTTTCAAACCTAAATGATTGGATTTAAGTTCATTTTGACTGCTTCGGTTCGGACACATCATGGGTCCCTTGGAATAGTGCTTTAAAACACTATTCAAGGCATTTATTCGTCATTTCACACTGAAAATAAAACAGGGCGGCAGGTTTAGCAGGCTACCTGCCAGAACGGGCCGAAGTCGGGCCCGTAGCCTGATTTGATTGTGGGACGTGACGGCCTAAGCGGGCTGCCGGGCTCTGGGTATGATTGGAAATCTCCGGCTATAAACCATAATCCATCCTCCAAGCATTTTATATATAAACTCATGGGCCCTATCCTTAGAGCTGAGCCTCAGTCAGCATACCTACATCCTAGTTGGGCCTAGTTAGTAATGACACCTGCTACCCATTAAAAAAAAAAAAAAGAAGCCTTTTTGATTAGGTTTCTTCCAAACCCAAAATGAAGAAGGGAAAGAAAAAGGAAATAAAAGAAGGGGGTTCTTTGTTTTAATCTTAATGAAAAACCTAAAAAGTGTTCTAAAACTCCGCCTAGGCGGTGTCTAGGCGGCACTCACCCGCCACAAATAACACCAAATCAGTCAACTTATGCGTTAAAGCCATTAGGAGGTGATTAGGCGTCCTAGGCGTGATTTAGGCGTTGTGTGCCTCTTCACTAATAAGCCAAAGACCCCAATATTTATACTACTCCCATTTCTTAGTGATTTAATACATAACCGATGTGTGGGATATGTGTGCCTGTTAACTAAAAAGCTAAATTCCCCACAATTTATACTTCTCATTTTCTAGTGCTTTAATACATAACCGATGTGTAATATGTGTGCCTCTTCACTAAACAGCCAATTGTCCCACAATTTATACTACTACAATTTCCTAGTGCTTTAATAAATAACCGATGTGGGATATGTGTGCCTATTCACTAAAAAGCCAAATGCCCCACAATTTATACTACTCCCATTTCATAGTGCTTTAATAAATAACCAAAGTGGGATACGTGTGCCTTTTCACTAAAGAGCCAAAGTCCCCACAATTTATACTACTCCCATTTTCTAGTACTTTAATACATAACCGATGTGAGATATGTGTGCCTCTTTACTAAAGAGCCAAAGGCCCCACAATTTATACTACTACTCCCATTTTCTATTACTTTAATATATAACCAATGTGGGATATGTGTAATTCTTCGCTAAAAGTTCATTTTATATGGATTATATTTATAAATTTGTATAATTTCTCGGCCACGCCTGGGCTCCGCTTAGGCCCCTATGCGCTAGGCACGACTCCACCGCCTAGCATCCGCCTAGCGCCTTTTAGCCTAGCGCCTTTTAGAAGTAAAAACTAAAAGCAACTGAATGTTTCATAATACTATCTTACATGAATGTGTGAACAAGGAGGCCCATCACAAGAATACACGTGAATATAAAAGACTCGAATCTTCATTTCGTCTTCTTCTTTTCTTTGGTTGGATACAGTTTTGAGCGTCGTTGTTTGAACAAATATAGGTACAGCTTAAGCCACAGAAATGGGTAGACAATAAGCACAACCTGAATCAAGTGGTTACAGAGAACAAGAATCAAATGTCTCTTACACTAATGATGCAATATGGTGAGATCATTAAGGATTTTAATGTACTTATGCTACTAAAGATGCTTAAACTTTAACTTTATCAAATGTCTCTTAAAGTGAACTTTGGACATTCATATTTAGGAAAGGTGGGAGTAACATTACTACTGCAACAAAATTATATGCATACCTTGACAAATGTATAATAACTGAAAGGGAGGCTAGCAAAGAAATCTGCATAAAGATTTTTCTTCTTGATAAATGGAAGTGCCTGGTACATGAGCCACACTGCTCCAAAGGAAAATATGAGAAAATGTAAATTAAATTAAAGGAAGACTTGCATAGCTAGAATAAGGAAGTTTAAAAACTCATGTTCTTACTTTCACCAGGAAATACCCCAATCGGGTAGAACACAATGAACGCCGTGTACCTAACAGAAACAGAACACCCTGTTTGAGTGTGAAACTTCTGATATTAAGGAAACTTTTGCGTTTGTGAGTGCATGCAAATAGGTGAAGTTTATAGATGGTTAGAACCAAACCTGAGGTAGGTGATAAAAGATGGACAGTTTCCCAAGTAGCTCAGACCATAGTACGGGTACCTGATGACCTATTAATAGCAAGGAACAATTGTACAATTTAATTCACAAAAAAGGTGTTCATTAACAGGAAGAATGTATGCCTAACTAAATGTTACATAATCAAAAAACGGATATTCATTTTGGGACGGAGGTGATTTTTACTTTGATTATCATGTTTCATAAATCAGGAGAACGTTACATATGGGAAAAGAATAAAAGGATTATTAAACAAATACTAGTATATGAGAAATGAAGTATCACATGCCTTCAAAAGGAAAAGAGATTTACTATACTAGCTCCATCCGAAAATGAGTCTTCATTTTTGTTCTAATCATGAACAAGAATAGGAACTCATTTTGGAACAGAGAGTATATAAAATGATGCAATGGTTGATAAAAGAGGTCAGGCAATCTTATTTCTTCCTCCCACTTCAACAAATAATGAGGCTCTCTTTCTGGTGAAATATGAGTTCTTAATATGGATAGAATAGAATATAGAGACGAAGGATCTTAATATCTGAGCTGGGAGTTGGGACAATGTACAAGTACAACATAGATATGCCCAAAGCCATTTATATCTAATGGTCAAAAAGGAACAGCGAAAAGAAGTACTTGTAACAGAGTGGGAGAGGAATAATGAGGAGTTAAAAAAGAACGAACTTAAACTATTTTCAGTCAAAGAGCGAAAAGGCCAAAGTGCTCTAGCTCAAGCGTCATCTATCTCTTTCCACAAGAGAGGCCAGGGGTTCAAACCCCACCAAATGCAATTTCTAGCACTTTCAAGTGTCACTCTTGTAATAGATTAAGCCAATTCATCAATAGAAAAATCCATTTTTTTAAAAAAATAAATAAATCTAAAAGCGAAAAGATGCCAATCAATTATTTAATTTATGAAAGGAATAACCAGAAAATTTATGTTCTGAATCGTATCTCAGACCAGAATAAAGTAAAATTCGAGGTTTTTCAACAGAATAAAGGAGTACTTGTAACAGAGTGGCAGAGGAATAATCAGGAGTTGACAAAAAATAAATCTTCACTATTTTCAGTCTAAGAGCAAAAAGACGCCAATCAATTTTTTCTCATAGAAAAGAAGAACCGGAATATGTATGTTCTAAATTGTAGCTCAGTGAACAGAGAGGTTTTTCAACTTGAGGACACAACATTTATAAAATTAGCACTAATACAAAAAAAGTTACTACCCCTGTCAAAAAATGAATGACCAAAAAATTTTCAAATTTGGTCTTGATCAAAAGAAAATTTGAAAAAAAAAATCGGTCATTCATTTTAGGACGGAGGTAGTAATTATGCAGTTAAGCTAGAGTTTAACCTTGGTACCGTAACTTCTCATAATTTCAGAACAACTTAGGTGTACATAGTCTCCCAAACATGAGAGTAAAGAAACTTTACTTTACCAAAGTTAAGTGGACTCCACTTAAAAGAAAAATCACCTCTTGTCTGTAAAATCATAAGACATGCATCACCGTGGCTAATAAAGGGTCACTCACTATCTCCCATTCCAGAGCTGGTGCACACAAATCAAGCCTTTCCGCTTAGGAAACTTTTCTCATCAACTCTAGATGTGGGCCAAGGAAGACCATCAGTATGAAGATCAACGTAACGCGTCTTTTTTCTCGATGTCATGCTTAATAATCTGAATAAATGAATATCAGCATTGGAGCTTCAACTTCAACAAGCTTCAACAGGGACCAAGCTATTCCCTATTGGATGATATGAACTTTAGATAGCTTTCTGTTTTCCCACTAAATTTGTATAGTCATATCCCCTCCAACTTGGGTATATGAGGGTACATAACCTTCATAAGATTGGTTTCTTTTTTTGTTGTCCTTACATTTCCGATTTCTGCCTTGAAGCACTGTATAATAAGTTTCCTTACAGTCTATTGTTATATCTACTTCGGGGGGAGGGGGGATAAATATCTCTCCCCCTCCTCCCAACACACAGAAAAATTATTCTACTCCCTCCATCCCAAAATGAATGACCATTTAGAAATTAATGGTCATTTTGAAAAGGTTGATTTTTAATAAAAAAAATCATAATATTTTTTATATTCACTTTCAAATTTTTAGTTTTGAAAATATATAAAGAACTATGAAAAATCATTCGAAAAAGAAATCATTTAGGACAGTTTTTTGACAGAAAAGTTTCAAAAGGTCATTCATTTTGAGAAAAAAAAAAGGGCATTCAATTTAGGATAGAGGGAGTATAAAGAAAGAAAAAAGATGTTATTCTGCACATTCCAACAGAACTTACAAACCTAACAAGTACCACAAAGAGTCCATCTATTTGTTCAACAGACGTCTAAAAAAGATTACTTGATTACAAAGTCTTGCCGCAGCATTGATATTGTGAAAACCAAGTCTTGCTACATTCATACGGCCTTCAATCAAACCAAGCATAGGGCTTAAAATTGTTTATACTTGTTCAGAATCACGGGGATTTCCCATCTTTTTCCACTTTAACAACACTCTATGATTGATTGCTGGTAATATCAAGGCAAAATTCATGGAAATTTATTGACCTCCTTTTGGCACAAATAGATTTTAGCAGCAACACATATTTGTGATATTTTATTTCTATGAATGTTTCCCTTTAAGCAATACAAAGAGTTAGAATCATTTGCACATGCCAGAGACACAAACACAGAGGAAGAGAGCCCACCTCACTTAAGCACCATGCAACAAATGTAATGAAAACGGAAGGCAATCCTTGGACCTACACCACAAGAAACAAACTTAGGTTAACCAAGTCGAACAAAATGAGTATACTAAAAGTAATAGTTTACGAACTAACGATCATATTCCAAGTCTGATACATATGCACTACTTGCATATTCCTTTAACCTCAATCCAGTCAAATCCAAAACGGTCACATGGAATTGTCGTTGCCACATTATGGGAAAATGTAGCTCAATAAAATTGCTACTTAATACAACCTCCAGTTCTATGATATAAATGGAAGAATTCCCAGTACACATTTGAGATTAGATGTGGCATCACAAACCTCAGAAACGCGACGAACAATTAATAGCAGGAAATGAGTCCTGCCACTCCATTGCAACAAAGGAAAGAGAATCCCACTCGGAACAATACCTTAAAAAAAATCAAATGGCATCCATAAGCATAAAGTTAAACATTCTAATCTCAAAATTACAGTGTTTTTCCCCATAAACATATGGCTTTAAGAAAGCAAGAATACAATACTTCCAGTACCCACCAATAGCTCCATGTATAATCTCCAAGAATCCAAGAGCTTGCAACAAACCTTCACACAACCAAAAAAGAAACCACAACATAAATATTATCAACAATTTACATTTTTTTCAAACAAAAATTTCAACAAACGGATGTGGGTATTTATAAAAAATACTAACAAATTAGTTCTCCAGCAGAAACGTAGGCTCCATTGACTGATTTTGTAGCAAAGAAGTTGCTAAAAATTCTGAAGAGAGCAATTGCCCTGCAAAAAATGGAGTTCACAAAGATCAAACCGAGTTCGTGTGTGTAAGTGAGGGAGAGGGCAAAAGGGTACAAACCAGCCAAGAGCTTGAAGGAGATTGTAGGAGAAGAGATAGAGATTAGATAATTGAGGCATTTCTGTGATGATGGGGATGAACAATAACGATGGCCCTAGTTCATGGACGAGTTAGAAATTCTTAATTGAGAGGAGAAATTGAATTATTTGGTCCCATATCCACGGGAATTAGGTTTGTTTGAGTGAAGAGAATCAGTACTGGGTTAGGTGGATCATGGATGACCACTTGTTGAGATTCATTTGATCACTCTGATGGCATGCCCGCCAGGTGCTCGTAAAAATGCCTATAGGAAGCAATTGTTCCTACTAAGAACCGAGAGAAAAATAGAAATAGAGTTATATTACAGGCATAAAATAAAGCTTAAAAAATATTAATTATGAATTATACTAACTTTTAAAAAAAAAGAAATTATAAATTATGAGTTGAAAATCACTGATTGGATGTTTATTATGTAAATTCAGATAGTAGTTATTGCAACAAATACATTCTTATTGCCTCGAACATACCTAACCTATCTATCGAACGAGAAGTCAATGTGTTGTTCGCAGCAAAATAGTCCACAAAGCTTCAAATTTCAAGGAAGGATGGATGATTACTCAAAAGCGCGCCTGCCATACACAAAGACAACAACAATTTCAGCTAAAAAGTGAGCTAAAAAGGTCACTTTTTCTTTAATAAAAAATGTTTGTTTTCTATTTTTTTTTTTCAAAGCAACCAAAATGAGAAAGAGATAAGCACGACGTGAATGTAGAGGAGGAAGATGGCTTCATTGTGATGGTTGTTAATGTTGATGAGCAACAGGGCGGGAATTATTAGCTGGAGGTAGGATCGCCAAGATATATTTTCCTCTTCCTACCTTGAGATGTGAGATGATTTTGAAAGTGTCAATATTAACAACAATTATATTTAAAGAAAAATAGACTGAGAAATACAAAGAAACATAAAATTAGAACATTTAACTTTTTTTTAGTAATGAACTCTTAAATTATTAAAGGAAAGACACTTGAAATCGTTTCTGGTATGTTTGAACCTTTAACGTTTCTTATATAAAAGTTTTCGGATATTCTTAAGTTAGAACTATTTAACAATGTTAAATCATATCAATATAAATAATAGATTACCTTTGTAACACTTGCCGAAAATAGATCTAGATACTCTAAACTTTCAAAGTTAGGGGGGGGGGGGAATATTGGAATTTAGTCCATTCTATTCCTACTCGGATTCGGATTCGGATTAGGAGTTATTCCTGATTTAATCTGTTGCAGCCCTCTGCCAGCTATTTAGACGTTAGTCACATTTTTTGATATCTATTGTTGCTGATATTAATTTTGCTTTGTTTGAATATCATATACTCGTATTATATAGTGCTGCATTAATTCTGATCATTAATAATATAACAAGGAACATGACAAATTTGGGACCTCCACTTTATTCCAAGTCTCCCAATGCTACGGATTGTTACAACAAAATATGCAAGGACATTTCCAAATTCCCCTTCTTTTCTCCCTTCTTTTTCACCTTTCTGAAAAACAAAAAATATTTAGCCACCAATTGATTGGTCAAACAATACATTAGTGGCATGGATTTGGTTTTGATTCTTAGCACTTAATAGTGGCCTTTTGCCTACTTGTCCTTTATTTAGTTAATTAAATGATTATTACTTTTTTAATAACAAGTTAATCAAGCTGGATCTCCTGTAATCATGATTTTCTAATTAACAAAACTCATTAGTGGAACTATCCTCCCTTTCACGCTGCCACAATAAGCTTATTTTATAGAACAATCTCAACATGTTGACCTTATTTATTAGCACCGCTCGCCTAATCTATAACTAAATAATTGATGAAGTGTAAACACATTAAATAATTGATGAAGTGTAAACACATTTTCCCGCTCAAACAAGCATCTGCGCTCAATAAAGACCAGATTCATTCTCTCTAATACCAATTACTGAATATACCCACTCATAAATCCCAAGATACCCCTGATAACTGACAATAATTTAAACTGAAAACAATTCATAGTGTTCAAAATAAGTTGCGTCGTTTAATATTCCGTATACACTCTCTCTTCTCGATCTCTACAGGCCGATTTCTCTCTACTCCTCTCCGAGCGTCACTCTCAAAGCCAGATAGGCTGGCTCAATGCAATTAGAAAATGGCAAAAGGAGTTTGTTGTAACATGAGCTCTAAGGAGTTTGTGGACACAAACACCAAGGATCTTCTAGGTAGTCGGGTTTTTGTTTTTATGCCAAGGGGTGAGGTAAAAAAATTACTTGAGTTATGAAACATATATTATTTCTCATTCCTAATAATTTCTTTTGGGTCGTCAACAGATTAAGAATTTACCAAAGGGGGCAAATGTAATTGATTATACTTATATGATACACACTGAAGTTGGAAACAAGATGGGGGCTGCAAGGGTAATCTTCTTTGATTCTGATTGGAAGTTTATTTTACCTACGGAGACGAATTGTCATTGCAGGATTTCTCTATTTACAGGTCAATGGCAATAAAGTTTCTCCTAAGCATGTGCTTGCAAACACGGAAGTCGTGGAGATAGTGTAAGACAATATCAAATTTTTCTGCCATCATCCTATTTCCAAATTTAATATGAAATGATGAACTAATAATGTTTCTTGTGATGTGATGCACTTCATTTGTGCATGATCCGATAAAGATTTCGTGAACGTTTACATATGTTTAGAGAAGGGAGTGAAATCAATTCCATTTGCTTTGTGATTTGCTTTGTGATGATTGATACGATGTGATTTTTTACTTAGTACTAAATTAATATTCCCTCTGTTCCGAAAAGGTAGTCCCATGTTGATTTTGGTGGTCAATTCAAATGATCGTTAACAAAAAATTTATATAAATTTGATTATCCTCATGAAATTTCAAAATTTGTTATTGATGCACTACAAAAAAAAAATACTATTATCAACATTTTTCTTATAATTTTATTATGATAATCAAATTTTCAAAAAAAAAAAAGGTCAAAATTAAATTTAGTAGACCACTAAAATAAAGTGGGAGTATCTTACGGGATGGAGGGGTATCATATAAGGTATGGAGCCATTGATACCGTTTGAAGTGTGATCAAGGATTAGAAATGCTTGGAAATTATCATTACTTGATGAGCATTTGCAGTGGTTAGAGAATGCACAATTATGAACAACATTCCTATTTGTCTTCCTCTCAAGTTGTTATTATTGTTGTTAATGAGCTTTCAACTTGTAAAAATGATCAATTGTCTTTGGTTGCTTCCTGTTTGCATTTGCAGGAACGCTAGAGTAAATCTGCTTTTCAAAGGCACACGGATTGAATGCAACATGCAAAAACACGTAGTGCCAGGCATAAGATCATGAGAGTAGGTTTCCGTTATTCTTAATATGGATACACTTCAGATATATGTTTTCCTTTGCTTTACAATATGCATTTGATGTTTTCTTCGGTTCTTAAGAGAGCAAGTTGCACTATGTGAAGCTGAATTAACAGTTGATTCAGTAAATGGGTAGGATTTTGAAGCTAGACTCGATTAGTAAAAGCAAGTAGTGGGAAGGAGTTGATATTTTACTCTTCAATAGCTATCATCGGTGGATGCATAGCGGCCACCTTCAAACGTAAGTCGTTTAAATTCTCTATAGAGTCTATACTATATATATTTGTATGGTTTTGAAGATGGGATTACTATCAAGTTGGTGACAAGATAACAAAAGGCATGAATCGGATGGAGGCTTATATGATAGCTTTAAAAACCTGGGCTAATTGGGTTGATTCCAACACTGATCCTACCAAGACTAACGTCTTTTTTAAAGGCATTTCTGTTGTCCATTACCCGTAAGCTTTTTACTCTATTTCTGCAGTTCATTATCTGCAAGCTCTTACAGGCCATTTATTTACTCTGGATTTACCTATACTGTTTGATTAAGATTGCCTTATTCAGATGGGTCCCTTTGAATGAGGGGATTGGTGGGGGTGGTTATGGCAGATGGGTCTAAGGACAATGATATGACATAATTATAATATCTAAATACTATGTTTTTCGTTCCTATAATTCTTTATTTTCATGTATTTAGTATAGGTTTGATGTAATTTGAGTAAAATATGTATTGAGAGGATTTAGTGAGATTTTATTGTAATTCAGGGACCAAACTGCAATTATGGAAAGCTGGGGAGTAACTGGAATTATAAAGTTCAGGAGCTAAACTGCAAATCTGTAAACTCAAAGGACTAAACTGCAAAGCTGAAAAGTGTAGTGACCAAAGTGAAAAACTGGAAACTGCATTGGCAACAATGGCACGAGTGGTGACACTATTCACGATTCGTTTTCTCATTCAGCTCACGTTTGAATTTTTTTGCACGACTCGTGCTACGAGGTTGACCAACGTGGAGTTTGTTGACTTTGTTTTAAAATCTTTTTTTTTATTTTTCTTTTCCTTTTTCCTTCCTGGCGTGTGTTTGGAAGATTTTGCTTTTTATTTATTTTCCTTATTGAATTAGGTTTTTAGGGTGAAGAATATATACTTCCTTTTAGAACAATTTGAGGGTTCCAACCTTTATACTTTCTTTGAGAGCTTTATTAATTTTTATGGAGAACTAAATTATTTTGCTTTGGAGTTAATTATTGGAACCGTTCTTGATTTCAATTGAGGTTAATTCTTTTCATCCCTTTTATCATATTTATATTTTCTTCTGTATTTATTGTTTAAATTAATTTCTAGGGTTTTGCAATTAGGCCAATTGTTAAACTTTGGTTTTTAATTTATTGCTAGAATCCCCTAAGATTGTGTCAATTTAGGGTTTCGCAAGTAGCAACTTTATGGTCCATGCATATGTCATGGTGGATTGTGAAGTAGGAGAAAATAGACAAGTATTTAATTGAAATAACATTAGAACGTGTTCTCGATCTTAATCTCTTAAATCGGTAATCAATTAATATTGTGAATCTAGACTGTGTCAGTTAGGTTTAAATATTGATTAGGGTTATTAATGAGTGTGTCACTGCTATTAACTAATATCAAAGGAAGAGATAGATATTGAAATACATCTCGTGATCGAGTGAATAGGATAAAATTGAAAAGAGTTGACCGATGATATTTGAATGATAGACGTGGATAATAATTAATCCAAAGTGCTTTTCTTTATTTGTTTACAATCTAGTTTTTATTCCCGTCTTAGGAATTAATTAAAATCAATCTTAGACCCCCAAGCTGGTCTGTGACTATTACATAAACAAATAACCGTTCTTCGGTGAATCGACCTTGGACTTGTCCTTGCTGCAGTTTTGTAGCCGAGTCTTGGTAAGTAATTTGTAGGCGTGCGATTTTAGCCTATCAGACAATAACTTTGAACTGTGTGACAGTCTAATTATTAGTTGTTGGATCATTTCTGAAGGGTTTAATCATCTTTTAAGTATCAATGGTGCTTTTCTTTGAAGTATCAACAGTAATCCACAATGCTATTGTCTTTTTTGAACTATCAATGGTGCTTTTCTTTTAAAAATTGGATTGGTATGGACAGAGAGGGTGGGGTGGGGGAAGAAGCTGGGGCTGCTCTCATCTGTAAGTGAGCAGGGTCATATTTACACGAGTACTGAAAATCTCATTGGTACTGTATGCGAAAGACCGCCTAAGTAGCTTACTATCTTTTAAGTCAATCTGTAAATAACTTTCTATCTTTACCCTTATAGCTTTAATCATGTTCTTGATAAATAACTTTCTATCTTTACTCCTGTTCTTGATGTAATACTTTTTTTTTTTTTATCAATCACTGTGGTCCATTCTTTTTTGTATGGGCATGTCTTCTCTCAATCTCTTGCCCCACTCCTATCTCTCTCTTTCAGTTTTTGTATTTTTTTTTTTTTTTAAATACAAGTTTTGAAGCCAGGAATATGTCTACTGCTCCCTCCGTCTCACTATTATGTTTGACCACATTTTCATTTTTATTTGTCTCATTTTGTTATCATTTATAAACCCAATGCAAAATTTTTATCTTATTTTTCTATTATACTCTTATTTATGATTTACATTTAACTAATTAATTAGACATGTACAGATTCTTATACAATAATTAAGGAAGGGTATAACTGGAAATGTAAATATTAAACAAGACATTTATTAAAGTTTCTTAAACTACGTGATTTTCTCTTGTGACCAAATATAATGAGACGGAGGGAGTAATATTATAAATTGTGATATTATAGAATCCCTTCCTTATATTAGCATAAAATTTTGGTAAACTTTGTCGCAAAATTTGCGAGGCAGATGGAGATGTAAATAAAAATTAAAGTGAGGCAATTATTTATGTAGATTTTTTGTTACAAGGATAGCAGTTCAAATGCTCTATATCAATTTGAAGTTTTTTGGGTATATTTTTTTTAGGAAAAACTCTTTTGTGGTTTGTTAAACTTCCTCTGTGCATAAACAATTTTTTTATTAAAGATTTTTTTTTCCAAAATAAATGACATTTTGTAAATAAAATTTTGTTCCTAGACGCTACTTTACTAAAAAAGGATCTCTAATCATTATATACTTGCAAAACTAGATATTTAGAAATTGAATAGTTTGTACCAAAATAAATAAATAGTGGATAGTAAAAAAATGTATTTTTGCCATTAAATCCTAAAAAAATACATTTTAAATTAACTTTTATATTTATAGTAACTCTTTTAACATAATTTCTGTTGTTTGTAAAAGTTTTTTGGTCGTGCGTTTAATTAATGAGAAGAGGTGATAGATTAGTTTAACCTAATTTAACAAGATAATATTTGTAGTTTAAAAAATTATCAAAGAGTTTTCAACGAAAATGACAATTATGTCTGATTGGAGGGAGTGAGGGTGACTGGCTGGCCAATTACAATTCTTCCTTGAGCCAATTGTCTAAAATTAATGGGTTGTCCTAAATTGCTTAGGAAATGAAATCTCTTATGTCAAAAGTGTACTCAATTAAAACCATATTGGCCATTCAATCTCCATTAACTTTTCTTTCCCAGCTTATTAGTTGGCATATCCTAATTCATTGGCCGATTTTTAAATGGTCCAAATGTTATGAATAAACAACTTCTTAAAATATTCGTATTATAGGTCAGTAGGGGACCTAGGAGTTATATGCCTCACCCCACCCCACAAAAGCCATATGCTCTTTACTTGCAATAGATATTTATGTTACGAAAACACTTCAAAATTTATTTTATTTTTACTTAAAACTATTTCAATTTTTGTGTGTTGTATACTTGTATTTGGTGCGAGAGAGACATTTATTGAGATTCGAGTTTTTAAGAAATTCGAGTTCAGGTTTTGACCGTCCCTCAAAATTGACGGTGGAAAGATGTATTGAATCAGTTTTAGACTAATCAATTTAGCTACACTTTTAATCTTTCTTTTTTCTTCCCAAAATACACAATTTTTTAGTAAAAAACTTGTTCCAAAACACTGATGCATTGAGAGAGAGAGAGAGAGAGAGAGAGAGAGAGAGAGAGAGAGAGAGAGAGAGAGAGAGAGAGAGAGAAGCACATGATCTATAATACATAGGAGGTTGACTCAAAAGAGTAAAGAGTCAAGCATGATGATTATACAAAGACGATTTCTTGCCAAACACTAGCAAAAAAAAAAAAAAAGAAAAACTGAAAAAAAGAAAAACTGAAAAAAAAACATAGCACAAGAGGGTTGGATATCTAAGAAACCCCATGCTAATGCTACATACAAGTTAGAGCTTCTTCCTTAGGGGATAGAGACATATACATAATACTACTATCTTAATAAATTATTGCATCTATATACAAACTACTGATCAATAAATAAAATTAGCTATCAAATTAGCCGGTTAATGATGCGCCAAATTGCTCACTCATGGGGTAATTAAACATATTATCAATAGTGGACGTAGTAGTAGTAGTAATCTTCTCTTGATCAGTAGTATTCATCATCATCCAAAGTGTGTCGGGACTATAATCCCATAACGGAGACGTTAAATTACTAAAAGGGTCATAAACCGGCTTTATACTATCCCCGCCTTCTTCTAATAGAGCTATATCTTTCCATATTTCATCCATGGAAACCTCTTCTTGGATCCTAATATTTTTTCCTGATTTAGAACTAGCCATTTGGATCATTTCGAGTCCCCCTGTGTCATAGAAGCTACACTCGTCTGTCTCGTTGGTTGACATGGAATCAACATGAGGGGTATTGCTGCAGTTGGATGAAGTCGGGGATGATGAGTTTGAAGAATTGGATATTGATGAAGAATGGGATGGAGACATGCCGCCCCTTTTCTTTTCTTGGGCCATCTTCCTCATGTGTGTCCTCCAATAGTTTTTGATCTCGTTATCAGTTCGCCCTGGTAATTTACGAGCGATTCTAGACCATCTGCCATGCCAAATTGTTGCTATTTATCATGATCACACAAAATTGTTTGAACTACTTAATTTTAAACCAAAAATAGACAACTGAATCAACTATTTAAATCGCCCAAAATCTTATACAAAAAAAAAAAAAAACAACAAGTTTCCCTGTAAAAAAAACAGGTATTTAGGACTTTAAAATCGTCAATTCATCTGTTAAACCAAGACAAAGAAAATGAAGAAATTAAAATAAAATGTAAAAGAAGATGATTTTCAAACCTATTTCCCCATTTGTTGTGAAGCTCAAGAACAAGGCGTTCTTCATGAGGAGTCATCTTGCCTCTTTTGAGACCAGGGTGCAGGTAATTAACCCAACGTAACCTGCAACTCTTACCTGTTCTCTTTAAACCTACAACCAAATAATTCACCAATAATAATTGGAAAACGTTAATTTTATTTTTTGCTCCTAGCAAAAAATTTCCCATGTCCCAAATAATCCTACCATTTTCATTTTGTCTCCCGCCACCTTCAAACCTGAAACTTTTGCTACGAAATCCCATCGTCGATCTCCAAACAAGTTCACGTAAAATACAAGCTGAACATCTTCTTGTTCAGTCCACGGTCCCTTTCTGATCGTCTCTCCGGCCACCATTTTTTCTCTCCACAAACTCTTTAACTTTTTTTCTTTCTTTTTGGTACGATACAATTTGATGGGAATATAATGTGGACACTAGTGCTTAATTTATACTAGTGGATTTCATTTCTATTATGGTGGGGGTTAATGCATGTTGTGATAATGTTTAATATATTTTTTATTTCAATAAATCTGAATGATAAGGGCTCTATTTAAATGTTGATATGATGTAAGCCATTAACGATAGTTGTTGATTATAATAGACACAAGTGGGTGATACGTGGATGTAATTTTCATATTTTTTGCACTCCATTGATGACTATATATAAATTCATTAGCGAAGCTAGATATATTTGTAAGTGATTCAAAAATGAGCGAGAATAAAAATTACACTGATTATATAGAAATTTAATAAAAAAGGGGGTCAAAACTGTTATAGTAATATCATTGTACATTTTTTTTTCCAAAAATGAGGGGGTTAAAACTAAAAAATTTGTTAATGTCAATGCATTTTTTTTAAAAAATGAGGAATTAAATTGGCAATTTAAAAAAAAAAAAATAAGGGGGTCAAGTGACCACCTTCTCATAGTGTGGTTTAGCCACAGATAGTCACTAACTTTATCATAATCAACAGGAGATTTACTAGTCATTTTGCTATGTGGGACACGTAGTAGTACGAATTAAAATAAAATAAAATAAAATGAGGTTGATTAGAAGAAAGGAGATATATGCAACTTATGGCTCTCAATTAAGATCATATAAAAAATGATTTGAGATTAGAAAAGTACGACTTTATTGTGTAAATTGTGAAAAGTGGATGGATTAGAGAAAGATTAACTAGTGGTTTAGCTTGGATATATAGATGAAAAAAGTTAATGGAAGTTGCTAGATTTGTTCTTCAACTTTACCCTACTTATAGTAAATGATGCTCTTAGTTGTCCCTTTAATTTGATTAATTCAAAATGTCCTAAAAAGTTAATATGGAATCAGTAGATATAACATTTTTTGAAATCACTGCAACAATTAATTTATTACAGCGTTCTACTTATCAACTAGAATGAGATCGGTATTGAGCGGATGTCAAATAAATTTTGACCTCCAAGTAGATAAAAAAGGTTGATGATTTTATCTACAGTAACTGTTGTAACGAAAAATCAAATCAAATCAAATCGCTACAACTATTTTGTATCCCTATGTATATGTTTGGAAAGGAAAGGTAGTTGCCGAAATAGCTTATGATTTTATGAGCATGTGTTGGTCTCTCGATGTAATTATAAATGGAGAGATTAAAGTTGAGCTACTTGAGTAGTATATATATTGCTTTAAGTAATTTGTTGTTGAAGAAACTGAGAAAGGGGATCTTCCCTAAGAAGGAAAGCTTGTCATGTTTCAAAATTTTGAGTAATACATATATTAATTGGGCCCTATTGCTACAAATAACAAAAGACCTTTGTTTTTTTTTTTTTTTTTAGAATTAAACTATGTCATAAAATTTCATGTGAAGCGTATTCTTAGCTTAATTTGTCTATTTATTTTATGATATAGTTTTTTTTAAGTACGCAAATCTGCAAATACAGAAAGGGAGCAATTAACACACATTACAAGAAAAGAAGAAGTAAAGATGAAAAACTTTTTGCTAATATGAAGTGAAAGAATTACGGCCGATTATGGCATCCACTTTTAGGCACTGGTCGTCATTAAGTCTGCAAAAATCACAGTTGGCATGAAAAATCAACCCTGGGTGAATCCTCCAATCTGAAAATATGTTACCTCTGGTGACGGGAACGATGGGAGCTACTTCGTTCATGGGTCCAGGCATAATGTCGGCCTAGACATAATACCTAGGATCACTCTCTAGAGTGGACCAACATAAAGTGCCCACCTCGACAAATTGTTTCAATCTCTCTATCAGCTGGTCACTCCACTCAGCTCTCCGTACTACTTTGCGCATGCCGGCGACTGTAGAGGAGAGGGAACTCCTGCCCCGACTGACGGCTTTCTACTCGAATAACGTGGGTGTTCCACCCAGCCACCTTGCTCGACATTGGAAAAATAAGTTTAGGCCGGTTAGGATCACTCCTAATCACTATCAGCCTGGAGTCAGACTTATAGCTAATGGTAAAGAAATGATGAAAAGCTGTTTGACAAGGTTAAAACCTAGACTACGACATAAAACAACAAAGCCGACGAGGAACCTCACGGCATTGGCCCATAGCATAGCCGGGACAACTTGCATATCCTCTAAGAATTCATTTATGAACGGATCTAGGGGAAGACGAAGACCCTGTTGAAATTGTTTGTAGAAAAAATTATCGTGGTTCAAACTATAGTAGAAGTCGGGCAGCCTCCTCAAGCTTTCAAAAGGGACCCAATGAGAATAACTTACATTGTACTCGTCCCTTGACACCCCATACTTGGTATGAATTTCTTCTATCATAGGCTCCCCGGCCTTAACTGGTCTTGGTCTAGGAGTATACGTCCTACCACGGCTATTCCTCCCTCGGCCTCTCCCTCCTCGGCTTCCTGAACCCTCTCCCTCGTCGAAGGAATTTACAATGTTTGATGACGTCGAATGACATGTTTGACGATCAACACCACTTCCTCTTCTCACCATGGCTACAAAACGAAATGACAAAGGGTCAGAAACTTGGCAAGGAAAATGGAAGACGAGGATGAAGAAAAATATCCCTCCTCGTCATAACTAAGGTCGAGGAGGGGACCTTACCCATCAATGGTGGACGATCTGAAGGGACAGATTGAAGATAGTGCAAGTTGATGTGATCGATTAAAACCCATGAAATACCATAACATTGGGAGATTCAGCATCTAGCTGATCAATTCTCTGCCCTCTTGGGTACCTTACATCGGTTCTAGGGCTTTGATATCTCGTCAAGATCTCCCCTATCTCTATCAGGCTCACCATCAACCAAGGGCAGTCAGATCGTTTGTAAATTCTAAAGTTTTTGATATGGTAGCAGAAAACGACATTAGGATTACTGCTCCAAGTTCTTGCCATTTCTAAAATAGCGAAAGGGACACGGAGAATTACTTAAGAAAACCTTCAAATTAGGTCAACAATGGCGGATACCGTGAAGAACATCAACTAAAAAACCCAGAGATCGAAGAAATTATCCTTTTGATCGAAGTTTGGTGAAGGGTAACAGATGAAATCAAGCACAATCGAGTGAATCTGGGCAGCAAGATCAAGAACACGAAGGGTAGTTTTAAATCTTGTTATTTCGCTCCTAAACCTCAACAGTGATAAAATAGAAGAATTGAAGCGGGTTTTTTGTTTCTATACCCCCAAGTGGATTGGGTCCTAAACATGATCCTTCCAAGAACGACGTACGAGAAAGGGAATGGGCTTTTCTACCTTCCTCGAACTAAGGCTCCGTTTGTTTCGACGTAAAACATTTTTCGGAAAACGTTTTCCGAAAAATGTTTTCCTGTAAAATGTTTTCCTGTAAAATATTTTACGGAGGTAGGGCGTAAAATGTTTTACGGAGAAAGGGTGTAAAATGTTTTCGGCTGTTTGGTAAGGAAAATGTTTTCCGGAAGGGCGTAAAATGTTTTATTTTTTATTTTTTTATTATTATTTTATTATTATTATTATTATATATTTTTTATTATTATTATTTATTTATTTATTATTTATTTTTTATTTTATTTTATTATTATTATTATTATTATTATTATTATTATTATTATTATATTTTTATTTATTTATTATTATTATTATTATATTTTTTTATTATTATTATTTTTTATTATTATTATTTTATTTTTTATTTTTTTATAATTATAATTATTATTCTTTTATTATTATTTTATTTTTTATTTTTTATTTTTTATTTTTTATTTTTTATTTTTTATTATAATTATTATTATTACTATTATTACTTTTTTACTATTATTATGATTTTATTATTATGTTTTATTTATTATTATTATTATTTTTTATTTTTTATTATTATTTTATTTTATTTTTATTATTATTATTATTATTATTTTATTATTGTTTTTATTATTGTTTTTATTATTATTATTATTTTATTGTTTTTATTATTATATTATTATTATTATTATTATTATTATTTTATTATTATTATTATTTATTATTATTATTATTATTATTATTATTATTATTTATTATTATTATTATTATTTTATTATTATTATTATTTTGTTATTATTATTATTATTATTTATTATTATTATTATTATTATTATTATTATTATTATTATTATTATTATTATTATTATTATTATTATTATTATTATTATTATTATTATTATTATTATGAGAAAGTAGAATATTGTACCTTGTGAAATATGAGTTGTACATGAAGGACACCATTTTTCGAAAAATGTTTTACTTATGACAAGATCAGTATGTCATTTTACTTGGGAATGGCGTAAAATGTTTTCTGAAAAACGTTTTCTCCATTTTTCAGAAAACAACCAAACAGCGGAAAACAAGTTATTTTTCGAAAAATATTTTTCGGGGGCTAAACCAAACAACGAAAAACGAGTTATTTTACGAAAACGAGTTATTTTTCGGTGAAACAAACGGGCCTAAGTCTTCTCGTCATTCCCCTAAGTCGACCTAGATTTAGTAGGTGAAATGACCAAGGCCCAGAATCAATGACGAGGAGACCTCCCTCCAAGGCCAAGCTGAGCTCCCTTGACGAGGAGAGGCCAGTTCTTTCATATCTCTTCCCCGGATCATCGTAGGCCGACTTGGCCATGCATGACGAGGAGAGGCCAGCTCGGCTCACGTACAGAAGTGCAATTTATATTATCATATTCAAATTGGGACATTGAGCAGTTATAATCCCCCTAGGATTATAATCACCTCACATACCAATTCCTATCCGACAAGGACTCAACAAATATAATCCTCCTAGGATTCATATCTTATCTCTTGGCAATACAATTCAACATGGATTATACATGACTATGCCTATAAATACAAACCATAATTCATATATGCTGGTACGTTATCTTTTGACTGTAAACTCTTCTCAATTGATTTCTCTCTCACACAAATCAAGTACTTACTCTCACGCCGGAAGACCTTCGCCGGAGAAGCTCCGACTTAGTTTACGTGTTTGTTTCTCTGTTTCAGGCTATTCAATCGTTGGGATATCACCTACTGCAGGATTTGGACTGAATTTGGGCTGATCCGATCGTTTCTGACAGCATCAATCATATTTTTCTTTAGTGCATAAACAAATATAATTATTAATTTATATAATAACATATCTACATACTTAGCCTAATTAACGGACATATATCTATATGTCCCCACATTTAAGAAAAAAGAAAAGTAGATCAAGAGTGTAAGATAAGAGCATAAATGGCCCCAACGAAAATCAAACAGCATACTACAAGACTACTGGCCGGGTTGCACAGTAAACAAAAATTAATAAAGAGCAGCCACAGACACGGTTGGCATCTTCCGTTTCAATAATATTTTCTACATTGAGTAAGACATCCTCCAAATTCATTACGTAATACACGCACTATGGACATTATGATAAGGAGATATTTAAAAGTGGTGGCTATATTTGAAAGAGATGTGACCCCTTCTCTTATTCAAATTCTTTTTTTGTACTATCATTTTGTTTTATATTTAAAACTGAATATTCCAGTTATTTTTATGAATTTAAATATTAAAAATTGATGGTTATAATAATATTTTCTAAGCAAATAATAAATTAATTGCATTAATAAAGTTGCAATTAATAAAGTTGCAGAAGATAGTGCTGCATAATAGTTGAAAACTCATCCAAAAGACAAGAATTTCTATTACAAATACGTACAATCGTAAATAAACTGACAACTGTAATAAAATAGTTTAGGATTTTGTTAGGATATCCTCTTCAAGGGTAGCTTAACAAGTGGCTTCATATTTTATGATCAAAATACTCCTTCTTTATTTTTAGTTCATATACAAGATGAAGAGACATTTTAGTCAACAAAAAATGGGTTAGTTGTTAAGGTACTCCTATTGTGGGTATCCTAACAAATCCCATATATACATATTAGGATACCCACAGTAGGAGTACCTTAACAACTAATTCATTTTTTATTGCGTAAAATATCCCTTCTTTATTTTTTAGTTCATGTACAAGATGAAGAAACATTTTAGTCATAAAATATGGGGCCACTTATTAAGCTACCCTTGAAGAGATGGTATCCTAACAAAACCCAATAGTTTAATACACCTGGAACTGTAATGTCCAACTTGAAACCTGATCTCCTACGAATGCACTTTCATGTAATAACTTGCGATGCCTAAATGCTTTTTGAATCAAAACATGGACACGGCCTATCAATGTTCTTTAGAAAATCCCTCTGGTAGAATTTGGCTTTGAGATAAAGTAACTCATTTGGGCAGACAATAAGTGCATAACCTAGCATCGCAAATATTGAAATAAGAAAAAACACAAACAATACACAAAAGCTCCCGACAAGGAGAAAAGACAAATACTTTCGACAATACCATCTCAAATTATCAGCTCTAATAATATATGATTTTTATTTTTATTTTTATTTTTATTTTTGTAGCAAAACTCATATGAATACGTTAAGAATGATAAAAAGTTGAGTCGCATCGTTAGGGTATTGAATGGTGCCAGCAATGCAATGGCTCTCCATTGTTTGGGTCTTTGGTGGGGTTTGTGATGAGAAGAGTGACCCCCAAATGAAATATTAACCGTTGTCAATTGTCATGACGCGGATGCCACCCACTTATATTTGTATATGGCCACCCAACCATTTATCTCTCTTCCTTCCCCAATTTTTTTTTTTATAGTGTTACTTTTTTTTTTTTTTTGGTACAGAAAATTGTAGTAATTGAGCTATCACTATGAGTAGCTAGGGAAGTATCACAAGAGTGATAAATTTTTCCCAACAAAATTTTAACAATGTTGCATTCTCAAGGTTCGAACTCGATACCTCTGATTAATTTATAACACCCCTTAACAGATGATTTAGATGATTGACGGTCTCCTCCTTACATTTTACGGATATACTTTATTCTTCTCAAAGCTTTACGGGAAAAAATGAAAAAAAAAAATCCCTCATTCTTAAAAATCATTCAAGTTTAACTTAAAGTTTATGAAAAATTATTTTTTAATAAAATTTTAGGTGTTATTAATAATTCTATTTTAATAGTTTAATTTCACTATCCACCTCTCAATTTTGAGCAAGCCACTCTAAATATGTAAGTGCAAAATACTCTAAATATGTAAGTGCAAAATAGTAACATTGTTTAAATAAATATTGATACAAAAGAGTAAATGAGACGAAATCAAATCTCGTAAAAACAAGAGAGAGAAATCAAAGTGAGTCTAAAGAAAAAGAAAAGAAAAAAGACAAAATCATAAAGAAGATAAAATATTACCAACCACGAAAAAATAAAAAATAAAAATCAATTGTGCTCATTAGCTTGACTTTTGCCAAATTCTAGAAGGTTTGCTAAAATTAATTAGTGAAGAACATTTTAATAGGACAACTAGCCTACTAGTACATATTAGAACGTAATATAATTATCCGTCCATTTTTTATATTTTAATAAGTATTAATTTTAATATTATTTAAATAGTACAATAAATAAAATACATTTGTTTAATAGCTTGAAAAATTATTTGTGAAATTTGTTATGGGTGGAGAAAATATAAATTAGTGATATGGAAATAATCTATTTGAACAGAGTTGTGATTCGATATGGTTTAATTTTGAGACTTTTAAAACTCAACGTTACTTTAAAACAAACTCAAGGGTTTGATTTGGTCTCCGATTCTTCATTTTAAACTAAAAAATTGAATTGAATCCGTCATAATTAAACTTACAAAATTAAATCTTTCTAAAATAAGCTGACGAGTTTTTGTTAAAAAGAACTCGGGAATTTGGTATGGTCTTCGATTCATCCTTTTAAACAAACCAAATTGAGTTGAACTCGTCATAAATGAACTTACAACGATAAATCTTCTAAAACTGACTATGCGCACCTCAGCTATGCTTGGTTACGGGCATGGTTGTGCTCCCTTTCTCTCAATTATTACAATTTTTTAAATGATTTTTTTTTAATTTATGATGAATATAAATAAAACGGAGAAAGTAATTTAATTAGAAAAAACTCAATTGAGGCATTTAAAAAAAAAAATTGAGTTTGTTTGATAAGAATATAATTATCACCTAAAAGATTAAGAAACCCATAAAAAAGGTTTTAAAAGGAAAGTTAAAATTGACTTATTTCATATCTTTTAGAAAGTGAAGGTTTTATGAGTTATACAACTATAATTAAAATGTCCATGGAAATTTCCCAATTAACTTTTCAGCGCTTAGAATTTAATATTTTAGCTCTACCTTTTTCGACATAGGTTTTCAGATATTGATTTTCATTTTCAACAAACACAAAATTTAAAAAGAAATAAAAAGATCTGAATTATCATTATATCAATCTCAGGCAAAATAGATGCACGTAAAAATATACTCCCTCCGTCCCATACCAAGGTTCATTGGTAATGGTGTGGGTTTCACGCTTCTTAAGAATTTTTTTTTAAAGTGGGTAGAATATTAGAGAAAAGAGAATGTAAAAGTTAAATGTGGGATAGGAAATAGTATGAAAAAGTATAAATATACTCTTGAGATTTCTTTTTTATTTTTGTAATTATGTTTTGTATATATTTACATAAATAGAGTAGGATTAATTGTAAATATATTTGACTAACAATTTAACCATTTATTGTTTAGTTAGTATTTATTTTATTTTAGGTAAACAAGGAATCTCAACGAAGGAAAGCTTGTGAAGATAAGGAAGGGAGATGTGATTTTTGGATTTCAAGGAGATTGACTCCTTGTCAATTAAGGAGTCAACCGGTTATAAAAAGCAAGCTTCATCTCCTTCATTCTTACGCCTTTCAAAAGAGAAAAACAGAGAATTCTTATTTCCTTGAGGCTTTTATTTTGTTTCTTGAATATCAGAAGTTTGATCATTCAAGATTATTTTATGTTTGGTGTTCTTATATTAAGAACGAGTTTTGTCTTTTCTTAGTTTTATTTTTCTTTCATTGTAAGTTTGGTTTGTAACTTGTTTTCAACATGGTTGTTTTTTATGAAAGATTTCCAGCAAGCATAGTCTTGCTGAAGTGTTAAATTCGTTATTATTCCGCTGCAATTAAATTATATTTTCTAAAAAATTATGTTCTGTAAGTTGTGCTGACAGTTGTGCGAACAACTGTGCAGACGAGCCATCGCACAACTAGTTACAGTCCTAGCTACAAATCTTTCAATTGGTATCAGAGCCTGCTCTCGACTCAAACTGAGATCGATCCTTGAAAGTAGCCAAGATGGATTGTCACCATAGTCATAGCCATAATAAACCGCCTACTCTAAATGGTTCTAACTATACCATTTGGAAATCGAAAATGATTATGCATATAAAGTATATTGATCATCGTGCGTGGGTAAGTCTTGTTAATGGCTATACTGCACTCGTAATTGAACTTACCTCATCCACATCTGATGGCAAGGAAGAGAAAAACTATGGTCCTAAACCCATAGATACTTGGACTCTTGAGGAAATCGCACTGGCCAATTATAATGCTAAGGCAATGGGAGCAATCTCAGACCATGTGGATCCTCATATGTACAGTTAGTTCTCAACTCAAACGGTTGCCAAAACCGCATGGGACATAATTCAACTTCATTGTGAAGGACCGGCTAGTTTTAGGAAAACTAAGTTAAGAACATTGATGTCTAAATTTGAAACTTTAAGGATGGGAGAAAATGAAACAATAAAGAGTACTCTGCTAAGCTATTGGACATCTATAACGAATCTTTTTCATTGGGTGAATCTATATCCAATTCGAGAATTGTTAGCAAAGTACTTAGAACCCTCCCTGAAAAGTTTAACATGAAAATCTCTGTGATTGAGGCGACTAAGGATGTCCAAACTGTTGAACTTGATATCATCACAGGTATTTTGACAAATTTTGAATTAAATCTTGGGGTACAAAGAGGCTAGCGAGCAAACTCAATGGCTCTTTGCGAGTGCTCTCAAAGTATCTCGTAATCTTGTTATTGTCCTAATGATATAGATGAGTCTAACTTGGGAGAAGATGAGTGTGAATTGATAACACAAAAATTCAACAACATGTTGAAAAAGCGATCAACAAAGTTTTCTATTTCATCATACTCTCCTTCTTCCACGGTTGAAACATCTAAAAGGGAGAGCATTGTAAAGAAACCTTTTTTGGAAGGTAAAAAGCCCATCGAGTCAATTCAGTGTAGGGCTTGTAAAGGCTTTGGACATTTTGCTAATGAATGTGCCAATACCTTAAGGAAAAGGGAGAATGAGTTTTTACGCGTCCTTAAGTGATTCGATGGTGATGAGCATGACCGCAAATATGTCTATATGGCATTCATCTCAGATCACATTGTCTGATAGTGATTCGGATGTGGAAGTTGTGCAATACTCTGATCGCACAACTTGCCACACAATAACCTCACACAACCGATAGCAGTGTGTATACACCTTGAATTCTTCTACTACGGTGAAACTAATAATTATCCAGAAGACGAAGAGTGTGCTACCTATGAGGACTTGCACAATACCTATGTTGAACTCCACGCTGAATGGGCTAAATGTATGGAGCAACTCAAGGTATTTAAACAGGTAAATGAGAAACTAACTGCTGAAAATCTCAACCTAAAATCTGAGGTTGAGTGTTTATCTAAGGAGAGTGATTCTCAAAAGGACTCCATAGCCAAGTTGGAAGTTTTACTCACAAAGAAAGATATTGAGTGTGAAAAGTTCAAAACTGAGCTTAAAAGAGAAACTGAAATTCAAACTAATCTTAACAATGGTAAGGCTGAGTTGGAAAAAGTTTTGAATTTGGGTAATCAAGGAAAATCTGAATTTGGCTATGGAGGTCACAATTTTGTCAAAGAGGGTGAGAGTTCTTCCAAAGTTGAAAAGAAAAATGTTTTATAAAACAAAAGGAAAGGTCACATGCGAAGACAATTTGTTTGCCATTATTGTTTTGTTCCTGGTCACATTCGACCATATTGCTATAAGCTGAAATAGGAACTTGAACTTATGAAGAATGGTGAACACTTAGGCAGACAGTTGTGTGCACAACCGAACACACAATTGTACACACAACCCAAAGCTGGAAGAAAAACTAGCTAGGTAAGAAAGGAAATCGTGAACTATCAGGTGGCCTACACTTCTCTTAAGAGTAGTGTTGAAGGGTCCTGGTATTTTGACAGTGGCTGCTCTCGCCACATGACCGGGCCACGTGAAAATTTCAATGACTATGAACCATTCAAAGGTGGGAAAGTCAACTTCGGTGGAGGAACTCAAGGTAAGATCATGGCAAAGGTACGTTGCATGTAGAAGATTTACCTAGGTTACATAATGTGTTGCATGTTGATGGGCTAAAGGCTAATTTGATAAGCATAAGCCAATTGTGTGATGATGATCTACATGTCAAATTTGATAAGAAGATGTGTGAGGTCTTTGATGATTCAAATAGATGTGTTTTGACAGGATTAAGATCCTCAGATCATTGTTACAAGTTGGTTGAAAATCTTTCGTACCTTAAATCGATTTTTGATGATGCTTCTGATCTTATTGTCAAATCTGCTGAGGATGATATTGCAGGTTGCATGTGGGAACTTGATTCAGTTAATGACGAATCTGAACCAGAAAAAGTGAATGAATCTGCAGAACAGCCATATGTTCAGACAGTTGTGCAACCAGTTGTTCGCACAACTGACAACACAAGTAGTCAGACAACTGAAAAACAAGGTTCAGATTCTGAAACTGATGAAATTGAAGTAATCAGAGAGAAGGACATTACTTCCAGAATACAAGGAAATCATCCTACCTCCCAGATCATTGGGGAAGTGGATGAAGGCATAAAAACACGAGGAAGAAGGGTCAATTATCGTGACCTTGCAAGTTTGTTAAGTGTACAATCTGTGTACACTCAGGTACGTTTGTGTTGTTGTGTTGCCAATGACGAATCTAATTCAGAGGCATTTTTTAAGGCATTTGAGGGGGAGATAATCTTTGATTCCAAAAGCACCAATGTTGGAGGTTTTTATCTCGAAAATAAGTTGAATTCATGGGATAATAGGAAACAAACTTTTGTTATCCTATCAGCTGCTGAATCAAAATGTGTAACAGTTGGTAGTAGGTGCCCTAAGCTCGTTTGGATGAACAAATTGGTCAAAGACTGTGAAATCAAAAACAAAGTTTTATCTATTTTTTGTGATGCTAAAAGTATCATAGATATGGCAAATGGCCCTGTTCAATGTTCTACTCCTAAGCATCTAGATTTTAGACTTCATTTTATTAGAGATATTGTTGAACAAAAAATTATTAGTTGTGAATTTGCTGAAACTAATAAACGATTGATTGATTTTTTTCATAAAGTCCATTGTTTTCGAGAGATTTTCTTTCCTAAAAAGATCTCTCGAATTGTGTGTGTTGAGATGATCTCACAACTGTGTGGACATCTGTCTGCATCTCTGTATATTATATCTTACAGAAAACACACACACAAAAAAAATTGTATTCATTAACTGCACGATTATCTCTTGTGATCACTTGATTGATTTGCTACTTTGACACTGTGTTTGACTCTTGATTGTGAGATCCCTCCTAACTTGGTGATAAAATTTCCTTGTTAAAACTTTCTTGTGATAATTATCATGGAGTGGGTGTCTAATCTAAGGTCACTGAGAAAAATAAGCTGCCTCCATTTATTTTGAAGCTTCCACTCATGTGCTCAATGCCAATGTCTTATTGTTACATCACTTGGGAAAAAAATTTGGGCAAGCACTATGGTGTGAGAGTGAATAGCTACTTCTCAGTGACTGATTCAATGCCAAATATGGAGACATTCTTGAGGCTACATGATTGAGGGTTATCTCATTGACTTCTTGTAAAGTCAAACCGTGTCTTTGTGTAAATTTTTTTCATATCATATCACACTTCATTTAGGTCAATCTCCACTTGTGTGCTCTTCATTTGCATCATTCTAGGCATAATTTTAAACTAGGACATCTTTGGCCCCATGAAATATTCATTTGATTGTTTATTATTTTCATCAAATTGTGGGCTAATCATTTTTTGGTTAACAATATGTTTAATGAGTGTTTGTCCAGGTTTGAGTGCAAAGGAAATCTGAATGGAACAATCTTTTAGGGTCCAAGTGGAAAGAATTTCCTATGGTATTGCAATTGGTCACAATATTCGGGTAACATTTGTTTTTGAATTCATAATTTTTGCCCAATTTGATCCTTCAAAAGGTTTGAATTCTTTGACTATCCTTGTTTCCTGTGCCAAATGCACGTCTTCCCAGCCATCATCAGCAACAATGGTCCGTCTTTCTGAAAATCTCAATTTTTTCAAAATTTCTCCACTTGTCTCTTCTGTTGTTCGAACAGTTGTGCACACAACTGGTTTCACATGTGGTCATTTTCCCCGGTTATTCATAAATCTGTAAGTATTTTTTTTCTCAAATATTTTCGTCTGTCTCTCCTCCTCTCAAGCTGAAACTCTGATCATATTTCTCAAAGGGGTTTCTGCAGATATTTTCACGGATGTGCGCACATCTTTTGAAAATTTCTAAAAAAAAGGGGGAGAATAGGGGAAGTTGTCTCTCAGACAGTCATTCACAGTAGAGATGATCATCAATCAAGGGAGAGATGTCTCTTAGATGATCAATCAAGAGAGATACATGAGATGATCGTCACGGAGAGATACGACCAGTTTAGGGGGAGTTTGATAAAATGGAGCGCAATGCGTTAAGGGGGAGTTTGACTTTCCTTATGGTAAGTACAGGTATTGACCAGAACCACAAAAATAGAGGGAGATTGAAAGAGTATGTTTATTGTAACGACCCCAATCCTAGGCACTCATTTTAAATATTAAATTATCTGCTTTTAATATTCATGTTATCTTTATGTGTTCAATTATGTCTTTAAATTTCTTAAATTAAGATAAATGGGGTAAGAAGTAAATTTAGAATCTTTTGAGAAATTATTAGACATTAAATAAAGAAACTTGAAGAAATAATAAAATTGGAAATATGATAAATAGTATAGGAAGGTTAAATGAGTAGGATGAATTAATGGGATAAAGATTTATTTTAATTTAATGAGAGTGGAAGCCTTTGTTTTAGATTTTTATGGGGGGGCCAATTATTCTTGCTCTCCCATGAGCTTGACAAGTGTCCTTCCCAAAACCCCTCCTCTTACTCCCCTTAGGCCCCCTCCCCTACATCTTCCTCCTCGCTCTCCTTCTCCCTCCTTCATTTCATTCTTACTTCCCTAGAGAAATCTAAGAAACCTCCCATGGAAACTCCAAGCACCAAGTGTTGAAGCCAAGCAAATTCTCCATCAAATCCAAGTCTAAGAACATCCTTGAAGTTGGATCACCTAGAGGAAGCCATCAAGTTAGAAAGATCAATCTTTCCTTATAAAATCCAAGTGAGTTGTTATGACCTCCTTTCATCTATGTGCTCATGAACTATCTATTGTTGTTCTTGGTGTTGTAATTGTTGTTATATGTTTTGGGAATCTTCTTGGAGTTAGAAAATGGATTAATGACTTAAAAAGATGAGTGGTTCATGGGGGTTGATTTAGATTTTAAGGAATGGATGGAATTTGAATTTGTTGAAGTTAGGGTTCAATGAAGATGATTTAAAAGGGTTGAAATGGGTAAAAATGGTAGTGATAAATAATCTAGGGTTACTTGGTTTTGGAGTTTACATGTTTGTTTGGGACTTGGAAAAATGAAGGTGTTCTTGAGTGTTCTTGAATAATCAATGGTAGAGGGAAAGAAGAACTAGGGTTAAAATCTGAATTGGGCTGGCTGGAGGCTTGGGCGGTCGTCCAAGGGGGGCTGAGCGGCCGCCCATGATGGCAGTAGGTTAATTGGCTTGGAAAATCCACTTGGGCGGTCGCCCATGTGGTGAGGGCGGTCGCCCATGTTGGCAGGAACATTTAACATCTTTGGAAACCCACTTGGGCGGTCGCCCAAGTGGTATGGGCGGTCGCCCGTGACCACTGAACCAACCTTTCTTAAATTGAACTAGGATCATTAACAAGTTTGTTTGGCCACTCATAAATGGTGACTCCCACCCAATAACAATTAGTAGAATCTAATCAACCCGGATACAAATTGATCCTCTTTAACCTAGGTTAGAGTAGGATACCTTGGCTTGGCCATGACCTTTATTTAGTCAAAGTGGAAGTGTAGGAGTAGCTAAATATTGTTCGGGAAGTGGTCCAAACTTGGGAAGTAGGTCTTGCACTTTTATTAAGATTATTCAAGGTTGAGTAATGACTTCGTAGGGTTGGTTTATGATACTTGGTGACCTTACTTGCCCATACTCGGTGTAGTTAGCTTGAATCATGTTTAAAACCATAGGCCACACTATTGTATTTAATGTATATATATCACTGTAGCATGATTATCCCAATTGTGGATTATTTGGTATATGGTTGTGTCGTATTTCCGTTGTGGATTCTACGGTATGTTGCTAGTATTGTATTCCGGTTGTGGATTACTTGGCATGTTGATTTCATTGTTCCGGTGTGGATTATGTGGTTATATTGTTACCTTAAGTGAACTCATATTCATTTGGTGATATGATGCATAGAGTATTACTTAAATGTTGCATTATGATGTTGGTTGAACATGAGTATATTTTACCATGTTGCTATAGTATTTATCCCCTTTGTGGATTACTTGGTATTGTTATATTATTATCCCGTTTGGTGGATTATCTCAAGTATCTATCATGTGCTTGAGCGTGTTTATGTTCGGGTGGGTATGATGGATGCCAATCAATTATGGATTTGTTCTATAAGTGATTGAAGGTACATCATACCGGTGACCTTTCCCCACTCTGTGGCCACGGGGTGGGGCGTGCTACTGAGTATTGACCCAAAAAGCTTTACAGACTGTTGCGATCGTTGTAAGGAGGGACGATATTATTTTTGGATATTCTAATATAGGTATCCTTTCTTATATGGATGGTCTGGGGTATGAGTCCTATAAGAGGTGAATGTGCTGGAGGCAACTCACCAAAGAGTGGAGTTTTACTCCCACGTTGTACGACTTATTGTTCAAACGGGAAAAGGTAAAATGAGGTAACGTAAGGTGTTTATCGCTTTCATAATGTGTTATGTGCTACCATGCTATGTGATGCACTTTGTTTGGCATCTTGCTGCATATCATAATAGCTCATTGAGATTTATTCTCACCCCTCTCCCTTTACTGTTTTAGATCCCGAGACAGGTGAACCGAACCAGTGAGGCCGGGGATATCATTTTGGACTTTTGCTCTTGGGGCTTGACAAGTTAAGTATAGGAGTGGGTTGTTAGGAGTATTGGTTAAGTATTCCTCTTTTATAATTTGTATGGAAAACCCTTTTGTTAAACGAATGTTAATTAAGGTTTCCAATGTAATTGATCAGATTTCGGTTTATTAAAGTTGTAGTTGGATTTCCTTTAAGTAGGGATATTATCAATTGATTTTTATTTGAAAGTTTGAAAAGTGGTATTCCTTTAAAGGCAAATAAATGTTTGGAAAAATTTAGATGGATTTTCTTAGTTTGAGCTCTCTTAGCTCGGGACACGTGTTAGGTCCCGGGTTGGGGTGCTCACAGTTGGTATCAGAGCTTAGCTTAGAGGTCAAGGGTAGATGTCTAAACTAAGGGGAAATGTGTGGAAATTGACGCCGAGTGTTTAATGCAGGAGTTCGTTCTAATGGCCGGAAGCAAGGATGATCAGCGGAAGGTTCTAGGAATTGAAGAGGATACGAGTATAGGTGGAATACAGAATGAAGAAATGATGAAATTATTCGGGATGTTTGTACAGAATATGAAGACTTTAGAATCAGTTCAGAATCACCACGAGGGATGTCGAGTGATGGATGGGAAAGGTTTGTGAAGATGAATCCATCGAGTTTTAATGGATATCCGAATCCGTTAAAGGCAGAAAATTGGTTAGCAGAAATGAATAGGATTTTCGAGGTTATAGAAAGTCCCAACAAAGAGAGAGTTAGGTATGCCGTTTTCAAACTTGAAGGTCCAGCTGATCAGTGGTGGCAGAATGTGAAGGGAAGTTGGGAGCGGGATCACACGCCCCAGACTTGGGATAATTTCACTCAACGGTTCGAGGACTATTTCGTTTCTATGGTTACAAGGGATAAGAAGGAGATTGAATTCTTAAGACTAAAACAAGGGAACAGGACGGTGAATCAGTATTCAGTCCGGTTTGAGGAATTAGCTAAGTGTTGCCCTCATTTGGTATCGCATGAAGTGAAAAGGGTTCAGAAGTTTGTAACAGGTTTGAGGAGTGAGTTTAGGAAGGAATTATGGATTGATGGTTCCATCGATTATCAGACAGTCATAGATAGGGCATATAAGATCGAAAGGGACATTGAGGAAAATAGTGGAAGATCCGGAAGTGGGATTGGGAACAAACCAAAGTATGTAGGACAAGGATTCAAAATCACTAGAGGACAACCAAGGACTTCAGCTTCAGGGAAAAAGAGAGGGGAACATATGGTAGCTTCTTCGTCTAGGCCAATACCCAAGCAGTATGGGATGATTTGTGAGTTTTGCAAGAAGATGGGTCACTCTGAAGACAAGTGTTGGAGTAAGCAAGGAAAATGTTTGAAGTGTGGAGAGATGGGGCATTTTAGGAGGAATTGCCCAAGGTTTCGGCAGGAGCGAGCTTCAGTCAGCAGTCAGCAAGGTGGACGACAAAGAGGTGGTATCAAAAGAGATAACGAAGGGGAACCGAAAGAGAGAGTCTGTGGTCGAGTGTGTGTTTCGGGTCCAGGAGAGATGGATCTCTCCGAGGTCAATAGAGGTAAATTCCCTGTCTCAGAAGTGAGGGGTCATATTTTATAGGTCCTGTTGCATATCATTTTGTGTGGCATAGTGTTTTGCTCTATGTGACATACATTGTTGAGAATTTGTTTTATTGTTAGAGGATTCTGCTCTTATGAGAGAATACCTCGAACCTTCTTTGGTTTACCACGATGGTGATGTGGTTACGACTGAGCATGTATTGCCAGTTGGTTTGGTATGATTATTAACTTATGATTTTGAGATATACTTGACCTGGAGGGTTAAGTAGTTGTTGTGTATAATGATAGACTATCATAATAAGTGAGTCTCCTTTTTCCATGACTAGATTGTTTATATTGGTATTTGATATAGGTAAACTTTAATGTGAAATTCTTGTTATATATGAGTATTGAAGGTGAAAATTTTTGAATTAAGACGTAAAGGGTAATTGGTATGTGTTAGACTTGCATAAGAAGTCTTTTCAAAATTTTTATGTGCTAGTTGTGAGTAAATGGTAAATGTGCTCCGTCGGTATGTTTCATGTGTTGGTTCGAGTAGGATAAGCGAAATTGTAATCCTTATTTTGATGGCTTTAGAGTAACTAGAATTAATGATCTCCTTGATTAAAGTTAGGGAAGATCGTGAAAATAATTTGAGAGTTGGGTCGGTAATTCCTCGTGAGGGTCCCTTCATGCAAGGTTTGGTTAGTATGAGTTGGCTCGAGAGAATTTCAAATTTTGGGTTTTATAGTCTTAAACTCGGATGTTACCAAGGATACGGTGAGGATTGAGTCCGTGATCTTTGAGTTGGTAAGTGTTAGAAGAAATTTAAGAAATTCTTAAGAATTGTAAAGTCGTTGCTTGGTTGACTCTAAAGGACGTGTAAATGGTGTAGGATATAATGAGGATGAATCATATTGATGGTGGGAGAGAATAGATGGGCTGTGGATCCGATCCTTACTTTACCTAGTGGATGTGAGGATCTCGTGAAAATTTAAGTGTGTATTACCGGAAGATCAAGGCGTAGTGTGTGCAAAATGGGAAGGTGATAGCGTATGTTCGAGGAAGTTAATTTAAATAGAGCGGAATTTTCTTATCATTTATCGAGAATGGTTACAATTGGTTGTGTGATTTAAATGGAATCTTATCTTTTGAAGCACCCTCTTTGGGGTCGGTTACCGATCCTAAGAGTTGGAGGATTTAGTTAGCCGAAAGGAAGAAGTTTGAAGACTATCCAAATTCTGGAAGAATAGGGTGTGTTGTGTGACGGATTTTCCTTTCAACTTGAGAAGTTTAAGTAACCTTAGCGAGTTTACATTCTAGCATTGAGATGGAACCGTATGGAACTTGGTTCAGGAAGATATTATCGATCTCCAATTTATTGGGATGAAATTAGTAAAGTTAGGCCTAAGGTAATTTAGCGCCAAAGTTTGTTAATCCATTTGAAGTTCTAGAAAAGATTTATGATTTGACTTATAGACTGACTTGGATCAACTTATAGAATATTTGAAGTTTTAAAATATAATATCTTGATATATTTGGTGACTTAAGTTGCAATACTTTTATTTAATTATACTTTCTTGAGGTCGTGGAAATTCGGGTAGTAATAATTGTATGGTATTCTTGGGGTGCTACGTCATAAAATCGCGTTATTGATGAAATTAGAAATCTTGGGAAGAATCATAGAAGTGAAGAGACTAATTGGGAAGTGAAGTTCTAGAGTACTCGGGTTGTGAGAATGTATAGTAGAATCTTGCCTTGAAGAGTCTAATTGAAAATATTAAGTTAGAATGTGTGAAAGGTAACCTTGGCTATTGAACCTTAGGGTAAGTGACAATCAAATTCGGGACGAATTTTCTTTAAGGAGGAGTGAGTGTAACGACCCCAATCCTAGGCACTCATTTTAAATATTAAATTATCTGCTTTTAATATTCATGTTATCTTTATGTGTTCAATTATGTCTTTAAATTTCTTAAATTAAGATAAATGGGGTAAGAAGTAAATTTAGAATCTTTTGAGAAATTATTAGACATTAAATAAAGAAACTTGAAGAAATAATAAAATTGGAAATATGATAAATAGTATAGGAAGGTTAAATGAGTAGGATGAATTAATGGGATAAAGATTTATTTTAATTTAATGAGAGTGGAAGCCTTTGTTTTAGATTTTTATGGGGGGGGCAATTATTCTTGCTCTCCCATGAGCTTGACAAGTGTCCTTCCCAAAACCCCTCCTCTTACTCCCCTTAACCGGCCCCCTCCCCCTACATCTTCCTCCTCACTCTCCTTCTCCCTCCTTCATTTCATTCTTACTTCCCTAGAGAAATCTAAGAAACCTCCCATGGAAACTCCAAGCACCAAGTGTTGAAGCCAAGCAAATCCTCCATCAAATCCAAGTCTAAGAACATCCTTGAAGTTGGATCACCTAGAGGAAGCCATCAAGTTAGAAAGATCAATCTTTCCTTATAAAATCCAAGTGAGTTGTTATGACCTCCTTTCATCTATGTGCTCATGAACTATCTATTGTTGTTCTTGGTGTTGTAATTGTTGTTATATGTTTTGGGAATCTTCTTGGAGTTAGAAAATGGATTAATGACTTAAAAAGATGAGTGGTTCATGGGGGTTGATTTAGATTTTAAGGAATGGATGGAATTTGAATTTGTTGAAGTTAGGGTTCAATGAAGATGATTTAAAAGGGTTGAAATGGGTAAAAATGGTAGTGATAAATAATCTAGGGTTACTTGGTTTTGGAGTTTACATGTTTGTTTGGGACTTGGAAAATGAAGGTGTTCTTGAGTGTTCTTGAATAATCAATGGTAGAGGGAAAGAAGAACTAGGGTTAAAATACTGAATCGGTACATTTGGAGGCTTGGGCGGTCGCCCAAGGGGCTGAGCGGCCGCCCATGATGGCGATGGGTTAATTGGCTTGGAAAATCCACTTGGGCGGTCGCCCACGTGGCGAGTGGGAAGCGGTCGCCCGTGTTGGCGAGGAACATTTAACATCTTTGGAAACCCACTGGCGGTCGCCCAAGTGGTATGAAGCGGTCGCCCATGACCCCTGAACCAACCTTTCTTAAATTGAACTAGGATCATTAACAAGTTTGTTTGGCCACTCATAAATGGTGACTCCCACCCAATAACAATTAGTAGAATCTAATCAACAGGATACAAATTGATCCTCTTTAACCTAGGTTAGAGTAGGATACCTTGGCTTGGCCATGACCTTTATTTAGTCAAAGTGGAAGTGTAGGAGTAGCTAAATATTGTTCGGGAAGTGGTCCAAACTTGGGAAGTAGGTCTTGCACTTTTATTAAGATTATTCAAGGTTGAGTAATGACTTCGTAGGGTTGGTTTATGATACTTGGTGACCTTACTTGCCCATACTCGATGTAGTTAGCTTGAATCATGTTTAAAACCATAGGCCACACTATTGTATTTAATGTATATATATCACTGTAGCATGATTATCCCAATTGTGGATTATTTGGTATATGGTTGTGTCGTATTTCCGTTGTGGATTCTCTGGTATGTTGCTAGTATTGTATTCCGGTTGTGGATTACTTGGCATGTTGATTTCATTGTTCCCGGTGTGGATTATGTGGTTATATTGTTACCTTAAGTGAACTCATATTCATTTGGTGATATGATGCATAGAGTATTACTTAAATGTTGCATTATGATGTTGGTTGAAGATGAGTATATTTTACCATGTTGCTATAGTATTTATCCCCTTTGTGGATTACTTGGTATTGTTATATTATTATCCCGTTTGGTGGATTATCTCAAGTATCTATCATGTGCTTGAGCGTGTTTATGTTCGGGTGGGTATGATGGATGCCAATCAATTATGGATTTGTTCTATAAGTGATTGAAGGTACATCATACCGGTGACCTTTCCCCACTCTGTGGCCACGGGGTGGGGCTGTGCTAACGACTGTATTGACCCAAAAAGCTTTACAGACCTGTTGCGATCGTTGTAAGGAGGGATGATATTATTTTTGGATATTCTAATATAGGTATCCTTTCTTATATGGATGGTCTGGGGTATGAGTCCTATAAGAGGTGAATGTGCTGGAGGCAACTCACCAAAGAGTGGAGTTTTACTCCAACGTTGTACGACTTATTGTTCAAACGGGAAAAGGTAAAATGAGGTAACGTAAGGTGTTTATCGCTTTCATAATGTGTTATGTGCTACCATGCTATGTGATGCACTTTGTTTGGCATCTTGCTGCATATCATAATAGCTCATTGAGATTTATTCTCACCCCTCTCCCTTTACTGTTTTAGATCCCGAGACAGGTGAACCGAACCAGTGAGGCCGGGGATATCATTTTGGACTTTTGCTCTTGGGGCTTGACAAGTTAAGTATAGGAGTGGGTTGTTAGGAGTATTGGTTAAGTATTCCTCTTTTATAATTTGTATGGAAAACCCTTTTGTTAAACGAATGTTAATTAAGGTTTCCAATTTAATTGATCAGATTTCGGTTTATTAAAGTTGTAGTTGGATTTCCTTTAAGTAGGGATATTATCAATTGATTTTTATTTGAAAGTTTGAAAAGTGGTATTCCTTTAAAGGCAAATAAATGTTTGGAAAAATTTAGATGGATTTTCTTAGTTTGAGCTCCCTTAGCTCGGGACACGTGTTAGGTCCCGGGTTGGGGTGCTCACATTTATACTCTTGATATCTCTTATTTTTCCTATTCTGATAAGTTTGAAATTGATAATCTCGATATTTCAGTTTTTGTCCATAATCACAAAAATAGGGGGAGATTGAAAGAGTATAAATATACTCTTGAGATTTCTTTTTTATTTTTGTAATTATGTTTTGTATATGTTTACATAAATAGAGTAGGATTATTGTAAATATATTTGACTAACAATTTAACCATTTATTGTTTAGTTAGTATTTGTTTTATTTTAGGTAAACAAGGAATCTCAATGAAGGAAAGCTTGTGAAGATAAGGAAGGGAGATGTGATTTTCGAATTTCAATGAGATTGACTCCTTGTCAATTAAGGAGTCAATCGGTTATAAAAAGCAAGCTTCATCTCCTTCATTCTTACGCCTTCCAAAAGAGAAAAACAGAGAATTCTTATTTCCTTGAGGCTTTTATTTTGTTTCTTGAAGATCAGAAGTTTGATCATTCAAGATTGTTTTATGTTTGGTGTTCTTAGATTAAAAACGAGTTTTGTCTTTTCTTAGTTTTATTTTTCTTTCATTGTAAGCTTGGTTTGCAACTTGTTTTCAACAAGGTTGTTTTTTTATGAAAGATGTCCAGCAAGCATAGTCTTGCTGAAGTGTTAAATTCGTTATTATTCCGCTGCAATTAAATTTTGTTCAGTTATTTTATTTTCTGGAAAATTCTGTTCTGTAAGTTGTGCTGACAGTTGTGCGAACAACTGTGCATACGAGCCATCGCACAATTGGTTACAGTCCTAGCTACAAATCTTTCATAGTAGTTAATAATTGATTTTTTTGAAAGTGGGTAGAAGATTAGAGAAGAGAGAATGTAAAAGTTAAAAATATTTAATAGGAGAGAGAATGAGTGGGAGGAATAGTAAGTTAATGATTGTTTTTTTTGTAAATATGTTAACTTTATAAGGTATAATGAATGGTTTTTTTATAAATATATTAAATCATAAGGGTATAAATTGTGAGAACCCCAACCCGGAACCTACACGTGTCCCGAGCTGGAGCGTCCTCAAACTACCCATTTTAACCTCCTCTTACTATTTATCTAAATTTCCATTTTTATTATTTCCCCAAGTTTCTTTATTTAATACTCAATAAATTCTCAAAAGATTCTAAATTTACTTCTCACCCAATTTATCTTAAATTAAGAATTTAAAGACATAATTGAACACATAAGGAGAACATAAATATTAAAAGCATATAATATAATATTTAAAATTAATGCCTAGGGTTGGGGTCGTCACATAAATATATTCAAAACTTGCCATTTATGGAAGGGAACCTTGAAGTTAGACGGGCGAAAAAGAAAATTAGGAACCTTGAAGTGGGACGGATGGAGTATAATTTATGCTTAGCAATATCTATAGTATAAATAAATAAGTAGTATAAATAAGGGTTGTCCACCTCACCCAATGAATAGTTCTATGAATAGTTCCAATCGTCAAAATTTTCATTTTGCCCTCACTATTTTGTCTCTTTCCCATTTTGCCCTTAAAAAAAATTAAATTAAATTTTGCCCTTAAAAAAAAAATTTAAATTAAAAAAAAAGTGTCCTCGGACACGGGCTTAATTAAAAAAATAAAAAATTACGGGTCCTCGGACACGGGCTTATTCTAGTATATATATATACTCCCTCCGTCCCGCCCGAAAGGGCATTTTTGTGTTCTTGCACGAGAATTAAGAAAAGTGATGTAGGAAAGAGAAAAAGTGTATAGTGAAATAAATGTTGTCAGTGAAAGGTGATATAGGAAAGAGAAAGTGGAGTAGGGAATAGTTAGTGAATATTTATTGTGCGAGTATGACAAGTGGGTCCCACAAATAAAGAAGTAATAAAAAACTTTCCATTTTTGGGTTGTGTCCTTTCAAATGGGACGCCCAAAAAGGAAATTTGTTCCCTTTCGAGCGGGATGGAGGGAGTATATATATATATATATATATATATATTTATTTATTTATTTATATTTAACCAATTAAAATGAGAACCATGAGAATCAATTATAATCATTGGATAAGCGATAAATTAATGGTTTAAATTTAATGTCATTTTATATTTTATAAAAAATGGTGGCATTTTTGTAGTTTTTGTGAATATCAGGGATAGAATGTCATTTAACCTTGACTTTTCAAAAACTGTTGCATCATCATTCAAATTTTCCTCAAATTTAAAAATTAAATATCTCAATATCAATATCTGTAATTCGAAAAAAAAAATCTAAGAACACGATTTTTCTCGTATTGACGAGGTATATCAAACTACATACATAAAGATGGGATTTTGATAAAAAAAAGTTAAACAATAATGAAATTTATAAAATACACTTGAATTTATTAGCTATATTTTTTAACATTGCATTTGTATTCGGTAACTAATTAGCTATCGAATATATGTATATATTGAAATTGCACATGAATTCAGTAACTACTTAATATCCATGTGTAATTTTGATGAATTAGATGTAATGTTCAAAATACACTTGAATTCAGTAGCTAATTATATTTTGAACATTACATTTAATGCATCAAAATTACACATGGATTCTAAGTAGCTATTTAATCCAAATGCAATGTTAAAAAATATATATGGATTAAGTAGCTAATTAGCTACTGAATAAATAATGTTCAAAATAAATATTGATTCATTAGCTAATTAGCTACTGAATACATGCGCAATGTTCAAAATACACATAAATTCAATAGTTAATTGGCTACTGAATTCATGTGCAATATTCAAAATACACATGAATTCAGTAGCTAATTAGCTACTGAATTCAAGCGCAATGTTCAAAAATACACATGAATTTAGTAGCTAAATAGATGTTGAATCCAAGTTTAATGTGCAAAATACACATGGATTCATTAGTTATATAGCTACTGAATTCATGTGTAATGTTTTAAATACACATGTAAGTGCAATTTTCAAAAATATACATATATTCGGTAGCTAACTAACTACTGAATCCATGTGCAATATTAAAAAAATACACATAAATTCAGTATCTAAGTAGCTACTGAATTAATGTGTATTTTTGAAAATTGCGCTTGAATTCAGTAGCTATTTATCTAATGAATCCAAGTGTATTTTGAGAATTTCATAGTTGTTCATTTTTTTTTAATCCTATATTTGGGGATGTAATTTGATTCGTCTCGTTGAGACGAAAAAATTAATATTTTTGGATTTTATTTATATTTATTTATAAATAATGAGATATTTTATTTTGAAATTTGAGAGAAATTTGGATGATTATGTGAAAAATTTTGAAAAGTGATGCTCAAATGACATCTACGGATCTACCTCCCGACTTTTACAAAAAATACAAAAATGTGACCATTTTCTTATAAAATTACATTTACTCTAAATCATCAATTTATTTTAATCCAATGGTTGTAGTTGGTTTTATGATTTCATTTTAGATGGGTTCTAATTTTATATATATATATATATATTATCTTTTATATCTAAAGGGTACTCCCTAGTGCTAATATATGTTAGGTAAGTATTCTTTCTTGTTTTTAATAATTTTGAAACTATATTTCTATTTTTAAAAATCTCAGAAGGTAGTAAGTTAAGTTCAATTTTTTCTATTTATTGGAGAAGAGTTTTATCTTTCATTTGTCTTCTTGCACTTGTTTTTAATCAGTCATTATTGAATCATACAATTCTTATATTCTATATTATTGTAATGAAAAATAGTCCGGAAACACATTTTGTCATAAATAACTTGAAATTCAATAATAATACAAATTACAATCATTTCTTATAAACACCATAATTGGAATACATAATAATTTGAATATATATTACAATAATAATTGAAATACGTTTGAAATATGAAAGTCAAATATTTTGCATAGTGATTTTGACTTTCCTTTAAATGTGACCATTACTCATCAGACGGCTGCCCGAGTATGTTTCTTTAAAAAACGTTATATATATATAAATATACATATCTATATATATATAACTATATATATATATATATATATATATATATATATATTTATATTTATATTTATATATATATATTTATATTTATATTTATATATATATTTATATTTATATTTACAATTTTTTTCATACTTTTTTTTTAGTCAAAATTTAGTGAAAAAAAAAAATGGCAGCTCTATCATATATTCGTCATAGTCAAGTCATTAATCTTATCTAAAAGCTTTCTTCATATAAAAAAAAAAAAGTTTAAATAATCTTATCTTGAAGTTCATAATTTCCTACGAATTAAGCAGTGGAGATGTCAGCATTATCTGCAGTACGCTATTGCGATGCTGAATAAACGGAACGGCCCCCTTTTCATTTATATTTATCTTCACTAAGCATGTTTCTTATCTTCATCTTCATCTTCATCTTCTCACATATTCAGATTGCACATACCGAATGAATGCATTGCAATTTGCATCCACCAATTGCTAATGTTTCTTATGATTAACTATTTTGTGATATTCCCGGTCTGATATCGAAAATATATTGACGTTAATTGAATTATATATAAAGCTCATTCATTACTATTATTAATGATCAAATTATTTATTGGACTTGTGCATACGTGTAATGGGTTGTAGTTAATCCAATTGAGTAGATGATTGGTGATTATTGTCAAGCCGAAACTTAACGGCTTATTTTAATACCGCAAGTGGACGTTGTATATGTAGTATAGAAACGGCATATGCAGTTCAATCCTACGAGGACAAAGTTTACTATATACTAATAGTTGTTTTTAATTAATAATTATGAATGAAAATGGATTGAGGGAGAATTTGTTTTGTTTATGATTATATAGAAAAGATGCAATATTACTCTAGCTTAGATTGAATTCTAAATGATTAAGGTATTTTCGGGATTGAGACTCAAACAACCATGTATTCACCAAACAACCATACTTTTATAAAATTGATCAAGTTATAATCAAGGATTATACGCTATTCGTGCTACATTCTCACGATCAAGCAAGATAGCACATACTAGCACAGCCTTTCTCTCGATAGTTTCGTAAATTAGTCAAATTCCATTAAGTTTATATTAAATCCACATACTTTACACTAAAGGATTATCGCTAGACAATTAATATACTCTCGTGATTAATAGCACCTAGTTTATTTATTGTTCCGTTAATCAAGATTAAAGGCTAATTATATCTCTTGATTAACTAGAATTAATACAAATATGTATGTATTCGTATTTGTACTCGTTTAAAAATGACATGAAGAAAATTGATTAACAGATGAAAAAGAGGAAATAATCATGATTTAATAAGGTGAACACATGAAGTCGAGTTTTCAACCCCAAAAATTTGGGGGATTACTCACTAGCCATTATTAATATTATAAAAGATGAATTAGACATAAATAAAGAGGAAGAGAAATGCATAATTATTCGAAAAACAAAGGCTGAAAATAAACCTTCAAAAAAACTTTATTTATTCAATCTCCAAAATAGTTCTTAAGAACTTACAAATCTCGAAATAATGATATTTATGAATTGCTAATTGTATTGGAGTATGTTTACAATAGTTTTCAGATATCTGATTCACTGATTAAATGTCTTATTTGTAGGTGTTTGGATCAAAAGTTGCACCCATTTCTCCAAAGCCTAGACACTTTGAAATGACACATTTTGGCTGAGAAATGAGAATAGGTGCTGCTCGGCCGAGTCATATGACCTGCTCGGCCGAGCACAACTTTCCATAAGACATGTCCATTCGCCTTTGATCTGCTCGGCCGAGTTTATAGGGGTGATCGGCTGAGCACCTGCTGGTTTGGTCTGATTAAATTTTCTTTTTCCAAATTTGATCCTTTTACTCCCATAAATTTTACTCCATACCCTTTTTACTCCAAAAATATATTTAACTCATGTTAAATAATAACAACAAATCAACAAGTATAAAATTCGGGAATCAAGTACAAATACAAGCTAATTTAAACTAAAATGATTAAAACTATACTAAATAAAACATATATTTATCATATAAGTGCCTATAAAATAGATATTTATCAAGTATGTGCTGCCTATGTAGTAGTTCGAACTCGGGAATCGAATCGTTACATATTTCTTGTAAAAGTAATGAATAACGCACCATGATCACGAATAGAGATACAACTTAGCTACTAAAATTTTCAAAAAGTTGACTTTTCTAAAATTTTCTAAAATAGAAAATAGATAACTCCCTCTTTTCCATTTCGCTTGACATCAATTTTTTTTACACAAGAATTAAGAAAAAGTAGCAGAGAGAATGAGTGAGCTTAATAGTAATTTGATTGGTGTTGTGGGTATAATTTTTTTTTATTTCGAATGGTGTCAAGTGAATGGAACAAATCAAATGAAAATTAGTGTCAATTAAAATGAAACGGGAAGAGTATTTATTAATAAAGAGAAAAGTATATTCTAGAGTAACATGAGTTATTTTTACAAGAGGTAGATTACATCCAAATAAGAAGTTGGATGCAAACCACATTCAATCAGTTCTAAATTCAACCTGTCGGGCCCATATCGTTAATTCGTTAAAGAAGTTTCCGTATCTTTCAACCTGTTGATATAGTTGAATGGGCTACGAAGCCCATTCAAGTTAGATCACACATTCACACTGCACTTTCGCCTATAAGTTTGGGTATAAGCTCTCGCTGGTTGGGCCGTACTATAAAAGGAAAGAGAAAGTGAGTAGTGAGTTTTTGTTGTGAGAATTACAAGTGAGTCTCATTTTTTATTTTAAATAATATTTTCTATTTTAAGTAATAAAAGTAACTAGAAAACTTAATATGGGACATACTATAAAAGGAAAGTAACAATGTTAAAATGGGAATGAGGTAGTATAACCACGGTCCAAGAAATATAGAATAGAAAAAATACTACCTCTATGACTAACTAAGATTTATACTTTACTTTTTATTAGTATGTACCAAACTATCAAACTATGAGTCCTATTTTACATTATTTATTTTTAAAATAATAAATAATTAATAGTGTTTTGATTATTTATACTATCTTCTTTTTTAGAATTACAACAAAATTAATATGGAGTACTTACCACTCCACTTTTCACCCATTATTTAATGTTTTGTACAATTATATCTTTAACCCATTAGCAATTATTACTCATTTTTAATATTTTTTTTTATTAAGCACACAAACTATTAGAACTTTTAGTGTGAAAAACGAAGGGAGTAGCTTTAAAAGAAAAAAATATCAAATTTTCGTCTACTTCTATCTTCAATTTGTACTAAAACTGTACATATTTTCTATTCTTTTATTTATAAAAAATATATCAAGTTTAGAAAATGTTTTTAAATTATGAAGATTACAATATTTATTTTAGAAAAACAGCTCGTCTTTATTATGAAGTAAAAAAATTATCAAAAGGATAAGTAATATTTTTATATAGAAATTTGGCAAAATGAGTCCAAATGATGATAATACCTCTCGCAGGGCCCGTCCTATTATATTTGGGCCCTAAGTGAATCATTAGGTTATTTTTTAGGATTAATTCCTTCCTGCCCCTCTAGCCCAGATTTTAACTCATAAAAATCCATTCCAAATTCAAAATTCCAAACTTATTGAAAAATTCAGATCAAAATAAACGTAAATAAAGCATTGGCCAAGTGGTTAAGACTTTGATTTATAGTGGAGGGTCTAGAGTTCGAATCCCACACTTTACATTTCGATTCAATTTTTCTAAAATAACATAGAAAAAGACGGGGTAGGCTAGGAACTTGATGGGAAGGAGGGGTATTCTAGGTATATTAATCACAGCGGGTTTTTGAGGAATTTCTGATCTCGATTGGGTATTTATGGGTTTGTGATCTCAATTATGGGTCTTAGGGTCCTTGGCTTTTAGGATTAATTCCTTCCTACCCCTCTAGCCCAGATTTTAACCCATAAAAACCCATTTCAGATTCAAAATTCCAAACTTATTGAAAAATCCAGATCAAAATACCGTATAAACCCAAAAATCCTTTGACCTGGTCAAATATGATTTCTAAATACCAATTTTACCCTGCCACCACCCCGCCATTCGACATCGCTCCCCTCATCCGCCTCTCTCAATCCCTTGAATCAATTTTCGATTCCCCCACCCCTTCTGAATTCTTGATGGGAAGGAGGGGTATTCTAGGTATATTAATTACAGCGGGTTTTTGAGGAATTTCTGATCTCGATTGGGTATTTATGGGTTTGTGATCTCAATTATGGGTCTTAGGGTCCTTGGCTTTTAGGATTAATTCCTTCCTACCCCTCTAGCTCAGATTTTAACCCATAAAAACCCATTCCAGATTCAAAATTCCAAACTTATTGAAAAATCCAGATCAAAATACCGTATAAACCCAAAACTCTTTTGACCTGGTCAAATATGATTTCTAAATACCAATTTTACCCTGCCACCACCCCGCCATCCGACATCGCTCCCCTCCTCCGCCTCTCTCGATCCACTTGAATCAATTTTCGATTCCCCGCCCCTTCGAATTCTTCCCCGATGCCAAAATCTCCCTCACCGGCGGCCCTGACGTCCCAGTCCACCGCTGCATCTTGTCTGCTCGAAGCCCCTTCTTCAAGAACATTTTTGCTGGTAAAGAGAGGAATATGAAATTGGAGCTTAAGGATTTGGCCAAGGATTATGAATTGGGATTTGATTCGATTGTTAGTGTGTTGGGGTATTTGTACAGTGGGAAAATTAGGGCTTTGCCTAAAGGTGTTTGTGTTTGTGTTGATGATGAGTGTTTGCATATTGCTTGCCGGTTAGCGCTCGATTTCATGCTGCAAGTTCTTTATGCTTCTTTCATTTTTCAGATCCCCGAGTTGGTTTCTTTGTGGCAGGTATTGCTAATTTCTTTTCGATTCAATTCAATTCAGTTTATATTTTGTAAACAATTAAGCTATCAGGGCTGATTATGAGTGAATGAGAATAGATAATCTTATAGCTACTTTAGTATCAATAAAGCTTGTACATGAAAGAAAAAAAATCTAAGTTCTAGTTTAAAGTGCTTAATTTAAGAACCTTCGAGTTTCCATTCGTGACTACTTTTCATTGCTAGAAAGCTCGTAGAGTACACGTGGATATATAGGGATAATTTGTTTTGTCTACGCTTGTTTTAACAACTATTATGTTAGGTTTTAACAACTATTTCTTGATTTTTTTCGAGTTGCTATAGGACCATTCATAGTGTTGTCATGTCCTATACCAGTTGCTATAGGACCATTCAAAGGTCTTAATGCGTTGGTATAAGATTGTGTGAGGTCCTATATCACTTGATATAGGACCATTCAAAGGTCTTATAGCTTTGTATATGATGTTGTTAAGTCCTATACCAGTTGTTATAGAACCATTCAAAGGTCTTATAGCTTTGTATATGATGTTGTTAAGTCCTATACTAGTTGCTATAGGACCATTCAAAGGTCTTAATGCGTTGGTATAAGATTGTGTGAGGTCCTATATCACTTGATATAGGACCACTCAAAGGTCTTATAGCTTTTGTATATGATGTTGTTAAGTCCTATACCAGTTGCTATAGGACCATTCAAAGGTCTTAATGCGTTGGTATAAGATTGTGTGAGGTCCTATACTACTTGCTATAGGACCATCCAATGGTCTTATAGCTTTGTATATGATGTTGTCAGGTCATATACCATTTGCTATAGGACCATTCAAAGGTCTTATAGCTGTGAAATCTCATTTTTTTTTTAAATTAATTTTCCTCCACAGTTTTATACTAATGAAATATATTGCAAGAATAAACGTAAATAAAGCATTGGCCAAGCGGTTAAGATCTTGATTTATAGTGGAGGGTCTAGAGTTCGAATTCCACACTTTACATTTTAATTCAATTTTTCTAAAATAACATAGAAAAAGACGGGGTGGGCTAGGAACTTGATGGGAAAGAGGGGTATTCTAGGTATATTAATTACAGCGGATTTTTGAGGAATTTCTGATCTCGATTGGGTATTTATGGGTTTGTGATCTCAATTATGGGTCTTAGGGTCCTTGGCTCTATTTTTTAGTGCTTACGAACCATTTTGCAACTATGGTTTTTTTGAATCTCTACTTGTCTCTGTCTTGTTTTGCTTTTTTTCATTTTTTTTTTTTTATGTAGATCTTCTTAATTATTTTTTCTTAAGTTTTAGTAGTTTCAACAATTAAAATTTAATTTGAATTGTTGACTAAAATCGTAGACTAGTACTTATGATGATTGGGCCAAGAAGAGAGTAAGATAAAAAAAAAAATTTAAAAATTAACATAGTGAGAGTGAGAGTGAGAAGTTTAAACTTTGGTTGGTAGTTGTTGTCTACCGCATCCTTATTTGAATCCTTAAACCCGTCCACACCTCACCACATTTTCCCTCCTTTCACACCTCCCTTCCCCCCCTTGCCCGTATAAACCTGACTGACCTTTCTCTCCGTACCAATTTCTTCTCAAACCAGCAGAAATGGCGGATCATCAACATCACTTGTTTTCTACTAGATCGGCATCTAGAAATACTAAGATTTCTGCTACATCCGAACTTCATATGTCGAAGAAATGGAAACACAAAGACGATAATAGTCCTGATGAACGAGCCAGAGTCTGGACTGAACCACCTCCAAAGCAAGTCAAAAGAGTTGCCGTCGTTTATTACCTCTCTAGAAACGGCAATCTCCAGCACCCTCACTTCATTGAAGTCCCTCTCTCCTCTCCCGATGGCCTTTACCTCCGAGGTAATTTCTCAATTAACACGCCAAATTTCTTTTTTATGTTCATAACTTTTGATTTATGAGAAAATTAGTTTGTGATCTGGTACATTATGATTTAGTTCTGTTTGATTTATGAGAAAATCAATTTGTGATTTCTCGTTTGTACAGACGTTACAAATCGATTGAATTCACTTCGTGGAAAAGGCATGGCTGGATTGTATTCATGGTCTTGCAAACGGTGCGTACTTTCTTCCTCATTTTGGGGTGTGGAGAATTAATTTGTTGCTGTGTGTTTTTGGCTGATGATCTAGTTGATTAATTCAGGAGTTACAAGAGTGGATTTGTGTGGCACGATTTGGCAGATAATGATTTTATTTATCCGGCGCAAGGGCAAGAGCATGTTCTGAAAGGATGTGAGCGTCTTGTTGATTCAGCTTCAGCATTACTCTCGAAATCCGATGAAACAGTAACGTCGCGTTCGGAACATAAGTCGCCAGAATGTAAAGTAGCCGGTGAGGATTCCGATTTTCCGGTTGTTAGGCGGCGAAGGAACCAGTCGTGGAGCGCAATCGATCTTCACGAGTTTAAAGTTTACAAGGCGGAGTCCCCTGGTGAGTCCGTCAGTAGAGCCACCGCCGACGCGTTGACGCAAACCGACGATAAACGGCGGCGACGAAGAACGGTGATTAGAGATATCGAAGAAGAGGAAGAAGAGACCAGAGAACAGAAAAGCGAGAGGACAACGGAGCAGAGCCACAAAGAGATCTCACCACCACCGTCCGATTCAAGTCCAGAGACGTTAGAGACGATCATGAATGCCGAAACCAGAAACGTCCTTGTGCCACGATCGGAGCAATCCGTCGTCGACAATTCGACGGCCGGGAATGATCACCGGCCACCACCGGCGCGAGTGAAGGCGTCGTCTGTGCTGATGCAGCTAATATCTTGCGGTTCGGTTTCGTTCAGTGATTGTGGGCCCGGTGCATACGGAAAGAATCTCCCGGGTTTCTCGTTAATATCGCATTACAATGGCAGGCTGCCACGTGGAGAAGGTCAGAATCAGGTGAAGAAGGACGCAGGGGAAGCAAATGTAGGGAGCAGAAGTTTCAATTTTAGAGGGATTAGAAGAAACAAAGGGAAGGTGTTGGAGGATAAGGAGTACTTTAGTGGGAGCTTGATAGAGACAAAGAAGGAAGAATTTCCAGCTCTCAAGAGATCTTCCTCTTACAATTACAATGCAGATAGGTAAGTCAAAATGCAGAAATATTTTGTTATTTACAGTTTTCTCAAAGGAAGTTGTAAAAATAAAGTCATGATTTTAGGCGAAGGCAGTAAAAAAATTTGGGCATTATGTGGCAGATTCTTAGGGGTCGTTTGTTTTTTCATTTTGCCTCTTATTAAGAGGCAAAGCTCTGATCCAATAAGAGGTTGAGCCATTCAGCCCTTTTGTTTTTTTTTTTGTTTTAAGCCTTAAAGCCTCTTAATGCCTCTGAATTTTTAAGTGGTAAAATTGCCTCTTAATGCCTCTGATTTGCCGGCTTCCCAATTTTTTTTATTTATTTTTTTTAGTTTATGGGTGAGGAATAATATGTTTTAGATCTACGGTTTTTTTATTTTTTTTTTTTTTTTTTTTTTTAAATTTTTTTTAACTGCTTCAGATAATGAATTCAGATACAAAAATCAAACAACTTATCCAATTTAGAATTCGCCGTCGCTCTTAATCATTCAGCCATTTTCAGAACTGAAATCAGATTTCAGCACTTATCACTTAAAAAAACAAAAACCCCCTTAGTCAGAAAAGGATGGATTGATTCTCTGATATGCGTTTGTCTTAACTAAGATTTATGATGAGATGGAGATTTTCTTATTCCTTTTTGACCTTTTACTGAAAATGTTATCGTACTATGTACCATCTGTCAATCAATTTCTCACATTTAGAGCAATTGGTGGAGAGAGAGAGAGAGAGAGAGAGAGAGAGAGAGAGAGAGAGAGAGAGAGAGAGAGAGAGAGAGAGAGAGAGAGATCGAGATCACTGAGGACAAACTAAAGTAAAAAATAAAAAAATAAAAAGTCATGATAAAAAATCAACCTGGACAGCTGATCAACTGAGAATTGGATTGGGTTGATTGGTTACATTTTAACACATGTCACCCACCCAATGATTGAGTGGTATGTGTTTATATAAATATATACTCCTTCAGTCTCGGTAGAAGCATCAACTTTTACCCAAAATGATGTCCCGTTTGAAGCGTCACCTTTCCTAAAAATGAAATATTTTATTAATATTCTATTATCCCATCCACTATTCTCTCCACTAATTCTCTCTCCTCTACACTCACAACACTTTTTAAATTCACTATTTCCTCCACTAATTCTCTCTCCTATTTTCAAATTACACTCACAACATTTTTTCTTTCCACATTTTTCCTTAATTTGCGCGCACCCCTAAAAGGGTGACGCTTCTACCGGGACGGAGGGAGTATTTACAACTAATATATTTTATATAATTATATAAAATAATAAAATAAAAATATATCAAAAGTCATAATTTTTTTATAGTTGTATGGGTAATTATTTTTAATAATTGTACGGATAATTTTAGAAATATTATTACTAATACATTATTTAAAAAAATAAATTGATAAGTATTTTTGATAAGTATTTTAGATAAGTTGAAGTAAAAAAAAATAAATATTTTATTAAAAAGTTGGGTTGAGTTGGATCACTGATGGGAGTATAAATTATACTCCCTCCGTCCCGGACCTTGGTGCCTAGTTTGACTTTTCACGTAAATTAAGGAAAGAGTATTATATTGAAAGTGTTGTGAGTGTGAAAATAAAATAGGAGAGAGAATGAGTGGAGGGAATAGTAAATTATAATGGTGTTGTGAGTATTAAAATAATGTAGGAGAGAGAATGAGTGGAGGGAATAGTAAAGATTCATTTCCATTTTAGAAAATGTGCACGTAAATTTGGGACGCCCAAATTGAAAAGTGTGCACGTAGATATGGAACGGAGAGAGTATAAAATTGAGAGTGATATATATGAAAGCGAAAAAAATTAATATTTTATCTAAGGGTAGGTTAAGGTTGGTTTGGGTTGGGATCAGAGGAGAGGATAGTCTAATACTATTTGAATTCAAATTCCACTATAAATTTTTGACAAAAATTTATGTGAGAACACTATGACCCGTTTCATGAATGAGACGGGTCATTTTTGACCCATGATCCAGCCCATTGAACCAGCTCCATGACCCAGGGGGCGACCCTGCCACGTGGCAGCCTCTCATAGGCCCAAGAGACGGGTCGGATCCATGACCCGCCCAAAAAAATTTTGCTCCATGACCCATGGGTCCGACCCTGACACGTGGCAACCTCTCATAGGCCCAAAAAAAAAAATTTAATTTTTATATTTTGTTTTTTTTTTCGGTTTGTGAAAAGTAATAGTTACTATAACATAATGTAATAATTGTATGCATATAAAGTAATAGTTTGTATACATTAAAGTAATACATATATACAGAAAAGTAATAGTGTTTTTTCCTATGTTTTCTTCGTTTGGCAAAAGTAATACTCTCTCCGTCCCAGACCAAGAGTCCTACTTTCCCTTTTGGTCCGTCCCAGACCAAGAGTCCCTTTCCTTAAATGGAAAGTTTTCCATATATTTATACGCTTATCATCTCCATATATTTACAAAAAAATCATTACTATTTCTTCCACTCATTCTCTCTCCTATTAAATATTTTTAAATTTTACATTCTCTCTCCTATTCCCTACCACACATTAAATTTTACATTCTCTCTCCTATTCCCTACCACACATTTAACTTTTACATTCTCTCTCCTAAAATTTTCTACCCACTTTAAAAAACTTTCTTAAGAAGCGTGAAATTCCCCCCGAGAACCCTTGGTCTGGGACGGAGGGAGTACTTATTATAACTAAAATGTAACAAACGTGTTATTTATATGTAATAGTATTTGTACATAATTGTAACACATACGTATAGATATCTATATGTTTTCAAACAATAAGTTATAATGAGTTCAAATTTATCATGATACATGTAAAAGTATTACATTATCTATCGAAATATGTTACAATTTCATCTATCAAAGTGTTACATTTACTTGTATAAACTATTACATTCATATACGTAAGTTATTATATTTCAAATGTAATACATATAGTTTGTATTACATTTGAAAAAATGGGTAAAAACGAGCTTTTGTTTTTTTAAAACATGTATTACGTTTACTTATGAACAATGTTACTTCATAAGTATACAGTCATTACATTAAGAGATGGTAACTATTACTTTTTCTTAACCACTGAAAAGCCGAAAAAATAATATAAAAGGCATGAGCTGTCACTCATGAATTGACCCGTCTCATGCATGAGACGGATCCCCTTATTCTCACGGGAGACTATCTCTAAATCCCTGCAACACATGAAAAATCATAATCCCTCAATTCTAACATGTATGGGCTACACGTGGATAGTTTGGAATCCCGCATTTAAAATTAATTAATTGAAGGAAGTTGTAATTAGTATAGCCAAAATCTTTAAAAAAAAAAATGCATTTTTTTTAATGTTAGAAAAAACGTATTTTAATTTCCCCGCTAGTATCAGTGTTAGAGTAACAAAGTGTTAGTGCATATATTATTAAGTGTCAGTGTAAAAAAATGTCAGTGTTAGTATAACAAAGTGTCAGTGTAAAAATTCTCAGTGCATGTATTATTAAGTGCCAGTGTTAGTGTAAAAAAAATGTCAGTGTTAGATTAACAAAGTGTCAGTGTTAGTGTAACAAAGTGCCAGTGTAAAGATTGTCCGTGCATGTATTATTAAGTGTCAGTGTTAGTATAAAAAGTGTCAGTATTAGTGTAACAAAGTGTCAGTGTTAGTGTCACAAAGTATCAGTGTAAAGAGTGTCAATGCATGTATTATTAAATGTCAGTGTAGAGTAAAAAAGTGTCAGTGTTAGCATAAAAAAGTGTCAGTGTGAAGAGTGCCAGTGAATATATTATTAAGTGCCAGTGTAAAAATGATTTTTCCTTAAATTTAAAAAAAAAAAAAACGAGTTTTTTATAAGACCAACTAAGTACCTCCATTTCAAATTAAACTTTTTAGTTTGACTATAAACGGTTATTAAGAAAAAACAAATATTGTGAGCATTAAAATAAAGCAAAAAAAAAGAAAATATTAGTGAATACGAAGTGTGTTGTTATTGTAAGCGTAGCAATTAAGTCTCATTGTACATTATTATAAGAATGAAACAAACTAAAACTTCAATTGAGACAGATTAAAAAAGAAATTAAGAAATTTAAATCGAGATAGAGGGAGTACTAGTCAAATAAAAATGAACGGGTTACTTCCAAAGCCCAAACCATTGTGTTTTTTTATGGTGCAGGCCTGTGAAAATTGTACTTCCTCCGTCCCTAAATGTTTATTCCATTTGATTTTTCAAATATTTTAATTTAGTAATTTTGAAGCTTTAATTTTGGTTATTTTTACGAATGCTTTGAAAATTATTGATAATATACACCGCCGTTATGTAATACTCCGTCCCTAAATGTTACAAGTTTTGAAAATTTAGTGATTTTGAAGCTTTAATTTTGGAAATGAGTCAAACTTTTTGGAACAAAGGAAAAGGAGAAATGAGACAAACATTTAGGGAGGAGGGAGTATTAGGCAACAAGTTGCAAACGTCTTCAATTCTAGGATAGTTTGATTCTTCTAGTAGATTATAAATTTTGATTAGATAATCTCTTAAGACTCATTTGGTTGCCATATAAGAATGAGGGGCTTATTAAACCCCTCACTATTAATAATCTCATTTTCAAAACATTATACTCCCTCCATCCCAGCGAAAGAGCCATTTATTTTCTTTTTGGGCGTCTCATTTAAAAAGCCACTTTCCCAAAAAGGAAACCTTAAATCACTATTCTCTCCACTCATTCTCTCTCATACTTTACTTTTATACTCACAACATTCTCTTTCTTACATCACCTCCCACTCATTCTCTCTCCTATTTAATTTTTCATACTCACAACATTTAAACTTTTTCTCTTTCCTACATCACATTTCTTATTTTGCGTGCCGGACAAATTTTGTGGCTCTTTCGCCGGGACGGAGGGAGTATTGTTTGGTAGGATCATAATTAACATGTTGGAATCTTATTAAGCAACTAATTTGAATTTAAGATTAAACCCATTTTGTTGGGATTGACTTTGTTTGGGATGAACTTGCAAGAATCTGGACCATTACAAAGTGAGCAAAAACTAGTGGACAGTAAGTTAGAGTGGGAATTGGCTTGAAGTTGTAAATTTCTAAGGGAAGTAAAAGTCCAGGAGTTGGGTTCCTTGACAGACAGGGAGGGAAGATGTTCGCGTAAAAATATTATCTGCTACACAAGATTAGTAATACCACCCTGTATCTCGATATAATTAGTGAAGGGATAAGCGTCTAATTCTGATCACACGTCTTATTAATACCTACTCGCAATTACCTACCAAACTCAGCTTATTAATCCCTTTCATACTTATCATATGCTAATACCGACTACCAAACGGCCTTAGAGTTAATATTTTAAGGTAGTCAAAAAATGGTAAAATGTAGTGTCCCAATCTGGCTTTACGTACTAGCTCATAGACTCGCAGGTTTTTGATTAATTATTTATAATTTGTTAATATCACAAGTGAGTTCAATTAATAAAAAAAAAATTATATTTTTATTTTATTTTAAAGGAGTATAATATATCAATGAGGTGCATCAAAATTAAATAAGAAGTTTACAAACTTATCAATAAAAAGGATGGAGTATGTAATCCTGATTACTCACTTACTTTATTAACAATTGATTTTAATATGAAATCCCTGTCTTATCTTAAGTTTCAAAAATTCTAAAAGTTTGTCTCATCTTAAGTTCAAAATTTATTTCTTTATTTGTGGGTCCCAAATATCATATTAACAATAATTATTCACTAACTATTTTTTCTTCTTTCTATTTTATTTTTTATACTAAAAACACTTAAATCACTTACAATTTTTTTCTTAATTCTAGAATTCACAAACATTTTTCTTAATTTTTGAATTCACTTATTTTTTTAATTAATCCTTAAGTTGAGAATGAGGTAATATAGTTTACTACTATTATATTAGCCTATGGCTTCTTATCAAATTTAAATTCTAAGAGCCTTATAGGTCATTGCACGTGAATATTTTGGTCTTTGGGAACACGAGTCTTTCTTGAATACTTTGGTTACTGAAAAGTCAAATATCCTCATAATTTAAACACACCTTGACTTGATGAATGTTGACTTTAAGTATGAGAATCGAATATTTATCCCAAAAACGGCATTTTGTTGAAAAGTGGGATCCTAATTTACTTTATAATTGCTGATTAGGTTAGACCTTAGCTTCAATTTCGAATCACTCCAGCGGTTATGACTGCCACGCTTATTCCATCCGATCATAATTATCATGTTTTTTTTTTTTAAATTTATTTATGAAAAGAAATTGTCAATTCTTCCATCAACAAGAAATACTAAATGAAGATATGGACCTACCTCCAACTTAATCACGTGATGTCAAAGCAAAAATCAAATTTGGGAAAATATTCAAATTCTGGTATAACAACTGACCAAAAATCTGTTAGAGCTGTTTTTTCTTTCGAGTTTCGAGGGCAAATTGCAATTCGGTTATTTATATTTGTATCAATTTTGCAATTTAGTTTTCAACATTAAAAAAATTGCAAGTCAATTCTTAACATCAACATTTTATTGCAAATTGGTATAAAAACTAACAAATTGTTAATTTTTAATGGAATTATAGTCCTTCGCCATGTAAATAACTTTTTAATGTGAATGTTAATTATTTCGCAAGGGAAAAAGGAATAAACTACTCTTTAACATCAAAATGATGTAGCTTTATAACACTTGGTTAATGAAAAAAAAAACGAATCAAAAGTATAAATTAATTAAGAAAACACTTAAAGTAGTGAGTGGTGGTGATTATGGTGGTAAATAATGTTAGTGGTCAGTGTTGTTGAGGTTGAAATGAATATAAAATGACCATTATGACGGTTAAAAATTCAAATGCATGGCACATGATTTGGATTCCATCAAAAACACTAACATTTCGTTAATTTTTACATCAATTAACAGCAAAATGTCAATGTTAGAAACCAAATTGCAAAATTTTCAACGTTGAGAACCAAATTGCAACAGTGACACAAACATAGGTAACCAAATTCCAATTTGCCCTTTTTGTAATAACACTATAGTTGACTTGTTAATCATTCAATTATTTTATTTGGTTTATTTGTTTAATGATTTATTAATGCATTATATTTATTTTGGGATAGAAAAAAAATTATAATCTCTTTATCCTAAAATAAATGTTCATTAGGAATTTAAGAATCAATAAAAAGGTTAATTTTTAATAAAAAATAATCATAAATACTCTTGCTTGATGTTCACTTTGAAAATTTTAATTTTATAAAAACGAAAAAAAAAATCTAAAAATATACTATGTTGATAACTTTAGCTCGTATAATAAAAAAGCTCACTGGGAACCTGGGTAAAAAAAAAAAAAAAAACAAACAAACAAAAAAAGCTCACATAACTTAACTGGGAGTGTGTGTAGTGATATTGAAAGCCTGTAGACAAACAGGGCCCAATTGGCCCAACTCAAATAGGCTCACGTAATAACTACTGTATTTACTTATCTTTTTGCGATCCCTCTTGATTTAACCCCAAATCTTCCAGGTGAAAGCCCAATCACCAATCTTTTAAACGGACTTGAAACTCCTTGGCCTAAATTCTGCCTTTTTACAGCACTGCTCTACCCACTTTGGTTACTGCTTTTTTTTTTTATACCCAGAGGTAAATCGCGCCAATATGAGGGTTGTAAGCCCAGCAATACTAGCAATACTGTTTTCGTGCCCTGGAAGACTCTAAGGATCCTGAAACTCATGGTATATTTTTTCACAAATATGATTTCCAGAAAATCGAACCTTTCAGAAGGGAGGTCAGTTAACATACCACAAGACCAGGAGGCCTTAGATAACTTTGGTTATTGCTTGATATTAGAATAAGAGGTTCGACCTAACGAATTCCGCAGTTATATTGCATGATAATTTTTTTTTCTTAAAATTTTGACCGTCTGATCATCCATCCATTAATATCATAATGTTATTGACATCCAACAAGGTTCATTCATGTTGACATAATTTAATTTGGACAGTTGAATATACTTCCGGGACCTAACCCCTTTAATTTTACAGAATATGACATTTTACCACCCTTTATAATAAAGAAAGTGAATTCTTAGTTCTTACCATTTACGGAGTATATATTAATTTCATCATTTATTTATTTGACCCCCTTTCTTTTAAAAATAATTACACTATGAAAAAATTTAATCCCCAAATGAATCGAATTGAAACAACATACAATAATCTTGAGTTTTTGACCTACTTTAGACAAGATTACGAGACTAACCCACCCTGATATATATATATACACTAGTACATGTTCGTGTCTAAGGCCACATTTTTTTAATTTTTTTTTTAATTTAAAAAAAAAATATTTTTTTATTTTTTTTAGGGCAAAATGGGAAAGGGACAAAATAGTGAGGGCAAAATGAAAATTTCCGCCGTTCAAACTGTTCATGTTCATTGAACAGTAGAAGAACCATCCTCATTTATACTATATATATACTCCCTCCGTCCACTTACATACTTCACACTTTCTATTTTGGGCGTTCAAATACATACTCCCTCCGTCCAAGTTAATACTTCACAGTTACTGTTTACGCGTGGATTAAGGAAAAAAATAATGATATAATGTTGTGAGTGTAAAAGTAAAATAGGAGAGAGAATGAGTGGAGAGAATAGTAAATTATAATGGTGTTGTGAGTATTAAAATAATGTAGGAGACAAAGTGTGAAGTATGTAATTGAACGTCCAAAATAGAAAGTATGAAATATGTAACTGGACGGAGGGAGTGCTTCACACTTTATTTTTTTACCTAAAATGAAAAGTTTTTATTATTAAAATATTAACCCTACCCCACTCATTCTCTTTCTTACATTATTTTAATACTCACAACACCATTATAATTTACTATTCCCTCCACTCATTCTCTCTCCTATTTTACTTTTACACTCACAACATTTATATCATTATTTTTTTCCTTAATCCACGCGTGAACAAGAATCGTGAACTATGTGAAATGGACGGAGAGAGTATATATATATATATATATATATATATATACTCCCTCCGTCCGCTTACAAAGTTCACACTTTCTATTTTGGGCGTCCGTTTACAAAGTTCACACTTTGTTTCTTTCCTAAAAAGGAAACCTTAAATCACTATTCTCTCCACTCATTCTCTCTCCTACATTATTTTAATACTCACAAACCATTATAATTTACTATTCCCTCCACTCATTCTCTCTCCTATTTTATTTTCACACTCACAACACTTTCAATATAATACTCCCTCCTTAATTAACGTGTAAACAGTAAGTGTGAACTTACTAGGCGGACGGAGGGAGTATATATATATATATATATATATATATATATATATATATATATATATATATATATATATATATATATATATTGGACTTATAATTAAGGTCTATATTAAAATGGCTGGATATTGGTGACCTAATCACAAGAATGAAAATGCTTTAAATGTTATTTATCTAACTTGAAAATTTTAGAGTTCTCTTAACCATGCGCGTCAAAACAAAGCATACGCATCAATACAAAGGGAAGGGAGGGTAATACTAAAGTAACAAAAGTCAGGTGTTTACAAAAATGTTTGACTAATAATTTTGTTGATGTTTTTAATTAAAGGGTGGCAGGATAGGCGGGTATACAATCAATACAACCAATAAAATTGTTGGAAAAATTAGTATGTTTGAAGGAAATTAATGGGTTAATTTCTAAAGGGTAATTTTGTCAAATTACCTAAGTGGTTTGTGTTTGTGAAAAATAAAATATTTAATTGTTCAAAATGGGTTTTGGATGAATTAAATATAGATGCTCAAATGATTTGGCCAAATAAAATTTGATTTTGTAAATCAAAAATTTGGTTTTGAATTTTTCTGAGGTGCTCGGCCGAGCGGGTTGTTGACTCGGCCGAGCAGAGTGAAACAGAAGGATCCAAGTTTCGGAAAGCCTTGCTCGGCCGAAAGGTGCTATAAGACTCCTGGCCGAGCAGATCCTGGGCGGACATTTAACAGCCAATATTAAATGCAGAAAACTGAAATGAAAATCATTATGGCTAATGATTTTGGAATAATGGTGGTTTAATTTTCGTAATTAAATTGTTTATTACATTTTATTACTCCATAAACACTATTGATTTTCAGTTTTTATTGGTTGATTGAATATGTATAAATTGTTGTTTGTTAACTACAATTGAAATACTTGGAAAAATACTTTGAGAAAACTTTTGGCAAAGAACCACAAAGCAGATTCATACACATTTCCTCCCGCAAATCCTCTTCCATAGTCTTTGGTTGCATATTGTTATCATCTTCCTTGGCCTCCTCTATCGCATATACAAAGAAGAGGTGATCTAGTCCAAGCGCAATTCAACTCGCCGGGAACTTAGGTGCAAAGTGCCCCCGGCCCGCACGTTCTATCCTCGGGAGACAAGCGATCCAAGAAAAACTCAAGCACACTCGGTGAGGGATCGAATATGTCTTAAGGAGACAAAGTGATTTCATTGGGCTCGTGCAGCAAATTCAAGAACTTCTCCTTTTTATTTTCTGTTTTTATCAATTTATTGTGTATTATTTTTCTGTAATTGTACTCCATTGTGCTACAATCTTAAGACATATCCTAATCGAGGGAGTGTCGATTACAGTTTGAAAACAGAAATTTAACTTGGTTGTTGTGTTTCAGATGGCGACGAACAACAACAACGTGGAGACCCAAGTTGGACCCCAAGTGGAACCCCAAACTAATTCCCAAACTGGAAATGGAAGTGGCTCTAAGACTGTGATTAATCCTCATACAATTCATATCCCGACCCCTCATGCGGAAAAACCCGAGAAGTTTGTTGGCCACGACTTTAAGCGTTGGCAACAAAAGATGCTTTTCTACCTCACTACCTTGCACTCGGCAAGATATCCGAAAGAAGATATGCCAAAGGTGAGTGAAGGAGAAACCGATGTTACAACCTCGTCTGCGGTTGAAACATGGAAGCATGGGGAGTACTTGTGCAGAAATTACGTCCTCAATTCGCTTCGCATTCTCTCTATAACGTGTTTAATGAGAAGAAAACCGCAAAGGAATTGTGGGGTCAGTTGGACCATAAATATAAAATTGAGGATGCGGGAACAAAGAAGTTCATTGTTGCCCGTTTCCTTGATTTTAAGATGGTGGACAACAAGAGTGTGAAATCTCAAGTGGATGAGTTTCAAACTATCTTGCACGAGATTCATGCCGAAGGTATGGTTATAAGTGAAAGCTTCCAAGTGGCCGCAATCATTGAAAAATTGCCTCCATCTTGGAATGATTTCAAGAACTACCTTAAGCATAAGCGAAAGGAAATGGATGTGGAAGGAATTATCCTTCGATTGAGTATTGAAGAGAACAATAGAGTTGCCGAAACCAAGTTTGTTTCTAGTGTGGCTAAGGCCAATGTGGTGGAGCATGGTGAAAGCTCCAAAGGGAAACGGTTTGGAAAGGGAAAAGGGAAGGTTGTGACAACTTCCAAGAATTCCCACTGGGACCAAAAGGTGGTGTTTCCAAGAAGAAGTTCGAAGGAACTTGTTATAATTGTGGCGGTCAAGGCCACAAGGCTCATGCTTGCAAGTTGCCAAAGAAGGCTCGTGAGGCCAACATGGTGGAAGGCATTGCTAGAGACGTATCCGAGATGCACCTCGCAGCTGTGATTTCCGAGGTGAATTTGGTGGGTTCAAACCCAAATCAATGGTGGATTGACACCGGCGCCACTAGACATGTGTGCTCCAACAGAGACATGTTTAGTGCTTTTGTTGCTAAGGATGGCGAGAAGCTATTCATGGGGAATTCACCACCTCCGAGATCAAAGGAGAAGGAAAAGTGGTTTTGAAGATGACATCCGGAAGGAGTTGACTCTCAACAACGTGCTTTATGTGCCCGATATCCGGAAGAACTTGGTGTCCGGATCGCTTTTGATAAAGCATGGATTTCGTATTGTGTTTGAGTCCAATGTAGTCACTTTGTCTAAGAGTGGTATGTTTGTAGGCAAAGGTTATGTCAATGATGGACCTTTTAAGCTAAGTGTAATGGTTGTGAAAGCGAAAGCTAATGAAATGAATATCTCTTCCGTTTACTTGCTTCGAGTCATCTAATTTGTGGCATGGTAGACTTGGTCATTTTAATTTTGATTCTATACGTCGTTTGACAAAAGCAAATTCTATTCCAAAGTTTAAAGTTGATTGTAAACAAAAATGTGAAATTTGTGTAGAAGCAAAATTAACAAGAAAGTCATTCCCATCCGTTGAAAGACATAGTGAACCACTTGAATTGGTTCACACGGACTTATGTGACTTTAAATCAACACAATCACAGGGCGGCAATAAGTACTTCATGACTTTTGTAGATGACGGCACAAAGTATTGCTATGTGTATCTTCTAAAAAGTAAAGATGAAGCTATAGAGAAGTTTACTCTATATAAAAATGAAGTTGAGAATCAATTAAACCGGAAAATTAAGGTGCTAAAAAGTGATAAAGGTGGTGAATATGAATCTCCATTTGAAGCAATTTGTGCTCAAAGTGGAATTAAACATATTACCTCGGCACCTTATACACCCCAACAAAACGGTGTTGCCGAAAGGAAAAATCGGACATTGAAAGAAATGATGAATGCCATGTTATTGAAGTTCGGGATTACGGATAACATGTGGGGGGAAGCCGTGTTGTCGGCTAACTACGTGTTAAACAAAATACCCCGAAAGAAACAAGACAAAACTCCTTATGAACTATGGCATGGAAGAATGCCAAGTTATAAACACTTGAAAGTGTGGGGGTGTTTTGCAAAGGTAGCCATACCTCCTCCTAAAAAGGTGAAAATTGGACCAAAAACCTGATTGCATATTCATTGGATATGCACATAACAAGAGTGCTTATAGATTTCTTGTGTATGAGCTCGAAAATTGATGCTATACACAAAAATACTATAATGGAATCTCGCGAACGTATCGTTCTTTGAGAATATATTCCCGTGTAAGTCAAGAAATGAGGCAAGCTCATCGACTAGTGGTAATAGATTCAATAGAAGACGAACATGTTCAAGATGAAAGAGAAGAAGAAGAGGTAGAACCTCGACGGAGAAAAAGAGCTAGGATTGAAAAATCCTATGGTCCTGACTTTCTAACCTATATGGTAGAAAGCGAACCACAAAGTTACAAAGAAGCCGTTAGCTCTTCGGAAGGACCTTTGTGGAAGGAAGCAATTAAAAGTGAAATTGATTCCATTTTGCAAAATCACACATGGGAACTAGTGGACCTTTCCTCCGGGAAGTAAAACACTAGGATATAGGTGGATTTTCAAAAGAAAAATGAAAGCAGACGGAACAATTGATAAGTACAAGGCCCGACTTGTAATTAAAGGTTACGCAGAAAGAAGGCCTAGACTATTTTGACACCTATTCTCCTCGTTACGAGAATAACGTCAATAAGAGTTGTACTTGCAATTGTCGCATTGAGAAATCTTGAAATACATCAAATGGATGTAAAAACAGCCTTTCTAAATGGAGATTTAGAAGAGGAGATTTACATGGAACAACCCGGGGGGTTTGTTGCACGTGGACAAGAAAAGAAGGTGTGCAAATTAGTAAAGTCATTGTATGGCTTGAAACAAGCACCAAAACAGTGGTATAAAAAATTTGATAATGCTATGATGCAAAGTGGATTTAAGATAAATGAGTGTGACAAATGTGTCTATACTAAAACCACGGAAAATGGCTATGTCATTTTGTGTCTTTATGTAGACGACATGCTTATCATAGGGAGTTGTGATAAGATGATCAAATCCACGAAAGACATGTTGAATTCAAAATTTGACATGAAAGATATGGGACTTGCGGATGTAATCCTTGGAGTTAAAATTTCTAGAATATCCAATGGACTTGTGTTAAGTCAATCTCATTATGTGGATAAAATTCTTGAGAAATTTAGCAAGGATGACCATGGAATAGCGAGTACTCCAATAGACCCGAATCTTCATCTATCAAAGAATAGAGATGAACCGGTGTCTCAATTAGAGTATTCGAGAGTTATTGGAAGTCTAATGTACTTGATGAGTTGTACTAGGCCGGATATTGCTTATACGGTTAGCAAGTTAAGCCGGTACACAAGTAATCCCGGAACAAATCATTGGAAGGGTATAGTGAGAGTACTAAGGTACTTAAGATATACTCGTGATTTTGGATTACATTACACTAGACATCCAGCTGTGATAGAAGGATCTAGTGATGCTAATTGGATATCAGATATCAAAGACTCAAGGTCTACAAGTGGATATTTATTCACTTTAGCAAGGTGCAAATATATCATGGAAATCTTCTAAGCAGATCCTTATAGCCGGATCAACCATGGAATCCGAGTTTATAGCATTAGATAAATGTGGTGAAGAAGCCGAATGGCTACGCCAATTTCTAGAAGATATGCCAAGATGGGAAAAGCCCGTGCCCGCAATTAGTGTACATTGCGATAGCCAATGCGATTGGTAGGGCACAAAGTCATATGTATAATGGTAAGTCTAGACATATACGTCGAAGACATAATACCATTAAACAACTACTTGCAATCGGCACCATATCTATCGACTATGTGAGGTCAAAAGATAATTTGGCGGATCCGCTTAACCAAAGGGTTAAGTAAAGAGATAGTTGCAAGGTCGACATTGGGAATGGGTTTAAAGCCTCTCGGAGAAGTTGAACGCATGAAAACCCAACCTAGTTGACTCGGAGATCCCAAGATCTAGGTTCAAAGGGACAACCTAACCGTTAAAAGACTTGTAGCGTCACCGTGGGGTCAACCCTATGCTCATTCCTTAAAGTGACATCCCGAGATGAATGAGGTTAAGCTTATGGCTTTTAATGATTCTTATGTGAAGTATGGTTACTTAAAATAATCACCTATGTGAGAGAGAAGTAAAGGCCGCTTCGAGGAGAATTGTGTGAGGCTCAATTCTTAGACCTTCTCACGTAACCGTGCATCGTGATCCAAGGCCACGAATGGACACAAATGAGAGCCGAATTGTGTTAGGGCGATACCTGTGTAAAGTATATGATCGGCTACACAAAAAGCTAGCAGTTCAAGGACATCGCGTCTACTGATTAGCGAGTAGAGTAAATATGCTTTTACAAAGGAAGGTTCAAAGGGCAAACCCCTACCTATCCTATGCAGTTTTCGATCACGGACTTTATCACCTATCCTCGCGAATTTCCTTCATGTGGGGATTGTTGGAAAAATTAGTATGTTTGAAGAAAATTAATGGGTTAATTTCTAAAGGGTAATTTTGTCAAATTACCTAAGTGGTTTGTGTTTGTGAAAAATAAAATATTTAATTGTTCAAAATGGGTTTTGGATGAATTAAATATAGATGCTCAAATGATTTGGCCAAATAAAATTTGATTTTGTAAATCAAAAATTTGGTTTTGAATTTTTCTGAGGTGCTCGGCCGAGCGGGTTGTTGACTCGGCCGAGCAGAGTGAAACAGAAGGATCCAAGTTTCTGGAAAGCCTTGCTCGGCCGAGCAGGCTATAAGACTCGGCCGAGCAGATCCTGGGCGGACATTTAACACCAATATTAAATGCGTAAAATCGAAATGAAAATCATTATGGCTAATGATTTTGGAATAATGGTGGTTTAATTTTCGTAATTAAATTGTTTATTACATTTTATTACTCCATAAACACTATTGATTTTCAGTTTTTATTGGTTGATTGAATATGTATAAATTGTTGTTTGTTAACTACAATTGAAATACTTGGAAAAATACTTTGAGAAAACTTTTGGCAAAGAACCACAGCAGATTCATACACATTTCCTCCTGCAAATCCTCTTCCATAGTCTTTGGTTGCATATTGTTATCATCTTCCTTGGCCTCCTCTATTGCATATACAAAGAAGAGGTGATCTAGTCCAAGCGCAATTCAACTCGCCGGGAACTTAGGTGCAAAGTGCCCCCGGTCCGCACGTTCTATCCTGGGAGACAAGCGATCCAAGAAAAACTCAAGCACACTCGGTGAGGGATCGAATATGTCTTAAGGAGACAGTGATTTCATTGGGCTCGTGCAGCAAATTCAAGAACTTCTCCTTTTTATTTTCTGTTTTTATCAATTTATTGTGTATTATTTTTCTGTAATTGTACTCCATTGTGCTACAAAAATATCGTCAGCTCATTCTTTTTATCCATCCTTTTATAAAAATCGATCGTTTCACATACAGAAAATATTAAAACTAAAGAAAATATAAGTGGTGTCATAAACTTTTTCATAGGAATTGAAGGTTGTTGCAATTGGTTGCCATTTTTCTATTTTGTACCAAAATAAAATAAAATTGGGTGCACAGCAGCCAATAGCCCAAATTATGCCATTGGATCATTTCAATATCAACAACCTGAATTTATTTTTATTAAAATAAATTTTACATACGAAAGCAACAACAAAGCATTAGTACCAAAATAATTTGGGTAGGCTAACAGAAATCCTCATATATCATCATGAATCATCGCCATTTTATCACTTCTCCACTCTACATGCCTCCTAACCGGTGCATCATTCAGTCTTCGTCTCATATGATCAAACCGCTTTAAACGATTTTCACTTATTCTATCCTTAATGTACTTTATTCTCAATGTACACAACTCATACATTAAATAAATTTTAGTTCTTGATGGAAAATAATAAAAAAGAGTGCACACTACTACAACGAAGCAAGCAATGTCATTACAAAGATTAACATTATGAAATGGAGATAGTATATGTACATAATATAACAGTGATAGAAAGTCACATATCTTTTTATAACCTTCAAGGTGCACTACAAATATAGCAAAAAAGGTTAAAGCATTTGCTGTATGCTTACCCAAGAAATTAATCCATAATGTATGATATGCATTGAACTATTGATTTCCTCTTTCTTTATCTTCTGACAATCACTGTATAAATACTCTTTCCTTTTATAACTCTCGTACTAACTCCGTTTAGGACGATAGTCTCACTTTTTATGTTTAATTTGATTGAAATTTCATTAATTTTTTTTTTCCAAAAAATTATCTTAATAAAATTTTAAAAATTATTAGTGATTATTAATTTTATATCAATAAATAACAAGTTTTAAAATTTTATTATGACCTTTTATAAATATTTCATCAAAGTTAATTTAAATTAACCAGTAAAAAGGGATTACCTTTTTCTTTTCTTTTTTAAAGATATCTGACGTGTGTCAGGAGTCGAGAAATGAGATCGAACTCTTGCATAACGTAGAATGAGGTAGGCAGTTAGAAATTGAGACGGTAGTACCGATTCTTTGTATTTTTTTCAGTGTTCTAAAAGACTCCGTGTGAGGGCGACTAGACCTCGCCTAGGCGCTAGGCCCTCCAACGCCTAATTCTAAATCCCGCCTAGGTCCTGACTAATCCCGACTAGTCCCCGCCTAGACGCTAGGCCCGACTCCGCCACCTAACATCTGCCTAGCACTTTTTAGAACCTTGATTTTTTCCTTAAAAAATACTCCCTTCGTTCCACCTCACTTAAGAAAACTTTCCATTTTGGGCGTCCCACTTCACTTAAGAATTCCCAAAATGGAAACCTTAAATTACTATTCTCTCCACTCATTCTCTCTCCTACATTATTTTAATACTCACAATACCATTATAATTTCTATTCCCTCCACTCATTCTCTCTCCTATTTAATTTTTCACACTCACAACACTTTTTTCACTCATTCTTTCTCCTAATACTATAATAATATTCCTTAATTTCCGTGCCATTTCAAAATTTCCTAAGTGTGGGCTGGGACGGAGGGAGTATATTGCGAGTGAGGCAAATTGAAGGCAGTGCATTAACTCTCTTCTCACTTTGCTTTGTCACAAACAATGCCCTTAACAAAGTAAAAGAAAGAAGAACCCGCAATGTGTCAATCCTTTTCTTAAATTTTCTCCTCACTTTCTTCACACACAGACACACCCCTTCTCAATCTCAACTATTTCATAAATTCCTCTCTTCTGCATGTTCAAACACCCACACACACAACACACACACAACACATCTTTCAATAAAACCATTCTCCTGTCCACAATAGATGTCTATTGTTGCATGTTTTGGTTTTATTACTTGTTCATGATTTCTCCCTATTTTTTTGTTACTCAATTTGATTTCTTATTGAAATGGCATGGATTCTAGCCAAGTTTCTTTGATTCTTGCTGTTAATTGTTTGTGGGGTTTTGGGTTTTAAATCAATTTGAGTGATGGGTCCTATAAAGGGTTGTAAAAGGAGAAGGAAAGTTGAGAAGAAGGTTAAACATGGCGATTTGCCTTCTGGGTCTTCTGAAGATACCTATGTTGATTGGTGGGATCACTTCTCCAAGCGGATTGATGGTATTTATATGTTTTAATTCACTTGCTTTTGGTATAATATTTGTTCTTCTGTTTGTGCTGGTTTTATGTATTTTGTATGTTTGCAGATTTGTTTATATTGAAATTTGCAATCTTGATCACTTTGGTATGTGGAATGCTTTGGGTTTTATCCTTGTTTGGTTGAATTTTGAGTCAAGGGTCGAATCCAATTTTGATTTTATTTGATTGCTTGCCTGCTTAATCTTTTGTTCCAAGTGTTATGTCATTGTACTGGAAATGCATTTGAGAATTATCCCTGATCTGCTTATAATTTCGCCTTTCTCATCTAGTAATTGATCTAACATTAACTATGTGCTTTTATTGAATATGAACAATCATGAATTGATTATGGTTAACCAATGGCTTGTGATCGTTTAGTACACGATAGGGATATTTTTAGGGTAATGTACAATGTTTGGAATCCTCTGCATACTTTATAAGAAGGAAAGATGTAATTGTGAAATACATCGCCATACTCCTGCATTGATGTATACTAGCTTATGAGAGCTACCTTAGTTATCTGCTAACATTACAAGCAAGACTTTCTGCATATTTTGTGGAATGGGATTATCCCCTTGTGCACACATATTAGATCAAACATTGCCGGTCGGTAAAAGGAATTTTTTTTATCGGTGGAATGAAGATATCTATTTAACTTTGGATACATATTAAGATTATGAATGGTGGGTCGTAGGGCAATAAATTCGATTTACTGGTTATACTATGTATTGGTAGACTGGTAGTGGAATCCGCTTGCAAGGGTAAACCAGTCAGCGTCAGTGAAGTGAAAGAAAATAAAATCTTGATGTTCATTCTCCTGTGTTTGATTATATAATTCTGGGACTAACTGAATACCTGTGCATTTTTATTTGACTGCCTCTCAGTTGTCCATGGATCAGCAAATGAACTACTTGTAACAAATAAAAATTTATTGTATTTCCTTTCCTATTCTTCTGCTTGTCATCATCTTGCAGCATACTCCCACCCCCGGTTTATTTTTGTTCTTTAAGGATTATTTTTTAGGTCTTGCAAATGAAAATACTCTATGCTTATTTGAAATAAGAATTTACTGTAGGAATGTCTGTATTTCATAGTCCATTCTTATTTTTTTGTCAAACGAGAGGTTACGACTTGTGTCATTTAGCCAGTTTCTCCTCCCACAACACAGTCGCTGATTTTTCAAACAAATGAACATACTCTATGCTTAACTTAATCTATCACTGACATCTACCCCTAAAATTGTATTCATTGATTTTTATTGAGTATTGAATGTTAAATCAGTTGAAGGGTAATGTTTTTGTACCCATAGAATACTTCCACATTTTGTTATGCATGTCCCAATAGTCTTCACTTCCACACATGGTTCATGTGTCAGCAAAAAGACCTGATTACAGGTAATGGGCATCCATAGTGTGCGCCACTTCTTTTTGCCCATAGGTAATGGGCAGAAAGAAGGTCTTTTATCCTTTTGGTTGCCATAAACTCTATCACTTTGCCTACAAGTGAAACCTCTTCAACGTGTCTACAACTTGGGGTGAAATTTCTTAATATGATATGCAATTTGTCTCTGCTGAACATTCAACAATGCTTGGTTGATTACACATGCATGAATGCATGTGAAAAGTTCTGATTTGCATAACAGTAGTAAAGGAGTGGAAGATTCGATGTACGGATTGAACTTGACTATGGAAGATATTTCTTTTATTGTTCTAGCTCATATAGCTATTGCACATGCGTTGCTGAGAATGAACACAGGTTTTCGATTTTAGTAGATGTAGGAAGGAAGATATAGATGGTTCAAGTTTGAATAAGGGTCAGTGTAGTTGCAGTCGCAAACTGGTTGGAGGCTCTACTTTATATTATTTCTTAGGATCGAAATGAATTTTGTATCTTCCGGGTTATGATTATGATATTAAAAAAAAAAAAGTAATCACTGCAAGTATTGGGTATTCTCATATTCTGTATTAGGTTGTTTGCTTGCTGTTTCTGATGCATAAATATACCTTAAGCATCATCCACCTCGGATGACTGATTATGTACGTCTTAGAAGGCTTAAATCTCTCTCTCTTTCTGTGTGTGTTCCTTTTCTTCTTCTTCTTTTTTTGGTCCTCACATAGTTAGTACCATGATTTATGGTATTGCTTCAGAAGATGAGCATGTCATGAAGATATCACAGTGATTTCTTGAAAAGGACGTTTCAGGGTATTATGGATGAAACTTAGACCATTTGTTGATTCAAATGTGGATTATGGAGTGTTTCATTACTGATAACCCTTGATATATTTTTCAATAGATTTAGCTAAGCAGATGGTTATTGAACAAACTATAAATAGCTTAATTAGGCAGCTCTTTTCAGTTTGGTTGCTCCAGCTAATCAATAGCTTCTTCATAAACATAAGCTTTAGGTATATCTTCTTTCTTGTTGTTCACCCCACACAGTCAACATATGCTAAAGGACACTGTACGAAGAGTCGAATCAGTAAAACTAGCATAATACTGGCAAAAAGTACCAAAAGAAGTTATCTTACTTTATTATACGGTGGAAATAAATCAGGTGACTGAAAGCATATGTTCTTACTGACAATGTGCAAACCTTAGTTGGTACAGTACAACTGTCAGTTACAACTTTACCCTTTCAGTGGTACATACGTCTATTCCATTGGTTTGACTTTCTGCGCTTTCGAAGTTTTGGCCCATGCATATCTAATGTTGAAAAATATATATTGATTGTTAGTGATTTTCTTCAATCATGCAGGGGCTTTATCCCCATCTAAGGGTCTGGACAAGTTCCAGTCTGTTTTCAAGATCTCAAGAAAAACTTTCGAGTACATATGCTCACTCGTGAGTGAGCCCATGATGGCCAAGTCAACGAGCTATATGTTCGTGAATGGCAAGCCAATGTCCTTAAACGACCAAGTAGCTCTAGCTTTAAGAAGGCTAAGTTCAGGTGATTCCTTGGTACAAGTAGCCAATGCCTTTGGTACAAACCACTCCACTGTATCTCAAGTGACCTGGCGTTTCGTGGAAGCCATGGAAGAAAAAGGCCTTCCCCACCTCCAATGGCCTTCTTCAGATGAAATGAGACAGATAAAATCAAAGTTTGAGAACATTAAAGGCTTCCCAAACTGTTGTGGGGCCATTGACACCACTCACATCCTCATGTTGCTATCATCGTCCGATCAAACAATCGACGCGTATCTTGACAGGAATGAGAATCACAGCATGATCTTGCAGGTGATTGTGGACCCCGATATGAGGTTTAGAGACGTAGTAACCGGATGGCCTGGGAAAATGAATGATTCCTCAGTTCTTCGTAGCTCAACTTTCTTTCAAGTATCAGAGAAAGAGGAAAGATTAAACGGTAAGAAAGCAGAACTCTCAGACGGAACTGAAGTAAGAGAATATATAGTGGGTGATTCAGGATTCCCATTATTGCCATGGCTTATAACTCCTTATCAGGGGAAAAATCTTTCTGAAAATAAAGCGGAGTTTAATATACGACATTTGGCCACCCGGGGAGTGGCTAAAAGGGCATTGGCGAGATTGAAGGAGATGTGGAAGATGATTCAAGGAGTGATGTGGAGACCCGACAAGCACAGGTTACCGAGGATTATTCTTGTTTGCTGTATCCTTCATAATATTGTTATAGACATGGAAGACGAGGTTTTAGATGAGTTGACTTTCTCTGACCAGCATGATCAAGGGTATCGACAAGAGGTATGTGAATCTGTAGACAAGAATGCTGAAATCTCGAGAGATAAGCTTGCACTTTACTTGTGTGAACGACAGCCTTCTTCTCATGTTTCTGAGGTTCGAGTTAACTAGCAGAGCTGTTGGATCTTGTCAGAATGTCAGGTCAAGAAAGAACTGAGAAATGGAGTTTTGATGTTAAACTGAGTACTCTTATAGAGAAAATGATGTAATTTAGATGGTTTAGAGTTTCATGAGGCTTGTTTTTTTTTTTTTTTTTTTTTTTATAGATCAAAAGAGAGATTTGAAATGCTGCTGGTTTTTGTTTATCTGATATCCTTTTTGTGCTGTTATCCATTGAAACTACTCAAAAGCTGCTCTAGAACATAATGTACATCATACCTCTGAGTTAAACAAACTGGCAAGACTTTCGATTAAAAAACATGATTACAATGTCTCAATCCTAGTTTAGTTTTGAGATAGTTTTCAGAGATCCTAAGTCACGATACATGCATTTACACAACCCCCGGAAGATACCTCGATGCCCTTCAGCTAAGGACAAGTCGAGATTGCCAGAAAAACAAGGAAGTTAGCTGCTAAAAAAGAGTCAATAGCAGTCTTGACTGTACAAGAACAAAGGATTTTATGATACATAATAACCCCAAGCATCCTCTCCTTCGCTGATCATCATCAACTGCAAAATCAACATACTGAAAAATAAATAAGCCACTAAAATAGATATCAACCCATGCAAAATCAACACTACTTACTTGTACCATCTTTAAATGACATTAAAATTATTTTCTTATTGAGAAATAACATTTGTGGGACTTGGACAAACCAAAAACAAAAGTAGGAATATTCATTGTGAATGTAGGGAGCACTGATCTTTATTTTCAACAGTGATAATGTGGTAAAAAAAAAAACATTCAACTTGGAGCTCCCCTTGCGTTAACTACGTGTAGACTTGCCTCGTCGGACCGTACCGCCGATTCACGGTTTGACGAAAAAGCCGACAGGAACCGGACCGCCGACTTACGGTTCACTGTTTGCCGACTTGAGACGTTTTTTTCTTATTTCTAAACCAAAGGGTAATTTGAATTGGACCGTATGGCGAGTCTACCTACGTGCAAACCATTGGCAAAGCCATATGGACACAAGGGAGTCGACTCTCCTTTGGTTTAAGATCACGGTCAGTTTTACTCCTTTATAGCTAAAATAAATTTAAAATAAAATAAAAAAATCAACCACTAAAACTATTAAATCAGTTTTGACCCCCTTTCTATCAGATATATATTTTTATTTTTATTATAATTTTGGTACGGCAATGTTAGACTCCGTATAGTTTTCTACCCTCGTAGTTTTTTTTTTTTTTTTTTTGACACCCGGCATTTGAAATCCGATATTTGCCAATGGTACCAATCTCCTTTAAGCAAGCTATGGGAATGGTCAACAAAGCTTCAGGACACATGCACAGAATTATTGAGGCGAGGGTATATGATTTATTTCGAAAATTATAATGTTCATATCAGGAACATATTGCACACAAGTACCTTTATTAACCGGAGTTCAATGCAGTTTGTTGGTTTTCATTGATGGCCAACATAAATCTCTTCTCCCATTGCTGCTTAACGGGTTCCGAGACAATAGTATCACCAATGAAAGCATTCCATGAATCCCCTCCGCTGCTAGCCATAACCCAATTGATTTTCCTTGGTAGAGTGAGGAAGGAACCAGATTGATCCTTGACCTTGGTATTGTTGTTCTTCGATGATCCACGGTTCTGAGAAGGCAAAATAAGAATACATAATTTACTGGAAAAAATAATATAAGAGTAACCAAACTCGTTGTTTTGATCTTCAACAAAAAGTTTATCGATTCTTGAACTTGCCTTCATGCGACTGCTTATCTTAAACACCTTGGATATGGGTGTATTGTTTTCTCTTAGTTCTGCTACAACCAAGGATAGAGGTGAATTTTCACTCAGTTCTGCTAGGTGCTTTTCAACAGCAACGAGCGATCGGAATTTCCGTTTAGTCCCTGGCTCATAATAATGCTGCAAAGTAAAGTAAAACTGATTAGATCCCCCAAAACACTTTTTTTTACGAATAGGGGCAGATGTGATGTATCTAACAACTGATAAAGTTGAACTTGGAAAAGGACCCAGAGTTGGCCTTTTGAATTCAAGAAGCACCCGTACTTCTCCAGACCACAATTTTTGTGAAGAAAGCTAATTAGCTTGGCATCCCTATTCTTCGCCACTTGCTTTTGATATGTTTAAGAGGATGATAACATGGCAGCTCATACTCGAACTTAACACAGTACTTAATAAAGTCTTCCTATAGCATATACAATCAGCTTGAGAAGAGACAACTATATTGTTTTAATCATAGTTGTCAAAGGCGAAAGGCGAGGCGAGAGGCGGGCAGCAAAAAGGCGAGCAAGGAGGAAAATAGAACAAAAAAAGTAAAAAAATAGAAAATATATATCTATATTCATGCAACACATAAACAAAGCACAAAATGTGTCCTGAACAAGAATATAACATTAAATACATTTCACAATTTCACATATAACAATATTCTAATATAGTTCAAACCTCAAATTTAAGAATTCTAACACAAAAGGCGCATGAATTAAAAGTACGAAGTTCAAATCAATAAAACAAGTACTAGTTCAAGCAATTGAAATAAACTTAAACTCTTAAACATTATCGAGAGTCATGCAAAAAGTAAATGAAAATTTGAAAAACAGGGGACCAGAAAAAAAATTCAGAAAGGCGAGAGGCGGGCAGCAAAAAGGCGAGCAAGGCGAACGCCTCGTGAAGAAAGGCGTACATCCGCCTGCCTGGTTACAAAAAGGCGACCGACCCCCCAAGGCGCCAAAAAGGCGAGGCGGGCCGCGGGCGGTCGCCTTTGACAACTAGGGTTTTAATAATTAATATTTAAATTATCTGAGGTTTGTCACTGTCTTAAGTTTCAGCATTCACCCAAATGCACCTGCTTTTTAAAATATGATGTTAAATTGGATTTTGGGTCCATCTATATCGAGGTAAATTTTGGTCTGCATGCTTACTAGATCGTTGAAGTATCAACACCAACTTGTACATTTACAAACTAAATTTCTTCAAGTAGAGGAGTGGGGTCGAAGGTGAGGCAGCAAGATGGCATAATAAAGACATATAAATGCCTCATTTCGTGGAACTATCAGTTTGGATCCAACGATCAAATCGAAACAAATTTGCATCATGCACTAAAAAGACTTGAACATAGTTGGACATTTGTTGCACATCTAAAGCTTGTTAACGAAAAGAAGCAAAAAAAAAAAAAAAAAAAAAGGAAAGGAAAAAGAAAAAATAGAATCAAAACTAAGAGGTGGAAATCAAGAGTTGGCACCGTGTACAGATTTCACTACAGTCCAAAGTCACAATATATGAAATAGAGAGGAGTAACTGAGAGAGAAACAATACCTTGTCAACACAATTCCCATATCTGCGGGGTACCTCTTCCACAACCCAACCATCAGGGAGGCTAAAGCAAGAGGTGGACACAACACTTGCCTGTGCCATGATAGCCAATTGTCGATTATTAGATTCCTCTTCGGTAAGCCTCAACATCTGCAATAGCACCAGAATTGAAGAGAGAAAATGGGATCAACATCCCTCTCTTGGATTTATTCCAAGTTCTACACCGTAACTTTCTCAGCAATAAAGTTCTCCACACTTACCACTATGATAAAATAATCGATAGTCTCCAAGAATATTTGGTAAGATTTTAGAAAAATTGTAACAAATTATAAAAATGTTCAATCTTTGGATATATCAGGAAAAAGAAAAACCAGGAGTCTATAAAGGCAACTGCTTTTTATCTCATCCAGGATAAGCAAGAATCTTCACTTTCTCTTAAAATTGTTGTTGCTGCAAATATGACAGGTTGAATATGTTACCTTTCCACCAGAAACAATCATCTTTCGGCTGCTCAAATGCTGCGAGGTCTAAAAATAAACAACCAAAAAAGAGGTCAAAGATGAATAAACCTTTCTTCATAACTATCTATTTCTTCAAAACACAGTTGGAAAAAGAATGGCTCATAATCTCACCTCATGATAATCTAGTCTGTAAGCTCCGGATCTAGTATGTGCCATAACTTGTTCTCTGTAATCTCTGGACCTAGTAGTTAGTCTAATTGGTTCTCCTTTTAAGTACCTCTCAACTTCTTTTCGAGATCGCAATTTGTATCCAGTTCCTGGCTCAATGTAGTACTGCACAATACGACAAAATAATTTGAGTCCTCAGTTTTGACTCATATACACACACACAGCACACACACACATATATATATCAGTTTATAAGTACTTAAAAAAGAAATAGAGGGTCGAGAGAAAGAGACGACCACAAGAAATTGACAAACTTTATGTCAGTTATTTCTCAATAAGTAGTATCCCCAGAAAATCATAGAGCAGCTATTTGGTCAATCTCATCCATTACATGTCCACTAGAAAATGACTCTTGGCACACACTATGATAAATAGACACGAGAGAAAGAGATGACCATGATGCCACAAGATTTAGTTTTATGTCACCACAATGACAATATATAAAAGCGAGAAAAGTTAAGGGAAGTTCCAATAGTTGTTTCACGATGGCAAAACCCATATTTTGGTCACTAAAGAAATCATGTTTTTGCAATGTCCTCATTGATGTTTATTTTTTTACAATGTCCTCATTCAAGTATATGATTTTTGCAATGTCCTCATTCCGTAAACGGAGGCGCCAATTTTTTTAAGGGCATAGGGGCACGTGCTATCACGTGACTAACGATCGTTATAAACTTAACTTTTCAGATCAAACACAACCACAGACTTTCAAAAAGACCACACCATTTCATTTCCATTTCTTCGAATTCATATCAAAAACAGAATTATTTTCTGATGGATTTTCAATGACGGAAAGTAAAGTTTATAACGGTTGTAAGTCACCTGATAGCACATACCCCTCTGCCGTTAAAAAAATTGACGTCTCCATTTACGGAGTGAGAACATTGCAAAAATCATGTACTTGAATGAGGACATTGCAAAAAAATAAACTTCAATGTGGACATTGCAAAAACATGGTCTCTTTAGTAACCAAAATATGAGTTTTGCCTTTCAGAAACGATATTGGCCAGTGCTTTTCAAGAGATTTATACTTCAATTCGAACTGATACCTATCAGGACTCGGTCGGTAGCTTTCCGACATTACTAAGTAGAATATTAAATGAGGACTAAGTATGTTCTCATGGCAGCTAGGGGTCTAAACACAATGTTGCATCAAAATAACTATTCATATTTCTGCTTCTGAATTTCAAGATGTTTTCAGTTAAATATACTATTGACTGAGTCATGACAAGCTATTTCCTTATAAGAGTGACTTCTAAATTCTCTGTAAATATGTAAAGTAGGAAAGTGAAAATGACGCCAGCTGCCCATATATCGACCATGAGGAATATGTTAAGCATGGTTTTTTAATTTCACTTCTCGCTCTTTTTATTTTTTAAATTATTCATTTCTTCCTTTGTTTATTTTGTATGGCGAAAGCATGGTTTGTCTTAACACATGAATACACTATTTTAACCAAAAATCATTACACAAAATTCAGAATCAAACTATCAACATCAAATATCTTATGCAATTGATAAAGAACAAATGCAAAGAATCCAACTTCTCTATCATCGCGAGTGGATGCCCAACAGTAGATTTGTGCATTAAATACCTGAAATACAGCACTAGTAAAAATTTGTTTGCGAAAAAATATAATTATATTTTTTGAAAACTGTTTCTTTGATCATCACTAGAGAGTATGAAGGGATTTACAGCACAAATATACTCCAGAGGATCCATTTTCGACTAGCTAACCACGCAAATTGTCTCATGAATTGAGACAAAAAATTGTGACAAAAATTGAAATTCTCACATTTTCCAATGCATGCAAGCAATTGCGAATTAAATACACAAAATATAGCTTACAATTACGAATAATAAAAAATAAATCCCGAAATTCTGAAGCACCAAGTCGCCTATTTCACAAAGAGGTGTATGAAATTCGAAATTACGTATAATAAATAGATTAGCTACATATAAAATTGAGAAAGCTGCATTAACAGAGAAGTTAATTGGGGGAAAGTAACAAATTACCCGGTCAACGCGGTCGCCGCTGGAGCGAATTACCTGCTGGACACGCCAGCCCGGGGGAAGTTCGAAGCGTGGAGAGACGGTGGTGATCGCTGTGGAGGTGGGGACGGGATTATTGACAATTGCGAGCTGACGATGGTGGTCGGAGTAGAGGTCGGTGCGGCGGAGCACCCGCAGTGGCACTAGCATTCCCTGTTCCGGTTCTTCCATTGTTGGGAAGAAATTGTAAATGCGCTTAATTTGACACTCTCTGGTGCGTGTTATACTATACTGTGTGTGTACAATTAAGTAGTGGGCTTGTATTTTCCTTTTTTGGTATACAATTACTAGCCATTTGTGTAATCCTTTGGAATCAATCAAAATGTCTTTTATAGTAGAATACAGTTTAGACGTGCTAAAAAAATATCCGAAAACCTGAAAATTCTTTGGGTAAAATTGGGTATCGTAATCAGGGGCGGAGCCAGGAATTGGCCGAGGGGGGGGGGGGGGCACGAAAAATTTTTTTCGGATCGGACAAGTAAAAAATGGGTCGGATTCATGAAATACAATGTATTTTAGTTAACAAAAATGATAAAAGTAAATAATGCAAAGAACGATTGAAATAATGTTGAAGTATTGAACGCAAACAATTTATTAAAATATATTACTCGTACAAAAAAAGAAATTCAAATTTGCTAATTTAAAATTGGGATAATAGAAAGAAAGATCAAAAACAAAAAAAATGGGAAAAGCCTAACGAATTAATTAAGATTGAAAAAATGTGAGGAAATTAGGAGAAAGAGAAAAACAAAACTGTTAAGAGAAAGAATAGCAAAGATGGAAGACAAAATTAATTAAAAATGTAGGTAGCAGGGTTCGAACATGGATTTAAAAAGAAACACATAAGGCTTTAACTTCACCCCTTCTACCGCTGAACCACACCACTCACTGGTGTTAATCTTGAAGTTAATTATATATATACATATATAACAAAAATATGGTGGGGGCAAAAAAAAAAAATTTCCACTGCATTTCCGCCGCTGGGGGGGCGAGTGCCCCCACCTGCCCCCCCTGGATCCGCCCCTGATCGTAATTCTTTAGAATCGAAACCACGAAAGAATCGAAAATTGTGTGAGCCATAATCGACAGTTTCACGGTTCGAATACGGGTCCACCGTTTTCAAAATCAGGAACATGCAATTCTGGAATCGAAAATTGAAATCAGCAACCGTAAATCGTGAAATTGTGACTTTGTAACCGTGTTTTGTTATTATGTATTTTGAGACGGTTTGTCTTATATGACACTTGTTTTAGTAACTTAGACTTTTTTTTTTTTTTTACAAATTTTGAAATGTAGACATTTTAATACTTTATTCTTTCCAATATAAATATTTATAAGTAATAATTTATTGTTTTAAATGTATTTACTTTATAAAATACTCCTAAGTATAATAAGAGGTGATAGCAATTAATCCCTCTGAGCTTGAGCTTGAAATAACTGTCGTATTAAACTTGTCAATAAAGGAGTGTGTTCTACACTTTTATTATTTTGTACAATATTAAATTTGCACTAAATTTATTTTCTAATTTAAAAGCGACATTTATTATAGGATTTTCAAAATTGCCTACATTTATTTCACGATCGAAATGTCTGTGATTTTGTTAGAGATATAATGTCAGTCAGTTTTGGCTTAATGTACAAAACTACGAATCGGTGCAAATTAATTCCATTGGGCATTTGGGCTAAAAATCCTATTTCAAACGTAAAGCCCAATCCACTTGTTAATTTATTAAGGCTTTTTTTAGTTATATAAGGGGAGAGTGATCCACACAGCCCAACTCGGATACCTCTTTTGTTTGAACTCTGAACTAATTCTCTAAAATTTGTTTGCACTTCCTTATTTTAATTTTATGACTGAGATTTATTTTAATTTAGTGTATTTAATTTGGACATAATTAATCATGTCTATTAATTAATGGCAATGCAACGTAGGCGTGGCGAATTTGAAATTGCTTATATATATAGTCATAGTATTATCATGTCCTTACTTCACGTTTAATTAATTAGTAGTACTTCCTTTGTCTCAAAATAGAGGTGGTCTCCCGTGAGAACAAGGGGAACCGTCTCTTGCATGAGACAGGTCGATCCATGACCCATGGGGCATGACCCGCCACGTGGTAGCCTTTTATAGGCTAATTTTTTTTTCTCCAGTACCCATGAATCCGACCCTGACACGTGGAGTGTTACATTTACTTGTATAAACTATTACATTCATATACATAGGAAAAAATACTATTACTTTTCTGTATATATGTATTACTTTAATGTATACAAACTATTACTTTATATGCATACAATCATTACATTATGTTATAGTAACTATTACTTTTGACAAATCGAAAAAAAAAACAAAATTAAAAAATTAAAAAAAAAATTTTTTTTTTTGGGTCTATGAGAGGCTGTCACGTGTCAGGGTCGGACCCATGGGTCCTGGAGAAAAAAATTGGGCGGGTCATGGGTCATGGATCTGACCCGTCTCATGAATGGGACGGGTATTCTTGTTCTCATATAAGTCTTTGTTGGGCGGGTCATGGGTCATGAATCTGACCCGTCTCATGAATGAGACGGGTATTCTTGTTCTCATATAAATCTTTATCCTCAAAATATGTTAAAAAAAAAAAAATCAAATTTGTTTTGTTTAAAAGCAAATTTAAATTTTTTGAACATTCAATTCGGAAGGAAAGAGTAGTTATTATTAATTTCATTTATCCAAACATGCAACCAAGTTGGCGTAGGGGAAGAATTAAGATAAATAACTTGTTATTATTGTTGAATCGCTCGTGATTGCTAGTAAGTAATGGATTCTTCAAACTTCGTTTCCTTTAAAAAGTATCAAATTTATTTTAAATCGAAAATAAACTTAGATATCAAATTGCAAAAATTGCATTCAAAAACCCTAAAACATACTCGTATTTATATGTTTCAAAATCCTAAAACAAAAATAATATTAAAGGGCAAATCTTGGTGCGTCAAGTGGGGGTTGGGAGAGGAAACTATTTGCTAGAGTCTTTTCCTGACAATTGTCAAGAGGCTGTTCGTCAAAGTTCGAACATGTGACTTTATGGTCACCAAAGGCAGGGCCGGCTATCACACGGTGCAAGAGGATCTTTGGCACCGGGCCCCAAATTTTGAAGGGCCCCCATTTTTTTAGGCCCCATTAAGTATATATTTCAAAAAAAAAAAGTATATATCTCAAAAAAAAAAAAAAAGTAACGCAATCAAAGCGATGGCGTCGAAATTCAAGGGGAGGAAAATCAATCGACGCAAATTACTTGGAAATTGCGGACAACGGATAATTGATTTAAGAGAGGCAACGATAAACAAAAAAATATCTCATAAATCACAATCCGGCTCCATCAATCATCGCCTAGCCAAATTGACAAACCCGCCTGAGAAGAAGCTTTGGTTCCAATCGCAATCGGCGACGGCAACGGCGGCAATCAACGACGGCGTCGACGGTCGATCCAAGCTTTGTTCCACTCCATGCTTCCAAGTTCCAGCTTCGTTCCAAGTTTTGAGAATGAATGAGATACATAGATAGTACTGAATGTTGTTGGCTGATAATGATTTGATTTTGAGATTAGAAATTTAGAAATTAGAAGGTAAAGTTATTATTTTATTTTTTTAGTTTTCGGCTGACTTTTAGTCTTTTTAGTGTTGACTTTATTCATTTTTTATGTTTAATTTACTCTTTTGATTTTATGAATTTAGATGAAATAAAATGACTTTATATTTGATTTAGTTATTAATCTCATTGTTTTGTTGTTGTTTTTGCAGAGTCAAAATAGGTGTCATAAATCAAGAATATTTTTGTTGACTGAAAATTGCACTTTTCAGGTTTTTTCAATCCATTATATTCTAATAATCTTTAATTATGCCTCCGAAAATTAGAAAATATGTTCCTGGTCATGAAAAGCGTAAGAAACGGAAAGAATTGAAAAGTTGAATGAGTCTAAAAAAGAAGCACTTAATAGGTTTATCATAAAAGAATCACATGTTTCACTTGAAAATCAAAATGTTGAGATAATGTGTTTATTGATGCTAATGTGCGTATTGATGCTAGTGTGCTCGTAGAAAATGATAATGGTGATAATGTGCCTATTGAAAATGATAATTTTGATGATGTGCCCATTAAAAATGATAAATTATGTGATGTGCTTGTTGAGAATGATAACGATGATGATGTGTGTATTGAATTTTATTACTTAATTTTGTAAAACTTTAATCTTTATATAAAAGCACTTATATATATATATATATTAGTAAAAGCCCGTGTCCGAGGACACGGTTTTTTTTTTAAATTAAGCCCGTGTCCGAGGACACGTTTTTTTTTAATTTAATTAATTTTTTTAAGGGCAAAATGGGAAAGGGACAACTTAGTTAGGGCAAAATAGGAAATTTGGTCATTGGAACTGTTCATTGTACTGTAGCAAGGACAAGTTGCCATTTATACTATAGATTATATTTTTTGTATTAATTTTTAAACATTAGGGGCCCAATTTTCACATTTCGCACAGGGCCCCAATAATTATTGAGACGGGCCTGACCAAAGGAGCAACTTAACTGTTGCGCCAAGGCTCGCCATCAAAACAAAAATAACCTTAATTAAATAAAAATTATGAAAATACCAAAAAAAAATTATAAAAATTCAGAAGCCCATTTGATTGTCAAAATTCGGGCTTTATGACTTAAAACGCTCCCCATGACTTTTGTCCGTTTCAAAAATAGCTTGAATTTGATATGTTGTCCGTTTCGAACGAAGCCAAATCTACCGCTAAACAGGCTCATCCCGGACTAGGGCGCGATCGTTCCTGTCTAAGGCGTGATCGCCACAGAATGGGCGCGGTCGATCACCGGCAACAGAAACTTGGATGGCACCAAACTCAAACACATTTGAAATCAAAATTTACGCTCGTGGAAGTTGTTAAGTAATTTCCCTGCCTCTAATCTTGAAATTGATAAACTTTATCTTTAAATAAGCTTTAATTTGTTGATCATGAAATTGATCAAAATATTCAGTTACTAGGAGTCGTGGAAGTTGTTTAGTAATTTCCCTGCCTCTAATCTTGGTTTGTTTTATTTGACAAGTTTAATTTATCCTTAATTAATCGGTTGAATGTACGTAATCATTACCCAAACTGTACTAACAAAGAATACAAACTGTACTAATTGTGAATTTGCCGTTAGATCGAAAAAAAAGGAAGATGCATGGAAAAGAAGCAGTTACATTACAGGGAGCGGAGACTCCAATTACACCTCACCTGGTTGGTCTCATATCTATCTATATATTAAAGCAGGTCATCCAAGGAACAGTAATAGCGCCAAATTTTTCGCCAAAATTTCAAGAGCAATTTAGTCATTTCCTTCCAGGACATAATTGAAGATATGCTACGCAAATTACACGTGGCAGGTCATGATTGGGAGAAAAATGACGCGTGCAATATACGCATCGACAGAGGCGCGTGTATGCAGACGGATTTACTTTTTTTTAAATGGGACACCGTGTAGCGAGTTTAACCGGTCACAAGTATCGGTTGTGACAAGGATCGGTAAATCAAAAATCGGTAAATCATTGATTGACATGATGACCGGTCAATATTATTGGATGACCGATACCAATCCTTGACATAGTGACCGGTCATTATTATTGGATGACCGATCCAAACAAAAACAAACAAGGACATGGTGTGATCGGTCAATACGGATTGGACCGATCCAAGCAAGATCCAAACAAACAAGGCCATCCATGACCGGTCAATATGGATTGGACCGATCCAAGCGAGATCCAAACAAACAAGGCCATTCAAATCAAAAATTAAGTACAAACTCCGTCTTTGTTTCACTTTAAATTATAAATAATAATTATTAATAAAAAAAATTAAATAGAAATATTATTTTTTCCATCTCAAATAAATACTTTAAAAAATATACTTTTATAAAAAATTATAATCTCCATTTCAAAAATAAATATTACTTTCGACTCAAAATAAATAACAAAAAAATAAAACTACATTTTTTTTCAAACAAACATGGCTAACCGATGGCCTTAAAAAAATGCCTAAGGTGATTTGTAAAATTGGATGACCGATAGAGTGAAATATTAGTAATAAATAATTAATAAAAAATAATAAATAAATAAATAAAAGATAGTGACTATATATTAAACCAATTATAAGTATACTCAGATTTGGACTCAACCGATCATATTAATATTCTTTCAATCGGTCAACAAAGTCTCCTGTAGTAATAATCTTTCAATCGGTAACATAGCCTTTCAATCGGTAACATAGCCTTTCAATTGGTCAACACTGGAGTGAAGCAAAGTGAGAAGCCAGTGAGCCGCTTCCAAACCAAACCAAGTTACAAACTTTTTGGTGTCACTTTAAATTAAAAAATAAAAATTATTAATAAAGAAAGCTATATAGAAATATTATTTTTTCCATCTTATATAAATACTTTAAAAAATATATTTTTATAAAAAATTATATAATGTTGAAAATCACATAGATAAGAGTCGGAATTGGGATTTGGTTTAAGAGAGAGATAGAGGAGGTGAGATGTTGAGGATGAAGAGATGGTTGGGTGAGATAATGTTTCTTTTTGAGTTTCAAACTGTGAATAAAAGAGGGTGGGTGGAAAAACGTGGGTTAATATATACAATATACGTGTCAATCTTTTTGGTCCAAACAATAATAAATGTCTCACATGCACATCAGCAAGCATCTCAATGTCATGAGAAAGGCTAAGTTATTATATAAAATCAGTTAACCGATGGGTATCAGCTGGGCAACTGATGTGGGTTTATTTACTTACCGATTTTCTTTACCACATGTGATAATGGGTATAACCGGTGAGCATGTGATAATGTGACTATGCCGATGGTTTTTAATTTTTTTATGGGCTCACCGGTTTTATTTACTTACCGTTTGACCGATAGAGTGAAAATATTAGTAATAAATAATTAATAAAAAATAATAAATAAATAAAGGATTGTGACTATATATTAAACCAAAATAATATTTATTAAAAAAAAAAACTGAATAAAAAAATTATTTTTTTATCTCAAATAAATACTTTATATAGATAGATACCGGTCAATATATTTTTTAAATCAAAAAATTTCAAAGATTATTTTGTGGTGTCTGCTTAGGTTGGAGTTATTAACAATCGGTCTAACACAGTCCCTCTTTCAATCGGTTAACCCAGTCCCAAGTCACAACCGATCCAAATCAAATCAAATGTACAAATTTCGTCTCACTTTAAATTACAAAATGGTAATTATTAATAAAGAAAAATAAATAGAAATATTATTTTTTTCATCTTAAATAAATACTTTAAAAAATATACTTTTATAAAAAAATATAATCTTCATTTCAAAAATAAATATTACTTTCGACTCAAAATGAATAATCAAAAAATAATACTACATTTTTTGTCCAAAAAAATGAACATTACATTCGTAATCCCAATGAATATTTAAAAAATAATAAGGTCAACGGTTGGCCGATCGATTCAAACCAAGCATATGACCGATCCAAACCAAAGCAGATGACCGGTCAATAAATAATACTAAGCAAACAAAGGCATATAACCGATCCAATAACTGATCTAAGCAATTTACCGTTCAATAAATAATAGTATTATACTTAAAGCCAACGGTTACTATGATTGACCGACCTCGAAACAAAACATGCATATAACCAATTTTTATTTTTGGATATAGAAAATAGTATAAAACCCATCATCTTCTCCTCCCTCCTCATTTTTCTATCATATCAATCTCTTTTTAAAAGTGGTAATAGTAAATCGTCCACTTTTTGAAGTTGAAATAGTCTTTTTACCGAATTACGAGGCGGCTAATCTCCGTCTTGGCGTAAATTGCGGGGCACGCCCACTTTAGCGCTGGCGCCGCCGCTTTTTAGAACACTACTTACGAGTATAGTATTTCTATTAATTGTTTTACTGCTCAGTATAGTACTTCTATTAATTGTTTGGCAGCTTTTTTGAACACTGCGTACATTATAGTATTTCTATTAATTGTTTGACTGCTCAGTATAGTATTTCTATTAATTGTTTAAGCGCTCGGTATAGTATTTCTATTAATTGTTTGCCTGTTACTTTCTTAGATGTCTCAGACTCTCAAATACCTTTGGCCCATATCCCTTTCCTACAACTATAAATAAGGGATCCACTTTCTTCTAATACTCATTTCATTTCTCATTCACTCTTTTTTCACGGAACGTCATGCCTCCTCTTTTCACGATGGTTCGTGAACTTGATTAAAATGTGAATCAAGGCTGTGAAAGTGAGGCTTATTCGTTGTTACGGTCTACATGTTGGTGACAATGTTAACGATGTGTATAGCTTAGAATGTGTGCTTCATGATCTTGAGGCATGTACTCTTTCAATGATTTTTTCTCAAATAATTTCATTTTAAAAATATAAATCTCAAAATAATTCACATTTGAAATTATTTGGGATTTATATTTTCAAATGGAATTACTTGAAAAAATTTCTCTTTCAATACCGTCTTCATTTCATTTCGTATTATAATCTATTCATATTATTTATACTGCATTCATAACAACATATACATTTCTATTGTTAAAAAATATAGGGTTCAAGGATTCATGCATCCATCAAGAAGGTCTTCATTCCTCTGTTTCAAAACATGTTAAGGGAGGAACATCTTTATGCTATTAAGAACTTTCTTCTACTTAAGAATAACCTGACGTTAAAAACTTCAACTTTTGATTTCAAGATTGTTTTTATTCCCAAAACTCACCTTGCTGAAGTCTTTGATGAGGTTTTTCCCCGTCATGTCTTTGACTTCAAGTTGTATGACGATCTTACCCAGTGGGAAAATCTTGAAGAGGATGTTCTGATTGGTAATTTCTTTTATTTTCTCTTTCACTTATTAGAAAGATTATATATTATGTGTTACAAAAAATAACATCAGTTTCATATTGCCATTAGATGTCATAGGGAGACTTGCATCCCGCGGCACCATCCAGACACGTGAAGTGAGGGGAAAAAAAACTAATATGCTGGATATAACCCTAACAAATCATCAGTATGTTTTTTTTTCTTTTTCCCTTAATTGTTACTTTTCTAAATGAATGTGATGATTTATTTTATTTTTTCAGGGGTAATGAAATTGGTTGCACCGTATGGGGTGAATATGCAGAGAAGCTATTGTCTCATGTTGACACTACCCAAGGCCCTGTTGTTGTTATTATGCAAATGTGTCGTGTGAGGAAGTTTCGAGGTGAAATACGTGTTTCCAACACTTTTAATATATCCAGGGTTATGTTTGCTTCTACTATGCAAGAAATAAGAGAGTTTCAAACAGGGTAAGTACTATTCTTATACTTTCTTTTGCTTTATGTTTAATATATCTTCTCAAATTAATTTTTTTTATATAGACTGGTAGTAGGAGGATTGGGTGAAATTGCTATTACAAATGTTGTCCATCCTCCTATCATGACCATACGTGAAGAACTTGAAATGTCGAGGGAAAAGATCATATCAGTTGCCAGTTTGATTAGAGTTCATCAGGTATATATGTAATAAACATATAAATGTTTTAGCATTACTTTCATTATATTATTAATTTTTTACAATGTCTTCGCAGATTGATCAGTTTTGGGTTTTGGCCCAAGTTGTTGGAATTGAGCCTACGATGGGCTGGAACTATGTATCTTGCAAGAAGTGTTTCAAAAAAACTCCACAGGCTGGTGCTTATTTCTATTGCGTCAATTGTGATATTAGTGATCCTGTTGGTGACCTAAGGTACAAGGTCTTAATTCGTGTCGCCGACAATTGGGGTGTCGCATGCTTTATTCTCTGGGATAAAGAGTGTGTACACCTCATAGGTAAAACCGCCCTTGAGCTGCAGATCGAACTTCAGTGAATTTGGTAATATAAAAATTTGTTTCTTCTTAACAAATTTAATTTTACTCTTGCTTCTTATAAACACATTCAACTATATGCAATAATGACGTAATATATGTAAACTACTCATTGTTCTATTTAATTTAAATTTTATAGGGACTTCAATGACATTCTTAGGGCTTGTGGGAGTGAAAGCATTGTTCAAGGTGAATGTCAAGAGTTGCCCTTATGCTGTAAACCTTGGTCCATTCCCTATTTTGAAGATGACCACCGATGTAGCTGTGATTTCTGAATATTGTAACATGGCTTCTTTGTCTGCTGTTGATGCTCAGCCCGAAGAAACTCCAGACCTACTATTTGCTCCACCTAGGCCAATCACAGTCCGGTCAGTTCCTAATGTTGTTCGGGTGGGCGTCAAGCGTAATCTGATGGGAGAATACTCTGCAAGTGAAGATGAAGAGCAGTCAAAGTCTAAAGCTGCTAAAACTGATGATGTATAGTTTGTTTGAATACCTCTTTCTAATGATATTTTGTGGGTTTGTTGGATGATTGTAGAAGCTGAAAATTAAAGGTGTTGGATGTGTTTTAGTCAGTGATGGATATTAACAACTATATGCAGTTGTTAAGGGGTTGTTTTGTTTATATTCCCTTTAGTAAAACTCCTTTCATTATTGGAGTCTTTTGATTTTAAGTTGTCTTGGTCATAGACAAACTTGGAATGTAAGTTGTATTTGGAAGTATTGCCTTTTGTGATATTCTTCATATAGTGATGAAGAATATTGGTTGTAAATATTCTAAGTAATGAAATGAAATATCGGTTTGTGAATTTCGTATGTATGTGAACATATATTATGATTTTTTTTCCTCAAATAATTCCATTTTTTCTCTGTCTCACTTTAAATTACAAAATAATAATTATTAATAAAGAAAACTAAATAAAAATATTATTTTTTTCATCTCAACTAAATACTTTAAAAAATACACTTCTAAATGAGTATACTACTAAATGAGGGACGGAGGATTTGAGAAGTCCATATACTACACCATTTAATAAAATTATAAACAGGAGTACTTCCACAAACATTTACTTGGAAGGTGATGTTAATTAATGACACAAAATCTTCACTATAATAAGCTTATAAACTAAGCCAGACCTATTGAGTATGATGGAATACATTAAACTGAATATAAGGTAATTTTATATGGGTATTCCATTACCCAACAATCTATGCATCAACACCATGCCAAACCGATCCAAATGATGACCGGTCAATAGGGATGACCGATCCAACCATGCCAAACCGATCCAAATGATTTACCGGTCAATAGTTGACCTAACAGGCCAAGGCCAAGCCAATCAAACCTGATTTACCGGTCCAACAGGCCAAGGCCAAGGCCAACCCAACCAAACCAAACGAAAATGAGAGGTTAAAACCCCGTCTCACTTTAAATTACAAACTAATAATTATTAATAAAGAAAACTAAGTAGAAATGTTATTTCACAGACTTAAAACCAATTAAGAAAAAAGTTAATTTTAAAAATACATATTCTAACGGTTTTTGGTTCATTACTGTCAAGGAAAATGAGAGGTTAAATTTATACTTCTATAAAAAATTATAATCTTCATTTCTAAAATAAATATTACTTTCGACTTTAAATGAATAATCAAAAAATAATACTACATTTTTTGTCCAAAAAAATGAACATTACTTTTTTCATCCCAATGAATATTTAACAGAATTAAAAACAGTTACGAAAAAAGTTAATTTTCTAACAGTTTAGTTTTGAATAAAAAAGTTAACTTTTTAACAGTCGGTAAAGGCAAGGCAAGGATCGATCAAGGTCAAGGCAACTAGGCTAAAATCGGTCAAGGCAACGGTCAAATTTCAAAGGAAGAAATAAAAATAATCACTGTGTGTTTGTAAAAAGGACAACCATTCATTCTCTTAATTCTTTTAGGCAATTTGGATCGGTCAAGGCAACTAGGGAGGATCGGTCAAGGCAACTAGGTAAAGGATCGATCAAGGCAACTGTTTGAAATTCGTACAAACTCCATTTCACTTTAAATTACAAAATAATAAATATTAATAAAGACAACTAAATAAAAATATTAATTTTTTCATCTCAAATAAATACTTTAAAAAATATACTTCTGTAAAATATTATAATCTTTATTTCAAAAATAAATATTATCTGATTCTGTCGGTGAATCGACAATTTTTGAACCGTCACTACTATCAGCTAAATGAACAGAATAGTCAATTGATTATAGAAAATGGAATTATGCGAGTTTTTTAACTGATCTCGGTCCCTATTGTGATTCTCTCTATAGGTAAAACCTAATGGAATGATAAAAAAAAAAAAAACTAATTTTTGAACGTACAAAGAGTATGTTGTTGTACCGTTGAAAAAGGAAGCAGAAATAAACAGTACAGTAGTACTACCCCACCCAATAAATTTGTGGTGATCTCTCTCTCTCTCTCCATCGGTTACCTCTCTTTCTCCATCGGTTACCCCTCTCTCTCTCTCTCTCTCTTTCTCCATCGGTTAACCCCCCCTCTCTCTCTCTCCATCGGTTTCTCCCAACTGCTTTACCCTCTCTCTCTCCATCGGTTTCTCACGATTGCGGAGAGTTATACTCAATCGCTCTATCCACCAAAAGAAATGGAAATCTATAGCCCACATCATAACCAACAAAACCCATATCGAAACCATATACTCACAGTGAAAATAACCGGAAAGCACACATGTTAGAAGCAAAGCCCTCATGCATATCCTATAAATAGGCACCCACCTGGTCTCTGCGGGTTGAAAGAGTTAACTCAAATCAAAATAGGAATACCGGAAGAAATTACTAATATTTAGTCAAAGCGGGTCTACCTGTGTGGATGTTGGGTTTTGATGCGGTATGAATCGCTTGGAACCGAGGAAGAGAACGTTTGCGTGCTTGAGCTCTGGAACAGGAAACGGTGTAGACGGTTTTAGGTAGATAGCGAGAGAACGGTGAGGGGATTGAGTTGGGCTAGGTTTCCGGTGAGGAAGTTGATGGCTAGAGTTTGGCGTTGTTAGGGGATGATGGTGAGCGGCTTAGGGCTCTTAGAAACGGGGAGCGGTGTTGGGTGACGGCTTTGTTGAGGAGAGGCACCGGTGAATGAGCGATTGAGAGTGGATTGAGTTTCCACGGTGAGGGAGGTTGTTGTTGTTTGGATATAGAGAGAGGGATAGAATCGGGTGAGATATTGATTGAAGAAGAAATCGGATCGGTGCGATTGGGGACGGGCTTGGGTCGCGGTTGGTTTGGGTGAGAAGGTCGGCGATTGATTAAAGGGAGGACCCGGTGAAGGCTTTGGCGGAGAGGGAGGATTGGTGTTGGTCTTGGCCGTGGGAGAGGAGGAACTGCGAGTAGAGAGAGAGAGGAGAGAGATTGCGTTAAGAGAGAGAATGAGAGATGATGGGGGCTTTTCTTTTGCTTTGGGAGTTAAGCTACGGTCACCCTGAAGAAAAGAAAACGGACAATACTATTAAAAATTTACTCCCATCCTACTGTCCAATTTACCGTTTCCATCGGTGAGGCAAAACAACAGTTAAGGCAACATAAACAATAGGTAAGGAAACAAACAATCGGTAATCGGTAAGGCAATATATCAAGGCAACAAGGCCACATATCAATCAAGGCAACATACATCGATAAGGCATCAAACAATCGGTCAACAAGAGGCTACTATTGCACTCCAAACAAATTATATACTCACTCCGTCTCACATTAAATTACAAAATAATAATTATTAATAAAAAAACTACATAAAAATATTATTTTTTTCTATCTCAAATAAATACTTTAAAAAATTTACTTCTATAAAAAATTATAATCTTCATTTCAAAAATAAATATTACTTTTGATTCAAAATGAATAACCAAAAAATAATACTACATTTTTTATCCAAAAAAATGTACATTACTTTTTTCATCCCAATAAATATTTTATAAAATATTACTTTATTTGTTTAAAAATTTAATGTCATATATTGAAACGAAGGCACTAACCTTACAAACATTAATTTTTGGCCTTTACCACCTATTTGGTCAACCGGTTACTTACTGATTTGTGTTTCACCTATTTGGTCTTTGGTCAATCGGTTAGTTACTGATTTGTGTTTTACCGATTTGGTCAACGGTTACTGATTTGTGCATTGGGATTTAAATAACTCGCCGCTATACGGTGTAGAGTCAAAATCGCTACACGGTATAGCGAGTTTCAAAAAAGACATATTTTGGTCAAAACTTTGAACAGTAAGTCTTTTTTGGAATTAAAAAAGTAAAAAGGTATTATTTGAGAAAAAATTGAGAGAGAGAGGGGTAAAAATATATTTTAAAGGTGAATATAATTTATTTATTTTTTCCTAGAACTAAAATTTGTTAAAATATTATTAATACATTGTTTATTGTTAGACTCACATCGGTAGACTCACTTTCGAACAACAGACTGATAGCAAGGGCAACTTAAAGGTTTAAATCATCCTTATTAGCAAGTGAGGTGGCAACATCGGTTACAAAAAGTTTATTTAATGAGTTGAATTTTGTCACCTATTATAATTTTGACCGTAAAGGACTTTTCCAAATATTTGGAGGGTAAGTCAAATTTCAAAATTTTCACTCCAAATATTTAAATTGGTAAATAGTATATTATTTCTAGATCTATCTATCAGTTGGAGTACTATTCTATATCTACCATTTTTCTTCACTGTCTTCAAATGATTTCTTAGTTGCAGCCATTAGAGAGTACTATTTCAAAATGAAAATAAGTAAATCATGTATGCTTGGGAGGAAAAAGGATGGGGCAGAATCAACTGTGAAAGGTATTAATATATCAATTTTATTTAATATGTTCATAAACATAGAATATTCATAAATGTCATGGATTGCCATTTAACTCCTCATTTGTAGCATTCCATATGTGTTTTCCTCATATGATTATTATCCAAATAGAAATGGTTAACAATTAATGCTCTAAAAGAATTTGTGATGTATATCTTCATTACGTAGTATATTTTATATTGCTATATTCTCTAATTTTAAATAACAATTAATGTAATAATAACATTTTGGTTAGCAATTTAAATTAAAAAAAAATATATTTATCCTATGCTAATTGCAATTGGAATTAAACTTGATAACTTATAATGAACCATTCTAATATGCTCGATTAATATCAATAGCAATCAACCCATTAATATTAATATTATTCTTCCCACCACGTGTATGTAAATCAAAGTATATTACTAAGACTTTAGAAGAAGATTAGTATTTTACTCTCATTTTATGGTAGTATATGCAAATCTTTGTGAACTATCAATACATCTTTAAGTTAAATATACTTCACAACAAACAAGTTAACAATCGTTTTCCTCCAGCTTTCATGAAGTTTCAATTACTTTTGTATGTACACAAATTCATGGTAAATGTAATGGAACATACATTTTGTATATAAGCAAATCATGTAATCCTTCCGTTCCGAATATTTATAACTTTCTAAACTCTACTACTCCATCCGTCCCAGAATAATAGGCCCTTTTTTTCCATTGGTATTACGAATGAACTTTGAGCAATAATTAAGGCTACTTTTAATTATTCTAATAAAAATTTAAAAATTGTTATTGACACTCCATTATAAATACTACTAATACCAATTTTAAGATTCACATTAAGATAATTATGATTAGCCTTAATTATTGCTCAAAGTTCCTTTGTAGTAACATAAAAAAAAACACTATCATTCCGAAACAGAGGGAGTATTTCACGTAGTATAAGAAGTTTGTAAAGAAATTATAATTCCAGATCAATAAGCTGTGAAAGAAGATAACAAAATTAACTAACCATATGAATATGAAATTAGGGAAGACATTTAAGAGAAGTATGAAAATACCTGCTTCGCATTTAGGGGATCTAAAGTATTAGTATTCTCTGCAATCTTTGTCCAAAAACAATATATTCAGTCACATAGTGGATTTATTGAAGGAGAATGAGAATTCTGGAATATGAAGATAAAAGGTTTTATAAAATTTTCCTTTGATTTGAGTTGGCAGTTGAGACAACCATTTTTTCATTATGCTATGGGAATAAGGCTTGAGACTTAAATTATTTGACAATGTCAGCAAAGCAATAGTAATTGTATGATAGGTTTTGGTTGTTGAGAGTATTAAATTGTAGCAATGGTAATCGGATGATAGGTTTTGGTTGTTGAGAGTGTTAAATTGTAGCAATAGTTAGTGTATGATAGGTTTTGGTTGTTGAGAGTGTTAAATTGTAGTTAGAGGAGAGTATGAATGAAGTACAACACGGAGGTATTGGCGGTTGATATATTGGTGTTGTTGTGTCCAAAGTGTTTTGAAAGTTGTTCATGGTTTATACACGTTTGGGCAAATTATGAAGTCATTGACATTGGGCTTTTATAAGTGTTTTCAATGTTACTTATCCCATCTATACTACTAATGGTTAGAATGGGTTTAAGATGAGAATCGAACTGAAATAGTTTATTAACATTTTTTTAATATTATGTTTATGTTATTGTTTTGTACAATTAAGTTACATAATATGCAATTAAAATTATATTTTTTCATGTTATTATCATTGATTTCGACCTATTTGTAATTGACTTATGTTTTCATTTACCTATGATTTAGATAATGATCAAGTACGCCCAACTTCATCGGTTGAATGTTCATCTATACAAAAACGTCTTTTAATGGACATTGGAAATTGTGAGTTCATTTCTTCATTTACCAAAATATTATACTTTTAATTCACTTACATATTTGTCATCTTAATGTCTGTAAGTTCATTATTTTTGCATCTAATATATTTAATTTTCCTTTTTTTTAGTGGCGCATTTAAGGTTTCGTTCAGATAGTACAATCGTTACAAAAAAACGAACTTTCGGGTCATTATCAGGACATGAAATTACACCTTCTACAATTGCGGCTCCTACAAATGTTACATCTTCAGAGCGTACGATATGTTTGGCTTTGGAAACATCTAATCACAGTTTAAATCCACTTTGTAAGTAAACATATATATACTGATATTGAATTCACATATTAATTCTTTCGTCCATAAATGTTATTTATTATGTTTTGATATTTTAATTTATTAATTGATATTATCTAATTTTCATGATTATATTGTAGTTACAAATCGTAATGTTAATTTTGAAATTAATAACACGATGGGATCATTTTCACAAAGGCAAGAAGCTGATACGAGAGTTGTACAAGGTTCTTTTGGTAGATTGACTAAACGTATTAAGAGTACAGTGCCAACAATCACACTTCCTTCAAAATATTTTACTGGTAAGCTCACTTTTACTTGATTCTAATCAATTTATTAATTTAATTTGTGTAATATGAATATGTGACTTACATTATTACATTTTGTCTTATTATTTACTCCTTGTGTTCCGGAATGATAGTCCTACTTTGTCCGTTGTTACTATAAAGGAACTTTGAGCAATGACTAAGGCTACTTTTCATTATCTTAATGAGAATCTAAAATTCTGTATTGGTAGTATTTATAATGTTGTATAAATAACAATTTTGAAATTTTCATTAGAATAATTAAAAGTACCCTTAACTATTGCTCATAGTTCCTTTGTAATAACAACGAAAAAAGTTGGACTATCATTTTCGGATATAGGGAGTCTAAGATTGATTTTTATTAGGACATCATTCAAGGCCTAATGTGCGAAACAAGAATTCAGTGGTTCCCCTAATGTCAATTGAGCCAATTATTTCAACTTATGTTGAAGGAGAATCAAATGTTCAGGATACATGTATTGTAGATAATTCAAGTGGGAACAATGTTCATTTATCTCCACATCCAAGTAAGTATTTGCTTACTAATAAGTTAACATTTAATTATAAATGTATGAATTTTCGTATTATTAATAGAAATTTAATATATTAGGTACAATATTGGAAATTGATACCACTGGTACATCTTTAATGGAACGAAGATTGGCAAACTCATTTAAACGTGGTAATCATCTTCGTGCAGTACACAATGTGGATTCTTCATCGTCTTTACGTGAGTATAAATATATTTTTCAAATTTCCACGGTAATATAGTACTTATTATTATTGTTATTAAAATTAGTGATTATTGTGACGAAGGTTTCATCCATGATATTGTTTATAATGTGAGATGAAATGTGTTTAATATGCTACATCCATAAGCTGTTCAAATCATTATCTTTTTATTACACCTGTCTTACGTGATAGAATGTATCAAACATGTATCGCTATTATGAACACATAATTGTTTATTTAACTCTTTTAATATTGCTTTTATACTTCTTATACATTTTATTTGTTTTTTATAATATTGGGATATTGGAGATGCAAGTTATAATTGTACGTTTTGTGGAGCATATTTTTGGTATGCAGAGAGGTTAAAACGAAATGTTAATTCTCGATCGCCAAAATATGGGTTGTGTTGCATCCATGGGAAAATTCAACTTCCTATAGTCAAGGCTCCTCCATCTACATTACGTACGTTGATGTTTGGTGCTTCGAAAGGAGTCAACATTTTATGAAGAACATTCGCTCTTACAACAATATGTTTTGTTTCACATCAATGGGAGGGAAAATAGATAGGAGTGTAAATCAAGGGGTTCTCCTCCCGTGTTTAGACTAAACGGGCGAGAATTACCATAGAATTGGTACTTTGTTACCGTCAATGCAGTGAACAACCAAAGTTCGCACGATTGTATATATATGATACCGAGAATGAAGTTGCTAATCGTAAAGCATACATCGGGTATATTACTTTATTTATATACATTATTAATTTTTCAACCGTACCAAGAATGAGAATATAAAGTTGTTCTCATTGTGAAAAATATATTTTATTTCAGTCGGATGGTAATACAAGTGATTTGCACGATGATATAGTCGAAGACTTGAAAACAATGTTAGATGAGAACAATGTAGTGGTTCAATCATTTCGTATGGCAAAGGAGAAATTATTTTCTCAAGAACCGGCGAAGTTACTCTAAAATTGGTTAGCCGACGGGAGCGCGATGCTAGAGTGTACAATTTGCCTTCGGCGTCAAGTAGCTGCATTAATAGTTGGTGATTTTGATAGTTCAACGGTCGAAAGGGATATTATTATTCGGTCTAGAAAGGGTCAACTTCGCGTATAAATCAGCTTAATCCTTCATATCTTAGTCTTCAATATCCTTTATTGTTTCCGTATGGCGAAGATGGCTATAGAGAAGGTATTCCATTTCATTGTAGCGAGAGAAGGAAATACGGGAAGGAAAACGGTTAGTATTCGGGAGTATTTTGCTTATCATTTACATGAACGAGATTGTGATTCAAAGATTGTATTGTCTTCTAAGAGATTATTTCAACAATATTTGGTGGATGCTTATACAATGATTGAATCATCCCGTTTGAATTATATTAGATTTAATCGGAAGCTTTGCGAGCATTTGAAATGTATAAGGGATTACAAGAGGTTGTTTTGGTGATTGTGATGCAACGAAATTAGGGAAGAGAATCATTTTGCCTTCTTCATTTACGGGTGGTGTGAGATATATGGTTGAGAACTATCAAGATGCAATGGCTATTTGCAAATGGGTTGGATATCTGATTTGTTTTTGACAATGACATGTAATCCAAAGTGGCACGAAATTGTTCGTTGTGTAGAAAAAGATGGTCCGAAAGCGAAGATCGACTGATATTATATGTCGTATATTTAAAGCAAAACTTGATGGAATGATAAAGGATATTAGGACGAACAAAATTTTTGGTGAAGTTAAATCAGGTATGTGTCATTTTATTTCTTTGTTCTATTTCGTAATATTTATTTCTCTCTGTTCTAATTAGTCGTCAAAAATGTTACAAATTATACAATATTTCTTATTTATATTTCAGTTGTCTATACAATCGAGTTCCAGAAGAGGGGGTTGCCTCATGCACACATATTGTTGTTCCTTGCATCTCAATATAAAACACGTTCTCTGATGATATTGATCGTATCATCTGAGAGATACCGATGAAGAATCGACCCTATATATTATAAAGCTGTAAAAGATTTGATGATTCATGGACCGTGTGGCAAAGAAAGGAAACGTTCTCCGTGTATGATTAATGGAAGATGTTCTAAACATTATCCAAAAAAATTTGTAGAACGCACGACAGTTGATGAGGATGGTTATGCAATATACCGAAGGAGAGACAATGGGAGAACAATAATGAAGAATGGGGTATGCTTGGATAATAGACATGTTGTTCCTCATAATAGGTATTTGTTGGTGACATATGGTGCACACATAAATGTTGAATGGTGCAATCAATCACGGTCTATCAAGTATTTATTCAAGTACGTACATAAAGGCAATGACAGAGTCACAACAACTTTTTGTAAGGGGAGTGCTTGGTGAAAATGCAGAATCAAATGTTGATGAGATAAAAATGTATTATGATTGTCGGTATGTGTCTTCATGTGAAGCAGCGTGGAGAATTTATGGATTTGAAATTCAATATAAAGACCCTCCAGTTGAACGTTTGAGTTTTCATTTGCCTAATGAACAAAATGTCATTTTCTCGGATATGGATAATATAGTAGTCTCGTGGCCGCAAAGAGATTCGATTGCTCGAAGTATGTTTTTGGGTTGGATGGAAGCTAACAAGAAGTATGAAGAAGCTAGACAGTTAACTTATTCTCAATTTCCAACAAAGTTTGTGTGGAAATCTGATATACGTGTGTGGGTTCCTAGAAAAAGAGGGTTCTCGGTGGGCGAATTTTTTTGTTCCTCCCGGTTGCGGTGAAATATACTATTTGAGATGCCTATTGAACAAAGTACGTGGTGCCAAGACTTATAGTGAAATTCGTTTTGTTAATGGTCGTCAATGTGATACGTTTCGTGAAGCTTGCTTTGAATTAGGTTTATTGAATGATGATAAAGAATATATAGAAGGTATTGCTGAAGCAAGTGAATGGTCTACTGCTCATTCAATGAGATCTCTTTTTGCAATGCTCCTTATTTCTGGTTCTATGAGTAGACGCAGTATGTGTGGGATAAATCTTGGAGTTATTTATGTGATGATATATTATATAAGCAGCGATCTCTTCTCAATCATCCAGGTTAGTTTGTTGAACTTTATATTTCAACTTTATTGTTTTTAAAATAATATTATATTATTACAATATTTCTTTATTAAATGCGTAATTTCACACTTATTAAATTTAGGTTTGATATTAACTGAAGTTCAACTTCGTCATTTTGGACTTGCTGCAATTGAAAAATTATTAAGGCATCAAGGAAGAAGTCTACTTGAGTTCCCAATGTTGCCATATCCAGATGCTGAGTATTTTCAAATGAAGGCGAATCGTTTAATTCATGATGAAACATGTTATGATCGACAGGAATTACAATTACAACTTCAACAACTTTTGCTTCATTTGAATGATGATCAACAGAAAGTCTATAATATAATTCTTGATGCATGTTTTGAAGAAATTGGAAAGATGTTCTTTGTTTATGGATATGGAGGTACTGGAAAAACATATATTTGGAAAACTCTGTCAGCTCGATTACGTTCAGAACGCCATATTGTCCTAAATGTTGCTTCCAGTGGTATAGCATCTTTATTGTTACCTGGCGGGAGAACAGCTCATTCCAGGTTTGCCATTCCCTTTAATCTTAATGAAGATTCCGTTTGCAATATTTCTCAAGGCAGCCCTTTAGCTGAACTAATTACGAAATGTCATTTGATTATTTGGGATGAAGCACCGATGATGCATAAACATTGTTTTGAGGCTTTGGATAGGAGTATGAGGGATATAATGAGAGTTGTTGATCCTAAGAGAAATGATTATGTCTTTGGTGGGAAGACAATTGTTTTTGGTGGTGATTTTAGGCAAATACTTCCCGTAATTCCAAAAGGCAGTCGACAAGATATTGTTCATGCTTCTATCAATTCATCTTATCTTTGGAATAATTGTGTTGTATTGAGGTTGTGAAGAATATGAGATTGCAAGGTTTAAATTCATCGGCAAATTTTGAGACTTTGAGGCAATTTGGTGATTGGATAGCAAGAATTGGAGATGGAAAAGTTAATGAGCCAAATGATGGGATAGTTGATATTGAAATCCCACGTCAGGTTTTGATTGAGAAATTCGATGATCCTATTATTGCAATGTCCGAGAGTATATATCACGGGTTTAGTAGTTCTCATCACGATTTATCATATTTTGAAGAAAGAGCAACTGGCACCTACATTGGATGTTGTTAATGCAATTAATGACTATATGGTGTCTATGAATGATCTTGATTCTAGAACTTATTTAAGTTCGGATGTGGCTTCCCATGCCGATCGAAATATTGAGTCTTTATCTGATCTTCATACCCCTGAGTTCATGAATAGTATTTCCATTTCTGGGCTTCCCAATCACATGTTAACTTTGAAAGTTGGAACACCGGTTATGTTGCTTCGTAACATTGATTCTTCAATTGGTCTTTGCAATGGTACGCGATTGGTTATCACTAGGCTTGGAAATCATGTTTTAGAAGGTGAAGTGATATCGTCTGGAAATGTTGGTCAAAAAGTGTTGATACCCAGAATGTCTTTGACACCATCAGACACACGGATTCCTTTTCATTTTGAAAGAAGGCAGTTCCCCTTAATGATTTCATATGCAATGACAATTAACAAAAGCCAAGGTCAATCTTTATCATTTGTTGGTGTTATTTTGAAAAGACCTGTATTTTCTCATGGACAACTATATGTTGCACTATCGCGAGTCAAAAGTCCTGATGGACTAAAAATTTTGATTTGTGATGATGATAATCCTGGAGAATCTAAGTCATCTACAGAAAATGTTGTCTTTAAGGAAATTTTTCACAATGTATAAATGTAATACATGCTTCATCTATAACTGAATTTTATTTAATATTGCTTTTTAATATTGATCTTTAAATTTAATATATCATGTTTAGTTTATTGCCATTATTTCTTAATATAAACTTTTTAAAAAATATTTTGAATGAGAAAATGTTGTAAGGAAAACAAGTGGAGAAAAATAATATTTTCTATATTAAATTTTAATTATTAAATACAATAACATGATTTTGCCGTGCATCGCACGGGAGTACTGCTAGTTTTATTAATAAACTAGTATCCTATGTCAAATACAGTATGTAACAATGAAATATTTTTCTTCACTGACCGCCGCCGCATTATTCCATTTCACAAAGGGAACCAATGCTCCACCATCCATAGTTTTATTCAAGGGAACCATAGCCCATTTATTTGAAATAATTTATTTATTTTTAATAAAAATGACATATTTTCTATTTTTATTTTTAAATGGACACATTTAGAAAAGAAAAAGGAGAGAGTAGGATTCGGGGGGACATGCGATTCAAACGCACAGCAGTCCGGTGGGTCCGCAAGCTCAATCGTCCATTTGCATTTCGACTTCTCTCATTTTTGTCATTCATTAATGACATTTCGGTTATTTTGCTCAACTCGTCATTTCTTACCCGTTTGATCGTTTCTCGTCGTATCCTCACCCAACGCCTCGACCTAACTTCCGAGCAATTGATTGTGTACTATTGAACCTATAACCCAAATCTAGAGAGAGTATTATCACTAAACTTCCACTCGCTTTCCTTGGCATAATTGGAGCTGACGTACAGAATCCTGTGATATTGAGAGGTAAATTAAGAAAGCAAAAGAGTTTCTAGATCGAGAAGAAGTCAAAAGTGAGAATGAACTACAAACAATTCAGGGGTTGTTTCCTTAAAGTAAAGCGAAAGTAAGCGGATACGCGGTTGGTCACACACGCCAACTTACAAAGACCTCTAAACCAATTTCCCTACAACAACATTCACAAATAAATATTAATTACATTATTCTTACTTGTCACTACAACACAAGTAAAGCCCACACGCTCACCACAACCCCTATATATATGTCCTTTCCCACATCCTTGATAGTTCCATAATATATTTCCATCCAACCTCAAATAAAAAAAACATACAAAAAAAACTAATCAAAAACATGACAACAATGAAGAGAATAAGAGAAGAAGATAGAGAGGTTGAAGCATTTGCCATGGCTAACTGCTTGATGCTCCTCTCTCGAGTCGGACAAACCTCGTCTTCAACCTTATTTGACCGTGTTTTCGAGTGCAAGACTTGTAGTAGAAAGTTCTCGTCTTTTCAGGCTTTGGGTGGCCATCGGGCGAGCCATAAACGTCCTAAGTTTGATCACGCCATGCCCCTATTGCCCGTGAAGCCAAAGACGCATGAGTGTTCGATATGTGGGGTCGAGTTTGCGATAGGCCAAGCATTGGGAGGTCATATGAGGAGGCATAGGGCAGCAGAAGTAAAGGAGCATAATTTTATTCACAGTGCAGTGCCCATATCAGTGTCAAAACCAGTGCCAGTTTTAAAGAGGTCTAATAGCAAGAGAATCATGAGTTTGAATTTGGATTTGAATTTGACGCCTTACGAGAATGATCTCAAGTTGGCTCCTATTTTCACCCCATTCTTTTGATTTTTATATTTTACCACGTGCGAAATGAATGTTCATTTTTATTTCTGATAAGAAACAAAAATAGATATTCATTTTAAAACGGAAGTAATTCTTTATTTGGCCAGTAGTATCATTTTTTGTTAGAGATGATAGATGTATATTAGCCTTTTCTTTTTCAGTTCTGTTTTATTTTCTTTACGTTGTAATTAAGTCGGCTTTGTAATTCTGGCTCTGTATATATCGAACTAGAAATTCTTGCTTTTGAAATTAAGCTGTCTGTTTTATTATTTGACTGATACTAAGAATATGTTCGGAGAAATCTATGTTATGTCGGAATAAATCCAATTATCACATGTGAACAACATCTCTTTAAGTCCTACTGCATTCAGTTAAATATTTTAATCAGTTAATAATAACCACAACTAGGATGTGGATGATTTGTAACAATAAATAATGATCTACAGAATTAGTATTTAAAATCAATTTATTCAAAATGCATCCAAGCAAAATATGGGATTGATTTGGATATTATACAGATGGACTGCTGCCGAGATTAAATCTCACACAAATAGACGCCCATGTTGGGAGTGAGGAAAAAGATATTTATGCCCTTAATATAAAGAGTAGGTCTGCTGAGAAACGCGTTTACCATGGCTATGGAGAACGCGTTTTTTAATGTGAAAGCTATACGTTTGATAACCGTAAGAAAATTTACGGATATCGGTCTCAAAGGAGTTACGGATATCCAGAAGCTTTAGAACGGATATCCAGAAGCCTTTGGGCGGATATCCAGAAAAAATAGATTTGAAGTCAAATCCAAGGCCAAGACCAGAAATTGTTTATTGAAGGTTTCTGGATATCCAGAAACCTTCAAATGTATATCCAGAAACCATCAAATGAATATCCAGAAACATTTTGAAAGTTTCTGGATATTCATTTTGAAGGTTTTTGGATATCCAGAAACCTTCAAATGTATATCCAGAAATCATCAAATGAATATCCAGAAACATTTTGAAAGTTTCTGGATATCATTTTGAAGGTTTCTGGATATCACTTTCATAAGCTTTTGGATATCCTTTCAAAGGGTTCTGGATATCCAGAACCTTTGAGACTGATATCCAGAAGTAACCATGGGACAAGGTCATGGCCAATAAAAAAAGTTTCTGGATATCCTTTCAAAAGGTTCTGGATAACCGTAACCCGTTTCTCCATAACTTATGGAGAAACGCGTTTCTCCCTAAATTTTACGTTATATAAATGATCAAACATTCAAGCTTATAAGGGAAAGAAACTATTGTACCGTCAAACTGCATGTATTAAGATCCGTAAAATATGGACAAGATGGAGGAAGTACTCCAATCTTGGTAGACAAGTTAATTATTTAGCAGCCGGCTACTCTTGATGTATTATGAAGGTCAAATATTTGTTCTTTCATTCAGTTGAGTGAATATAATTACGTACGACTTCAATGGTACCAAAGGCCACTTGCTGCCACCATACTTTAATTGTTTTGGCATATTTCGATCTTTCAGCAGAAGTAAACACGTTCATACTGTTGGGCTACATTAGGCTTTTTGGAATTTTTTATTTTATTTATTTTATTTCATTTTCATTTGGTTTGTTAGCTCATGCAATAGCTTTTGGTTTTTGGAAATGTTGCATTAATTGGTCTATGGGCCATTAATTTGGTACCTAAACTTTTCAATTTTTATTAGTTTGATTGCATCGCAAGTATTCCTTTTGCTATTTTCATCCCTCGTTATGGCTTTCTTTGCCAATTTGCGCTCTTTCCTTTTTTTTGTTTCATCATCGTTGCTTTAATTATAAATTTTTATAGTTTGGTTAAAAATAAATTTGAAAACTAATCATCAATTTCATGACCATGGATGGTTTATATAAGTTTCAAAAAGTAGAAAAAACATAGGAAAGTAACAAATTGATTAAAAACAAGAGTATTTTAGGTATTTTTGAATATTCACGGACTGAAGGGGCAAACTGGCAAAAAAGTCATATGAGGGACCAAACTAATTAAAGATATCAAGTGACAGAAGGGGCAAACTGGCAAAAAAGTCATATGAGGGACCAAACTAATTAAAGATATCAAGTTCAGAGACCAAACTAGTATTATTTAATCTTGCATTTAAAAATAAGATAAAAACTGAAAATACAATTAGGAGGAGTAAGAAACAAGTTCTAAAATTCTTTTCACATTGCTGAAATACATCTTTGATCTTACTATTACCCACGTAATTCTATTAATTTCCTATAAGTTAATCAACTCAACCCGCGTACGTACAAATCGATCTTAATAATGAGGAAAAAAAGTTGTTACCTAGAATATTAAATAGGGGGAATTATATTTTGGGCCCAAATGTGTAGGGGGTATTCACAATGTAGCCTCCAATCTTTTACTATTTACAATTTAGGATCCAAAGTTGTTATTCTGTTTGCATGTTAGGGTTTTTAAACCAGTTTTATTAGAAAAATTCGTTAAATGATCACATGTAAGTCACGCATGAAGAATGATTTCAAAAAATTTATAGGGCTTTTAGTCTTTTCACATGGAGAGATGTAGTGCCATAAATTAATAAAAAACCTCTTTTCCCATTCTCTCTTCTCTCCTCTCCTCAAACTCAGTTCACCCCCCTGCCGGCAACACCTCCCTCCCTCACCTCCGGTCACCCCTCTCTCATTTTTTCCAGATTATTCCATTCACCGCAAGTGTATAAATGAGCAGGACCGAACCGCCATCTCAGTTTTGAATATCATACTTTTGAAACTCATGTTTGTGTTTGATTTTGATTTTGCTTAGTCTTTAAAAAGCAAGATCTAAATCTTGATTTCGATATTTATTTTGTAAACCATTTAAGATTAATTTTGCCCTATTCTTGATTTTTTATTATTGATTTCCGAATTTTTTTATCTTGATTTTTGAATTTGGGGATAAAAGCATTTCGATTTTGACTTATTTTGCTCAAACCCAAATTTTTTATTATTTCGACCGTGGTTGTTCTGATTTGTCTAATTATGTTGATTGAAATTTAGTGGTTATGGTAGTGTGGACGCGATGGCAGATGCAATACAGTGACTATAGTGGTGGTTTGGCGGCATCAGTAGTGGAGGAATGGTGGTGTTTAAATGGTTGTTTTGAAATGATTGTGTCAGAATTATGGTGTTGGACAGTGGTGATTGGTGGTTAGCAATGGTGATTGGCGGTGGTAAATGGTGGTGGTGGTGGGTGGATGGTGGTGATGGGTGGACAGAAGGTGGTGGGTGTTGGTTATAGTGGAGATGGGTGTAGGTTTGAGTTTTAAAGTATTGTACATTTAATCATGTACAATATTTTTTATTTGTGTTTCATTAAATTTGCATTAAAATAATAATGAAAGAGTTATTGTTCAAAGTCATTATCGGTTATATAACACGTGAATTACACGTGATTATTATCGCTGTCTAAAAGGCCTCGCTGGGCGCACAGCCCGCCTGTGCGCAGGCGCCCTCTCCAACGCCTGGGTTAAGTCCCGCCAGATTCCAACTAATCCCGACTAATTGACTAGTAGCCTCAGCTGGGCTTTAGCAGCCAGCTGGCCCGCCTGCCGCTTTTAAACCTTGATTATTATACAATTTTTTAACCAAATTAATTAAAAATTCTAAAATGCAAATAAAATGACAAATTTGGATCCTAAATTATAAATAGGGAAAGATAGGGACCTACATTATGAACACACCCTAAAATTTGGGGACTAAAATGCAATTTTTCCTATTAAATATTCAAATGAAGCTTAGCCCACTAATAAAAGACTTTTGACTTGTAATTAATGTTAGATAATTAAACAATTTGCTCAAACAAAATGTGTTAGACTAATCTAAATTGTGTCAGCTTAAAATTTCTCTCTTTAATTGCGTAATAAGCATTTATCGTCATCGCTCATGCCACATGCCTCATGTCTTACATAATGTATGATGTGTCACCTTTAAGGAGTGTGGACGAAGCATGCCCCGTAAGGATAATATCCAGGTTCTAAAAAGTGTTAGGCGGATGATAGGCGGCGGAGTCAGGCCTAGCACATAGGGACCTAGGTGGAGCCGAAAAATTAGACAAAATTTAAATATATTTCATAAATTTATATATATATCCAAATAATAATGCCACTAATTTTTATAATTTGTCAAAAATAATAAAAATAGTGTGTCCTGATTTTATTAATATTTTTAATTATTGTATGACATGTTTGCGATCTATACAATTAATAAAATATTATCACTTCATTTTATAACAATTTTTTTTTTATAAATTTATTTTATACGTTTAGCATTGCCCACCTCATAATTAATTTTAATTCATTATTCTTTCTTGACAAGCTAGATTATTTTCAAAAAAGAAGTGTGAAAAAATGCAGCAGTCTTTTAGTAGTCGTCTAATTATTTTGCACCCTCTACTCTGACTTTGTTTTATTGGATGGCCTTTTTTTTTTTTTTTTTTTTTTATGACACAAGTTTTCTCAAGATATTTAGATTGAAGAAAATGACTTGAAAGCTCTTCCGTACATATTAGTCTTTGTGGAATTAAATTTTTAGGAGAAAATGTAGAAAGACTTGGGTCGTTTGGTTCGCGGAATTGACTATTTCGTCGATGGAATGAAATGGTCAATTCCGTTTGATTCATTTCTTCACCGTGTTTGATTCAAATTTTTCATTCCTTCGAAGTGACTAACTCCATCGAAGAAAGAAATTGGTCATTCCCTTCTTATATGGAAGGAATGCTCAATTCTTTTGACAATAAAATTGTAAATTATTTTTTTGACCAAAATACCCCCAAACCCAAATCATCCCTACCCCTGCCTACCCACCCTCACCCCCACCCCCCACCCCCACGAATTTTTTTTTTAAAGACCCCTGCCTACCCCCCCCATTCAATCCGCCCTACCACACCCACCTACCCCCACCCCCACGAAAAAATAAAATAAAATTTAAAAGACCCCCGCCTACCCCATCCAACTTGCCCTACCACCCCTACCTACCCCCCACCCCCACGATTTTTTTTTTAAAAGATCCCCGCTTACTCCCCCACCATCCAAACCCCCCGCCTCTACCACCCCCACCTACCCCCACCCCCCACGAAAAAAAAATTTTTTTTACTCATTTTGCATATCCCCTACCTACCTACCCCACTCCACCCCCCAAAAAAAAAAATTTAAAAGAATTGTAAATTAGACATTTTATATGCTTTCATTCCACTCCTATAATTTGTATTTTCAAACCAAACATGATTTGCCAAGAAATTGAATGACAATTTCATTTTATTCCGTGTCAACCAATCGGAGGGGTTTGACCAGTTTTTTTTCCATTCCAATTCCTTCAGGAATTCAATTCCATTGACCATTCAATTCCTTCACTTTTTTTCCATCGAAACAAACGACCCCTTAGGCTCGGTTTGTTCTGGGAAAATATTTTTTGAAAAACCTTTCCCTCATTTTTCAATATTTGGTAAGTACCAAAAAATATAGAAAATGATTTTAGAAAAATGTTTTCTCCACTTTTCTAAACAAAATGACTTACGAAATTTTTTTAATTAAAATATTTTTCAAAAAATGGTAACACCCTGACACACACACCTAACTTTTCATATACCCTCACGTTACCCACTACACATCAACCACCCCTACCCCATTTCCCATTTCCTCATAAAAAAAAATATTTATATTAAAATTATTTTTTACAATTCTCTCCCCCCCCCCCCCGGATAAAAAAAAAATTAATCATTTTAAATTTATTTTTAACAACTCCCCACTCCCACCACCACCACCACCTCAAGATCAAAAAATATTTTTTTTATTCATTTTAAAATTATATTTTAAGAACTCTCCACTTTCAAGCAATTTTTTTATTCATATTAACAACCCTTGCCTACGATCATCTTACCCTTTACATTTTCCCACCACCCTAACCCTACCTGACCCTACCCTACCCCACACCCACCCACCTCACCCCTACTAATCCCCACCTCCTACCCTATCACCCCACCTACATCACCCTATTCCATCCTATCTCTTTCAACTTATTTCAAATTGTGTTTTTATCGAAAAATATTTTGTTTTAATTTATTAAATACTTGAAAATATTTTTTCGAAAAATATTTTCATTTTTCAGATAACATTTTACGGGAAATCATTTTTCGAAAATCGTTTAACATGAAATAAACAGAGTTTTAAATTAATTAAAATATGTTACTTATAAGGTAAGCAAACGGACAGATCTAGTTCGCATATTATAAGACTTGATGTTTAATAAGGTAGAGAAATTAATTTTGAGTGGATTAAGGATTAAGAAAGACATTTCATGAACTAATCAAGTGAGGTATATGATATGAAGTAATATTGTATGAATTTTTTTTCTTAAATTGCTTTTAAATTAAAATGAGTTTATTTTTTAGTAATACGCTTTTCATTTTAAATTAGATCAATAATATAATATCTCTAACCGTCAAGATAGGAAAGACTAAAAGTAAACGAGTATTGACTTTGCGTCAACACTTGGATAACGACGTTAGCTATTTCCTCCCCTTTTTCCTATACTTATTCAATTCCTACTTTTCTTGCTTTGCAATTGCACTGAAAACTACTACAAAGTTGTCTACTTCGTAGAGGATCGTGCGAGCTTTTTCTGTCCATGTTCTAGGAAGTATTCCACGGAGTTATACTTATCAAGCCCTTTGCTTTTGGTCTTTGTAAATTCTTTAAATATAAAATACTTATATTTTTAGACAGTGGATTATCTAACTTATACCCTTTTTAATTGACTTTTAACTCATCCAAAATGATGTCATCAATTAATCGCAGCATTATACCAATTAATAATATTTGTAGAAACACCCAATTTACATAAAGGTTAATTCAGATTTTAAAGGACTTTTAGCCTCAAAATTAAGGAAAAATATTTTGATACATAAAAAATGTTATACTAAAATACGCAAGTAAAAACATATCATTATATAAAAAAAATGTTATACTACAAATGAATCAAATTAAAATCAAATCTCAACACAGGTCGTCTTGAATCAGTGTCAGCATCCAAGAAACCGATAAACTTTCCAGACCACGTCATCCAATGAACTCACCAGAAAGGATGTCATAAACCAATTTTACAACAACCACTACTTTCTTTATTCTTTAAACGAAAAGTCTAATTACTCAACCAACTTAAAATAATTTACATAATTTATCCAATTATATTCTCCCCTTTGTTCCCCTCGAAACGTGACAAATTTTCATTTTTGGTATTTCATTTAAAAATATATATTTATAAAGTGAAATTTTTTTAATACTTGTTTATTTATTAGACTCATTTGTAATACTTACAATCACTATCCACTTATTACTACTTCCTCCCACACTTTCTCATTTCTACCTCGCTTTTAATACTCACAACACTTGTTCCAATTTTTATTTATAGTAGAAGACTAGTTTTGTGCCTTTTTCAATGGGAAGGAGGGGAGAAAGTATACCATCACTAAATACCATATTTTACTTGATGCAGAAGCCCACACGGCACAACCCCTTATATATAAATTAGCAACCCACATACGTACTTCTATAACACTTTCATATTCACACTAACAAAAACTAACCAAAACACAATGACAATGAAGAGATGCAGGGAAGAAGATAGAGAGATAGAAACCCTAGCCATGGCCAACTGCTTACTTCTCCTCAATCATATTAATCAAACCACAACCTCGACGACAGCTTCTTCACTTGACCGCGTTTTCAAATGCAAGACTTGTGGTAGAAAATTCCGGTCCTTCCAAGCCTTGGGTGGCCATCGAGCTAGCCATAAACGCCCTAAGTTGATATCAAGCTTGCCTAGCTCACCTATCATGATCAAGGCTAAAACACATGAGTGCTCGATATGTGGGATGGAGTTTGAGATGGGGCAAGCTTTGGGAGGCCACATGAGGAAGCATAGGGAAGACATGATGAATAAGGAGCATATCAATATGGGCGTTGTGTCGGTTCCAGTGCCAGTGTTGAAGAGGTCGGATAGCAAGAGAGTTAATTTGAGGTTGGATTTGAATCTAACACCTTATGAAAATGATTTGAAGTTGGGGTATCAGATCATGTCTCCTCTTTTCACCCCTTTCTTTTGATTGCTTACTGATTGACTTAGCGCTGATTACGTGTTAATATGAACATTGTCAGGGGGTTCTGATCCCATTTTTCTGTAATTACAGAGTTGCAGCTTCAAAAGTATTATCTGGTGTTGTTTGTGATGTTTCTTCTATCCAAAAAGTCCAAAAAAATATCTCTTCTATCTAAAAAGTCCTAAAATAACATTGAAATAAAATAAGTCCCATAAATATCAGATAGTGATGTATCAACATGACACATTAGTAGTAAAAACAGGAGACAAGTGTACTAAGTTGACAAAGAAAATAACATAATTATTAAATTGCTAATTCAAAATAATTCAGTATTCACCACTTCAGTTGAATTGTCAGATTGGTGACTTATCTGGTGTTGTTAGTGATGTTTTCTACAAAATTATTATTTTGTACAATATAACTTACTCACAAATTAGGAAATTTGCCCCATAAATTCCTTTTGGAACAAATCACTTCTCACTAAGTTCCTCATTGTATTAAAATGATCGAAAAATTCTTTTTACAAGTGAACTTTCAATTTTGCCCTCACAACATTCTGAAAATATAATACAACATTCTGAAAATATAATATGATTTTTATTATTTTTTTTAAAAATATAATACAACACTCTGAAAATATAATACAACATTCTGAATATAATACAACATTCTGAAAATATAATACAACATTCTGATTAAAAAAATTTTTTAAAATTTTTTTTTTTTGAAAATATATTACAACATTCTGAAAATATAATACAACATTCTGAATATAATACAACATTCTGAAAATATAATACAACATTCTGATTTTTTTTATTTTTTTTAATTTAATTTTTTTTGTATTTAATTTTTTGTATTAATTTTTTTTTGAAAATATAATACTGGGGGGTATTTTTGTCCAAAATGATAAAAAATTGATACACTTATTTAAAAGGAACTTATTAAGTATAAATTTTTAAAAAAAGAAACTTATAGTGCAATGACCCTACAAATTATTTATGTTCTAATACTTCATTCATCTGTTTTATAATAAAACAGATGAATGAAGTATTAGAACATAAATAATTTGATGTCTGATGATGATAAGATTGCACTCAAATAATTTTTTTCCTTAGATAGCAAAGACTTAATCATGCACCTTTGTTTCTAAAATTTACAAAAGTCGTTTTTTTTTTTCAAATGGTCTCTTAATAAAAAATAAACAATTTGAGAATGGGGGAGGATAAAGATTGAATTGTTAAGAAGGATTCACCATATAATCCCTCAAACTTATCTATTTTACCCCATAAAATAAGTAATATTTCAATTAACCATATAATCTCTAACTTAATAAGCACAACCTCTCAACATTTTACTAAGTTCACCCTCCTAGCATTTTACTAAGTCCATCATCTTTATGAATTTACTTTCTCTCCGACCACCATCACCTTAGGTCACCCCCTCCCCATCTTCTCCAGTTAACGCCTCCGAGAACCATCAACTCCGGATACATTTTTTTTAAGTCGGCGACCTTTCCGGCGACCAAACAACTGAGAACTTAACTTATCAGTAAGTTTTCAGTTGTCAACTAAACTACTAAGAACACGATTAACTCCGGCGACCTCCCCGGCAACCACTAACTCCGGCGACCTCTCCGACGACCAGACAACTGAGAACTTAACTTATCAGTAAATTCTCAGTTGTCAACTAAACTACTAGAAACACGATCAACTCCGGCGACCAAACAACTAAGAACTTAACTTATCAGTAAGTTCTCAGTTGTTAACTAAACTACTAAGAACACGATCAACTCCGGCAACTAAACAACTGAGAACTTATCAGTAAGTTCTCAGTTAGTTCTCAGTTGTCAACTAAACTACTAAGAGCACCATCAACTCCGACGATTACCAACTCCGGTGACCAAACAACTGAGAACTTAACTTATCAGTAAGTTCTTAATTGTTAACTAAACCACTAAGAACACGATCAACTCCGGCGACTAAACAGCTGAGAACTTATCAGTAAATTCTCAGTTGTCAACTAAATTACTAAGAACACGATTAACTCCGACGATCACCAACTCCGGCGACCTCTCCGACGACCAAACAACTGAGAACTTAACTTATCAATAAGTTTTTAGTTGTCTCTACTAAGAACACGATCAACTTCGGCGACCACCAACTCCGGAGACTAAACAACTGAGAACACGATCAACTCCGGCGACTACCAATTCTCGCGACCAAACAACTGAGAACTTATAAGTGAGTTCTCAATTGTTCTCAACTGAGAACACGATCAACTCCGGTGACCAAACAACTAAGAACTTAGAATAAGGTCTCAATTGTTCTCAATTGTCAATTCTATTAGAACACGACCAACAATTGAGACTTTTTTTAGTTGTTCTTTGTTATACACATATAAATGTCGCACTTTTTTATGTTACTACAAAGGAACTCTGAACATTAATTTTATGTTAATTTAAGGAAAAATTGCAAAAAAAAAAAAAACACTAAACTCTTAGGAGTCGTTTGGTAGCCCTTCTTAGCGTTGGATAGGATTATTAGTCCAATAAGATTAATGTTTGGTAGATTAAATGCAACCAATGTAATAATCCTAACAACCTGGATAAGACCTCTTATCACCTCTTATCCCTTTCATATTTATCCAAAAAAAGGGTGGTATAATTAATTAATCCCTGGAGTAATAATCTCTTGACTATTAATACATGCTAATCATATCAGCCTACCAAACGAGCCCTTAGGGTTTTGTGGGTTTAATCACTCGTTTGAATATATTTATTTTTTTCATCCAACACATCCAATTATTTTTTTGCATTCATGTTCACTCTCATTAATGTCATCCATTTTTTTTCCATTATCTTATCATGTGTATTACATGTGATAAAGCTTGTAAGGGTAAAAGAGTCAAATTGTGTCACTGAACATTCAAAGTTCTGCGCAATATTCAAAAATAGAAGGGGTCCAAGTGAAAATAAACAAACATTGACATCATTTACTTTCTCTTTTATTCCTGTTTATCACTGGAAACTCACTTCTCTCTCTCTCTCTCTCTCTCTCTCTCTCTCTCTCTCTCTCTCTCTCTCTCTCTCTCTCTCTCTCTCTCTCTTTAGAAACCAACATCAAATGTTTTTTTTTTTAATTGTAAAGCAATCCTTAAGCATTCATAGACCAACATAAATGAGCTTATTGTTGGAAAAATTGGGTGTATTTAAAAAATAGCTTTGAAAAGAAACGGGACGGAAAATTATATTTCAAAATAAGTCGAGGCAAGAGTTTGACTCTTTCTCCGTAAGACAATATTGCCCCGTATACGAGTGCTCACGGTCTACGACAATTGTCTCCAAGATCTGACGACTTTCGGAATTTCGGATTGCAAAGCACAACAACTGCGAAACTATCGGGCGAACTACTGAATACTCGGGATTTTCTTGGACTCGAAAAGCAAGACTTATGATTGCTAGGATGCTTTAGAGAATAGAATGCTTGAATGATTTTGAATGGGAATGAAATGAGGAGGAGGGGACTATTTATAGTTATTGAAGAGATGGGGTGTCTATTGGGAATAGACACAAATTGCACCCGTTAAATCTGGACCGTTGGATCTAAGCAAAATGGATGGAGGAGATCTGGCAGGTCGGCCCAGCGGCCTTGACCCGCCTCTTCCAAGAGGCATGGGTCGCCCATGCCTTTTCTCCAACCATCACAACCCAATGCTCTAACCGGATCGATTACCATTCGGCTGACCCGGTCAGCGCCACTCGACCCAGTGCGGCCCAATCCAAGCTAGCCAAGCATCCGCTGGCCCACTGCCATTCGGCCCAAACCATCCCACATTCGGGCCGGCCCTAATCCTTAGCCTGACGAGCCACACCCATTTGCACCGAAATAATTTCCCCGTCAAAAGTTTAAGGCCTCGCCTCCCGGCCGATCGATGCGTACGTGCGAAGTGCAAAGTGCGCCCTAAACCGCCCATTCCGCCCTTCGTGCGCTTCGCGGGTTGTGGGTCCATTTTGAACTAGAACAAAACTAGCTCAATAGCCCACTTGGATGCATGGTTATGCCAATGGCCCAACTAGGTTGGCCCAAGGAGATTAACTTGATGTCTCCTTCCTTGGATGCTCACATTAATAAAGTGAAGTAACTTCCTTTTCCTAGCAATGTGGGATATGGTTCTTCCATTCCAACTTCTCTTCAAATAACAACATTAAGTTGCTCACTTTAACCATTAATTTCTCATTCACCCGAAATTGGTTTTGAGAAAATAAATATACCATTTTAATCTACACTAAATGTAGATTAATTATTTGCAACTTATTTCTATTTTTACAAAATAGAAACTTCTAGAAACTTGGTCAAATATTGGTCAAACACCAATAAAACTACCAATTTCTAACAATCCCCCACATGAATGAAATTAATGCATGAATGCGAGACTTTCAAGAAAAATCCCGGCCATTACCGCATCGGGGTAGGTAGCTTTCGGCTTTGAACCATCCACTAGTAAGATGCTATCGGATTTTACTTGCTGCTCGTGAACGCGATGTCTTGAGCGATCGGCATTTTGTGTAAACCAAGACAATAACATTTACACGATAACAATTACGATATCTTTCGTTCTCACGTTGTGTCCAATTCGGCCCTGGACCATATCTTGAATTCATAAGTGTTTTCTATTAGAAGCGGCCAAACTTCTTCACTTATATAGGTGATCTCCTATAAGGAGTAACCTGCAATACTCCACCTTTGTTAAGGTATAGGAATCATTAAAAGCTTTAAAGCTTACCCTCACCACACGTCAGCAGGGTTTCTTGCACTTGGGCAGCTTCTGAGAATGGGTTTTAAGAAGTTCCAAGTGTGCTACTAGAATATCCATAACTTAGTTGTCTCATTGAACCAAGTTTGTGGGATCTCCACTCATCATGGTTGAGTTACCGCTATAGACTTCTTTTATTGTGTGGGTTTTAACCCCATTCCCCTTACTGCATTGTACATTTGATCTCTGTTTATTCCTTTCGTAAACGGATCCGCTATATTTTCTTTTGACTTTACATAGTCAATGAAAATTATTCCATTAGAGATCAATTGTCTTACTGTATTATGCCTCCTCCGTATGTGTCGCGACTTTCCGTTGTACATACAACTTTTAGCTCTTCCAATAGCTGACATGCTGTCACAATGTACCATGACAGGAGGCACTGGCTTATTCCAGCATGGAATATCCTCTAGAAAATTTCTGAGCCATTCGGCTTCTTCTCCAGCCTTATCTAAGGCGATAAACTCTGATTCCATTGTGGAACGATCTATACACGTTTGTTTAGAGGATTTCCAAGACACGGCTCCACCACCAATGGTAAATACATACCCACTTGTGGATTTTGAGTCTTTTGTGTCTGATATCCAATTTGCATCAGTATCCTTCCAATACATCTGGATATCTCGTATAATGTAATCCATGGCTTATGGTATGTTTTAAATACCTAAGCACTCTTGTTAGTGCTTTCCAATGTTCGATATTTGGATTACTCGTGAATCTACTTAGTTTACTAACCGAGTAGATGCTATGTCCTGGCCGAGTACGGTTTGTTAAGTACATTAAACTTCCTATGACTCGAGCATAATTTGATTGTGATCTTGGGTCACCTTTATTTTTGGCTAAATGTAGACTTAGATCTACCTAGGAGTCTTAGCGGAGACGGATCGAACGCTTCGAATTTCTTAAGCACATTCTCGATGTAGTGAGATTGTGATAAGACAATTCCGTTATCCGTCCTAGAGATCTTTATCCCTAGAATAACATCGCTTGACTCCGGATCTTTCATGTCAAAGTTCTTCTTTAACATCTTTTTGGTTTTCATGATTATATCATGATTACTTCCAATGATTAGCATGTCATCCACGTATAGACATATAATCACATATTCATCGGGTGTGCCTTTAATGTATACACATTTATCACACTCATTTATTTTGAACCCGTTTGACAACATGGTTCGGTCAAACTTCTCGTGCCATTGTTTTGGTGCTTGTTTAAGACCATACAATGATTTGACAAGTTCTGAGACCTTTTGTTCTTGTCCATGTGCAACGAACCCCTTCAAGTTGCCAGATATAAATCTCCTCATCTAATTCTCCATTTAGAAAGGCCGTTTTCACATCCATTTGATGTATCTCAAGGTTATGTAGAGCTGCGATAGCAATGAGAACACGAATGGATGTGATCCTTGTTACAGGAGAATACGTATCGAAGAAGTCATATCCTTCTCTTTGTTTGAACCCTTGAGCTACCAATCTAGCTTTGTACTTATCAATAGTTCCATCTGCTTTGTACTTCCTTTTAAGGATCCATTTGCAACCCAACGGTTTGCATCCTGGAGGAAGATCTACTATCTCCCAAGTATGATTTTGCATGATGGACTCAATTTCACTATTGATAGCTTCTTTCCGAGAGAGGAGCTTACGGACTAGACAAAGCTTCTTGCAATGTCCTTGGTTCATCATCTAACATGTAAGTTAGAAAGTCAGGACCAAAGGTCTTAGCTACCTTTGTCCTCTTACTTCGTCTTGGCTCTTCATCTTCTTGAGAAGAACCAATAGCCGTATCATAAGTTCTTTTATTTGAACTTGCTTCATTCTTTTCCTTATATGGAAATTTAGTTTCAAAGAATAATGCATTCCTTGATTCTATAGTCATTCCTGCCGTTATATCAGGAATTTCAGACTTGTGCACTAAGAATCGATATGCACTACTATTGTTTGCATATCCAATGAAAATGCAATCAATGGTTTTGGGTCCTATCCGCACTTGTTTAGGTTTAGGTATTTCTACCTTTGCTAGGCACCCCCACACTTTAAGATAATTGTAGGAAGGCTTTCTTCCATTCCATAATTCATATGGAGTTTTATCTTTATTCTTGTGTGGTAATTTTTTAAGAATGTAGTTAGCTGAAAGGATTGCTTCCCCCCACAAGTTGTCGGGTAAGCCCGAGCTGATCAACATTGTGTTCATCATCTCCTTAAGAGTTCGATTTTTCCTTTCAGCGACTCCATTTGATTGAGGTGTGTAAGGAGCAGTCGTTTGATGAATAATGCCAGCGTCCCAGCAAATATTTTCAAACGGTCATATCATGGTTCAAACTATGTTTCAAATCGTGTTTTAAAATATAGTTCAAACCTGGTTATGATCGCAACTCATTATCATATTTGTTGACAAACCTAATGATCACGAAGGAATAGCGAGGGATGCAGAAGGAAGAGTTGTAGAGGAAAGCGGGTAGAAAATGAGGTCGGTTGAAGAGAAGAGAGTGGTTGAATAAAGATATCACACGACATATGAGAGAATTTGGTTAGGTATTTGCCACAATAAAATTAATAAAAAATAATATAGATATTGAATAAAATGCAAAACGAGGTTATGATTAGTCTGATTCAATACAATGTAGGTTTTTAAAAATAATTTAACTTTGGATATTTTAAATATACAAATATGTAATTAATTATATATACAATCTGATAATTTGGTCTAATAGTTCGATCTCACGATCTCAAATCATAATTTAGTTTGTTTTGATTCAATATGATTTGATGAAATTATTTACTTTAGGGTGTATTTGTTTGTACTTAATGAGTACGTAATTAATTATATGACTAAAAATAGTTTTCAAATTTTTTTAAACTCATGCATCTATAATACAATACAAGGCCAGGAATTCGCCACTTATCTATCACATAAGTGGTGGTTCAGATTTAAAGTTAGAAAATTGATCCAACGGGTGAGATTGAATCTTGAAAAAAAAACTTCCCACTCATCACACGGAAGTTACTAGCTCTCTTCCCCAACCGATAACACACTCCTTAGTTGCTATGTATTCATTCTGGACATTTCTTTGTTTTTGTAGGCAATCAAGGCATTTGAGGAGTACGGAAAAGCAAAGGCCGACATCAACAGTAATTTTCTTTTTCTTCTGTTATTTATTTACTTTTTATTTTTTTTGCAACTGTATCACATCATAAATTTTGAAAATTTGTTTAACCAGAATTTTGATTTGATTTGATTTGGTTTTAAGTTTTGTTTTGATTTTCCTTACCGTTAATCCCCTAGAAATCCTCAAAGTCAGCCCTCAAGCATTGCTTCTTTTCTTTTGATGTACACTGTGCGTTGTTATATGATGTACATGATATATATAATGATCTAATTTGAAAAGGATTCGGATATAAGGTATTGGAACATTAATTGGACTGTTCGTTCCATTGTTATTAGAACATTCAACTTATAATTTGTTTCGTGACCTTCTTTAGATCGAAAAAAATCTGAAAAATTACTGAAATCAAGTTTTTTTCAATGTGCAAATATCTGGATTTTTTCTGGAAAAAAAAAGTAAAAAGTTGACTTTGACTAAGTCAACAGTTCGAACAGCAAATTTTTTTTTTCAGTTTACTATTTTCAGGATTATTTCTCGAAATTTCTGAATTCTTGTATTTTTCGGAATTTTCATGAAATTCTTTAAAATAGTTTGATTATTAAGTTTGTTAATGATATATTGAGTTAATTGAACTGTTCGATCCACTGTTATTAGAACATTCAACTTATAACGTGGCCTTCTTCACATCGAAAAAAATCTGAAAAATTACTAAAATCAAGTTTTTTTCAATGTGCAAATTTCTGGATTTTTTCTGGAAAAAAAAGTTGACTTTAACTAAGTCAACAGTTTGACCATGAGATTTTTTTTCAGTTTACTATTTTCAGGAATATTTCTCGAAATTTCTGAATTCTTTTATTTTCGAAATTTTCATGAAATTCTTTAAAATAGTTTGATTATTAAGTTTGTTAATGATATTTTGAGTTGATTGGACTGTTAGTTCCACTGTTATTAGAACATTCGTAATATAATATGTTTCGTAACCTTCTTCACATCGAAAAAATCTGAAAAATTACTGAAATCAAGTTTTTTTCAATGTGCAAATTTCTGGATTTTTTCTGGAAAAAAAATTGACTTTGACTAAGTCAACAGTTTGACCATCAGATTTTTTTTCAGTTTACTATTTTCATGAATATTTCTCGAAATTTCTGATTTTTTTTAATTTTCAGATTTTTCGTGAATTTTTTTAAATAGTTTGATTATTAAGTTTGTTAATGATATCTTGAGATGTGTTAAAATTCACCATCATTCTTTTCTATTGATTCCTTCCTTGATGCAAATGATATTATGATTATTGATGATTTGTTTGATAATGTTTTTCACCTTCTTCTCTTTGGCTTTGTTACTGTTTCAAAAAAAAAAAAAATTAATTCCCTCCGGATGGTTATAGGAAATGGCAAGAATTAAGAGAATATCAACCAAGAGTATGAGCAGAATGCAGAGAATGGAGTATTGGAATCCTAAGGACCACAAAAAATTAAGATACTAGAGAAAAAACTCAGATAGACCCGACATAATTTAAGAGATATCCGCAGAGAATTAGAGGCAGACCTATACTTTATGACGTGAAAACTAGACCGTGAGAAATGAGGATAGTACATGATGAATCAAGCTAGGCAGTTGATGAATACATGAAAAAGTGAGAAAAGTCCAGATAAATGAAGAAAGCCTAATGAAGAAAGAGTTGCCTAATTAGACACACTTTCCGCATTTGAGTACTAGTTGAAAACGAACATTGCTATCTAAGGAAAAAACAAAAAAAAAAAAAAAAGGAAATCTAGTATTCTAATTTGCTTTGTTGGCCAAAAATTTAGGCGTTCGTTTTCGGCAACTACCCCTCGCCTTCCTTACTCACGCGCTGAGTATGATCCACGTGAATTATTTAACTGAAAAAGTAATCCATCCCAAACAAAAGCATTCTTATATCTAGAACTTCAACCATCAGGCTCGCAAAAAACGACCCTCCTCCCCCTAGCCCACCACTTACGCGTTGGTCAACCACCGCCTGCCATTTCCGAAGACCCCCTTTCAACCTTAGGCATATACTTTCCCTTTCCCTTTCCCTTTCCCCCAAACTTAAGCCATGTGCTTAATTATATTATATTACACCCCATATAAATAAGCAACTCCCACACATTATCTTCCATCTCCATTTCCAATCTAGTCAAATAGTCAACGCTACAGCAAGCTCTTAAAAACTCCAACAATGCCGGCCTTAAAGAGAAGTAGAGGAGAAGATAGAGAAGTTGAGACCCTAGCCATGGCTAATTGCTTGAAGCTTCTCTCTCGTGTCGGCCCATCGATAAATCTTGATGGCCGTGTCTTTACGTGTAAGATCTGTAGCAAGCAATTTCAGTCATCCCAAGCACTTGGCGGCCATTGTGCGCGCCACAAAATGCCTCCATTGAAGAAGGCCAAGAGCTCGGCCCTACCCGCAGAGCCAATATTGGGTGGTCACGTGCGGCGGCAACAGCCGGCGGACATTAAGAAAGGGTTGAATTTACCTGAAGTGTTGAAGAGGTCGAATAGTAAGAGGAGTTTGTGTCTGGATCTGAATTTGACGCCTTATGAGAATGAATTGAAGATGGGATTTCAGATGTGTCTCCAGTTCTCATTTAATTAACTGCTATTAAATTCTTAATTATTTTTTAACTGATTTGGTTGATTAATTAACACCATTTGTTCATTTGTTTCGAGATCTAGCTAAGTTGTAGAATATTTTTGAAATTCTTATAATTAATTAACACCATTTGTTCATTCTCCATTAATTAATTAGTACTCCCTTTCCTTCATTTCGTTCCTGAATGAATGTTCATATGGAAGCTTTTACCCCTCCAATTTAGCAAAATAATATTTCTATTAATGAAACATCCTATAAATATATTTTAATACAAAACTCATTGTATTTTAATTGCATGAGTATTAATAATTTGAATTAATGTAATGTAATCGTGAAAGTAATATTTATATTTACAGAAACTTTGGATAATTATATTTACAAAAATATCCTAGCGCATTTAAAAACACGTTTCTTCTAATCACTAAAAAAACGCGTTTTCCTCAAGATTTTTAATTTTTTTATCTTGATATCTCTCAATTATATGTCTCATCATAAGATATATTGCCTCCATAGTTTATTTTGTAAGCATAAATTCAAATTGATTTTTCGAGATCTCCAAACTTCCTTAAGACCTCCTTTATCAATGATCCACTGTCAAGTCAAGATCATAGGAAAAAGACAAAAATTTTGAAAAAAAAATAAAAAGAGAAAAAAGAAATGAAGATGGGTGATCTAGATTGGAGAAACAATCTAGGATTGTGATCCAATTTGGGACACATGTCCACCAACCATTGGTTGATGGATTTTTTAAAATATACTTTTCCACTTTTAACTTAAATCATTTTTAATTATATTAAAAAATTATTAAAATAAAAAATATCAAAATTTTTATTTTTTATCCTCTGTAAATAGAGACCAAATTTATTGAATTTGAAGCACAATCTAAAATTCTCTCTTTTCTCTATAATTAAATCGTTTTTTCTATCTCTTTTCCTAATTTTTCATTGTTATTATGGATCCAAATTTTCCATTTGATTCAAACTCTCAAGAATATCTCAAGTGTCAACTCTCAAAATTATTCAACCCTGAATATTATTCTCAAAATTTGACGAACACTCAAAATTTTGAAAGCTATTCACACTCTAAAGTTTCTCCAAATCTCACTCAATTTTCTACTTCTATAAATGTCCAAAAGTCACAAAATATCTCTCGAAATTAATTTTTTTATATATCGTATTTTTGTATAATAATTATATAAATTTAGTAATATAAAATATTATAAAAATTTATTACAAGACAAAAATAAGAAAAAATGAGGTTAATAATATACTCCCTCCGTCCCGCTAGTAACCGCACTGTTACTGTTTGCGCGGGAATTAAGGAAAAAAATAATGATATAAATGTTGTGAGTGTAAAAGAAAAATAGGAGAGAGAATGAGTGGAGGGAATAGTAAATTATAATGGTGTTGTGAGTATTAAAATAATGTAGGAGAGAGAATGAGTGGAGAGAATAGTAAAGATTCTTTGCCATTTTAGGAAGTGTGCGGTTTGTAATGGGACGCCCAAAATAGAAAGTGTGCGATTTGTAGCGGGACAGAGGGAGTATATAATAAAAAATAAAGAATAAATGATATTTGAGTTGGGTTGGGGTGGGTGGGTTGGTTGGATTGTATTGTGAATAAAGTCAAAAAATGAAGGAGATTAGTTTGGATTGTAGATGATATATGTGGAAGAGAGAGAAATAATATTATATTGTTGAATTGGATTGAATTGGGTTGTTGATAAAGGAGGTCTAACATTTGTTCAATTACTCGTTCTCAAAGTTTTGAAATACTCTATGAATCATTAGCTTGATTTTCCGATAGTTGGTTCAATCTTCGACATCACCTTTGTTTTTATCTAAATAGATCAAATTTCTTTTCCTCCGCTTCAATGATATATCTTGTTACTTCTCCATATTTTATTGAATTGTGCTGCTAAATACTAGATTAAGTCATTCTTGTTGGGATAGAGGATCAATCGGGCTAGACATCGAAGCAAGGGGGAAAAACTCGTCAGGGTTTGCTGGGAACAAGAGCGGCCGCGCAGGTGGTGTGCGCGACCGCGCTCTTGGACAGAGACTGATGCTCGGGTGGAATTCTTCGAGGGCGACCGCGCTGGATAATGAGGGCGACCGCGCTGGGGGATTTTACAAAGGCGTTGGAGTTTCTGGAGGGTTGTGCGACCGCGCTCGGGGTGAGGGCGGCCGCGCTCGGCCCGTTTTTCAGCAGTCTCAGTTTCCTTGTTTGATTAGGTTTTGGTTTAATCCCTAGGTCATATATAATCAATGTTCCGCCTCCAATTTAGTTGTAACACAAATTCTACATACATAGTGCAAGATCCTGGCTTGGTAGTGCCCCCAGACGTAGCCAATCAAATTGGTGAACTGGGTAAACAATTTTCTCTTGTCTTTTCTGTGCTTTTGATTTTCTGTTGCTTTGTTTGTGTGCGATTATTATTCTTGTGGTTTGCTTGGTTGTGGAGGGCTATATTCACAACAACTGGTATCAGAGCTTTTGGTTCCAAGATCAAGGGAGTTGTTCCAAGCAATCAAGAATGGGCAAGGACAAACAAAGGTTGAGAAATTCGATGGAGTCTCGACTACGGATATTGGAGGATGCAGATTGAGGATCTCTTGTACAACAAGGATCTCTACAAGCCTACGAAGGGTGTCAAACCGGAAGATGTAAGTCGGGAGGAATGGGAACTCATGGATCGGAAAGCCCTAGGGGTGGTCGATCTACTTTGTCAAAGTGGATTGCAAAGACTACCAGGAAGGCGACAACCACCAAGGAGCTATTGGATTATCTTACTGAGAGATTTGAAACTCCGTCTGCTGCAAATAAGGTTGATTTGATACGCAAGATGGGTAGTCTCAAGATGCAAGAGGGAGGATCCTTGGCTAAGCACATCGATGAGTTTATGGATGTCATAGATTCATTGGCGGCGGTGGAGATCAAGTTCGATGATGAGGTTCATGCATGCTTGTTGCTAGCTTCTTTACCGGCAAGTTGGAGCGGAACGGTGGCAATCAACGCTTCAACAGGTAAGAAAAATTGAAATATGATGATGTTAAAGACTTTCTTTTAGGTGAGGAAAATCGCATGAAGAAGTTGGGGACATCAAGTACTTCGGGAGCGGCTTTAGCTACTACTAGTAGGGTAAGCGGGTACTAGCAAACAAGGGAGGACCGAATCAAGGGAGAACGCGGTGAGTGGAAAGGGCAAAGGCGATGAGACCAAGGACAAACCGAAGGTTGCGAAGGATCTGTTGATGCTATTATTGTAAGGAATTGGGACACTTCAAGAGGGATTGTCCAAATCGTAAGGGCAATCAGGTGAATGTGGCGATCGAAGGTGATGATGTGCGGTTACGAGTGTTAGTAGTGCACTAGAATCATGGGTGCCGGATTCGGGGCATCATTCCATTCTTGCGGGCATAAGGAAGAGATGGAAAACTACACTTCCGGTGATTTCGGGAAGGTCTATCTTGCGGATGGCGAGCCTTTGGAAATCAAGGGGAAGGGGGATGTCGAATAGGAGCATCGGACGGGAAGGTCTTACATCCGAACGGGTCGAGACACATTCCGGGTTTGAAAAAGAACCTACTTTCGGTTGGGCGGTTGGACGACGAAGGTTACAAGGTGACATTCTATAGAACTGGGTTATTACCAAGGAGGATTGTGAGATCGCTCGGGGTAATAAGGAGGGGACTTTGTATTTGGCGAATAACACCAAGGACAAGTGCTCGCGGTGGCGGCGGCGAGGGTGATCTGGATTTGTGGCAGCGTCGATTGGGTCACATGCGAAAGTGAGACAGGGATGAAGGTGCTTTGTTCAAAGGGACTACTACCGGGTTTGAAGACAGTCAACGTGGGGATCTGCGAGGATTGTATGTTTGGCAAACAAGGGAGAAATAATTTCTCGAAGACAAGTAGGGGTTTGAGGGAAGCAAAGTTGGAATTGGTTCACACGGATTTGTGGGGGCCATCTCCGGTTACATCTCTGGGTGGTGCGTCATATTACATGACTTTCATTGATGATTCTACAAGGAAGGTTTGGGTCTATTTCTTGAAGGGAAAAGATGAGGCTTTCGAGGTGTTCAAGAAGTGGAGGGCCGACTTAAGCTTAAGTGCTTGAGATCAGACAATGGTGGAGAGTATGAGCTTGGTGAGTTTAGGGAATACTGTGCTGCGAATGGGATTCGTATGGAGAAGACTCCAAAGCGGACACCACAACTCAACGGGGTAGCAGAAATGATGAACAGAACATTGAATGAGCGGGCTAGAAGTATGAGATTGAAGTGTGGACTTCCGAAGACGTTCTGGGCATATGCAGTTGACACGGCAGCTTTCTTGATCAATCGAGGACCATCGGTACCATTGGGGAATGGAATTCCAGAGGAAGCGTGGAGTGGCAAGCAGGTAAATCTGTCCTTTCTTCGCATATTTGGCTGCGTTTCTTATGTTCATGTTGATTCTGCTGAGAGAACTAAATTAGATGCTAAATCTGTTAAGTGTACATTTATTGGGTATGGCGGGGATGACTTCGGGTATAAGTTTTGGGATGACCAAAATCATAGGGTTATTCGTAGTCGAGATGTGGTATTCAATGAACAGGTATTGTACAAGGACAGAAAGGGAGCATCTGATGACACTAGTTCGGAACCGGAGATTGTAGAAGTGGATATTCCTAACTCGAGTGGGAGCAGAACGGTTCATGATGACCATGGTCAGGAGGTCACTGAAGATGAACCACGTACTCCGGAACCGGATATTCCGCTACGTAGATCCAGCAGGTTGCGTGGATCGCCTGACAGGTATACTCTATCCAATTATTATTTGCTATTGACAAATAATGGGGAACCGGAATGTTATGCGGAGGCAGTTCGTAGTGTGCTTTGTAACAAGTGGAAAGCTGCGATGGATGATGAGATGGACTCATTGAAGGCCAACAAAACTTGGGAGTTGACTAAACTACCTAAGGGGAAGAAGGCACTGCATAATAAATGGGTTTACAGGATCAAGGAGGAAGCAGACGGTAGCAAGCGTTACAAGGCAAGACTGGTTGTAAAAGGGTTTCAGCAAAAGTACGGTATTGACTACACCGAGGTATTCACTCCGGTTGTGAAGATGACCACTATCAGAATGGTTCTGGGGATAGTAGTGGCGGACAACTTGTTGCTTGAACGAGATGGATGTGAAGACAACCTTTCTTCATGGGGACTTGGAGGAAGAGATTTACATGGTACCAAGAGGGTTACTTGTCTAAGGGTAGCGGGGAGCTAGTTTGCGAGATTGACTAAGAGCTTGTATGGCCTTAAACAAGCTCCTAGGCGATGGGTACAGAAATTTGATGGATTCATGCACGACATTGATTTTATCAGATGTGAGGCGGATCATTGTTGCTACTTCAAGAACACGGACAATGGGTATATTATCTTGCTGTTATATGTGGACGACATGTTGATAGCGGGCTCTAGCAGTAGAGAGGTAAACAGGTTGAAGACTCAGTTGTCAGAACGGTTCGAGATGAAGAATTTGGGAGAGGCAAGGAAAATCTTGGGCATGCGGATTGATCGGGATAGGGAGTCGGGCAAGTTGGTTCTTTCACAATCAGAATATGTTAAGAAAGTCTTGGCAAGGTTTTGTATGGAAGAGGCGAAGCCAACAGGGACGCCATTGGGTTTGCACTTCAAGCTATCCGAGAAAGACTCGCCTAGGGACAAGGAGGAGCGTGACAAGATGGAGAGGACTCCATATGCTTCAGCTGTGGGGAGTCTCATGTATGCAATGGTGTGTACAAGGCCGGACATTGCACATGCGGTGGGAGTAGTCAGCCGGTTCATGGGCAATCCAGGAAAGCAACATTGGGAAGCGGTTAAGTGGATCCTACGTTATTTGAAGGGTACTGCTGGTAAGGCTCTGTGTTTCTCGAGCAAGGAAGTGGTGTTAGCGGGATATGTTGATGCGGACTTGGCATCAAGTGATCTTGATAAGAGGAGAAGTACTACGGGTTATGTGTTTACATTGGGTGGTACAGCAATCTCCTGGGCTTCTAAGTTACAAAAGATCGTGGCTCACCGACCGCAAGCGTAATATGTGGCGTGTGACGAAGCAAGTAAAGAGATGGTTTGGCTGCAGAACTTCTTGGGTGAACTTGGGAAGATGCGAAGTGGTAATATTCTCTACAGTGACAGTTAGAGTGCAATTCACTTGGCAAAGAATTCGGCGTTTCATTCAAGGACGAAGCACATTGAACTAAGGTTTCACTACATCAGACATCTCTTGGAGGAGAAGATTTTGTGGCTTGAGAAGATATTGGGATCGGAGAATCCAGCTGACATGTTGACAAAGGTTGTGAACCTTGAGAAGTTGAAGCTGTGCAAAGCTTCAATTGGGCTTGAAGAATGAGAGAGGAGGATGGCACTACCATGATCGAGGTGAGCACTAGGAGGACACCAAGGGTGAGTTGAAGACGGATACGGGGCTTATATGTGTGGTTGATCTCTAGGTGGGAGATTGTTGGGATAGAGGACCAACCGGGCTAGACATCGAAGCAAGGGGGAAAAACTCGTCAGGGGTTGCTGGGAACAAGAGCGGCCGCGCAGGTGGTGTGCGCGACCGCGCTCTTGGACAGAGATTGATGCTCGGGTGGAATTCTTCGAGGGTGACCGCGCTGGACAATGAGGGCGACCGCGCTGGGGGATTTTACAAAGGCGTTGGAGTTTCTGGAGGGTTGCGCGACCGCGCTCGGGGTGAGGGCGGCCGCGCTCGGCCCGTTTTTCAGCAGTCTCAGTTTCCTTGTTTGATTAGGTTTTGATTTAATCCCTAGGTCATATATAATTAATGTTCCGCCTCCAATTTAGTTGTAACACAAATTTTACATACATAGTGCAAGATCCTGGCTTGGTAGTGCCCCCAGACGTAGCCAATCAAATTGGTGAACTGGGTAAACAATTTTCTCTTGTCTTTTCTGTGCTTTTGATTTTCTGTTGCTTTATTTGTGTGCGATTATTATTCTTGTGGTTTGCTTGATTGTGGAGGGCTATATTCACAACAATTCTATAATAAAATTCAAATTTTGAAAATGAATTGTCAATAATTGATTTTGCTGCTGGATTAATGATCATGATTATTTTGGTAAATGTGAAAATAAATCAAATTAATATCAATCATCCACTCTTAAAAATTGGTAAACTTGGCACCATTATATTGCCCCGCTTGAAAGAAAGCAAATTTTGACTTAAAGAATTTAAGGGTCGTTTGATTCGGTGGAAAAAAAGTGAAGAAATAGAATGATCAATGGAATGGAATTCCTGAAGGAATTGAAATGAAAAAAAATTGGTCAAACTCCTCCGTTTGATTGGCACGGAATGGAATGGAATTGTCATTCAATTCCTTGGCAAATCATGTTTGATTTGAAAATACAAATTATAGGAATGGAATGAAAACATATAAAATGACCAATTTACCCTTTTTTTAAAAAAAATATTTTTCGTGGGGGTGGGGGGGTAGGTAGGGGGTATGCAAAATGAGTAAAAAATATTTTTTTTTCGTGGGGGGTGGGGGTGGGGGTGGGGTGGAGTGGGGTGTGGGTGGGGGGGGTGAGGGTAGGGCGGGGAGTTTGGAAGGGGGTAGACGAAAAAAAAAAAATTCGTGTGGGTGAGGGTGGGGGGTAGGGCAGGGCTGGAAGGGGGGGTAGGCGAGAAAAAAAAAATTTGTGGGGGGGGTGGGAGTAGGGCCATGGCTGGAAGGGGGTAGGCGGGAAAAAAAAATTGTGGGGGAGGTGGGTGGGGGGTAGGGCGAGGGGAAGGGGGGTAGGCAGAAAAAAAATTTGTGGGGGGTGGGGGAGGGCGGTGGCGGAAGGGGGGTAGGCAGAAAAAAAAAATTCGTGGGGGTGGGGGGTGGGGTGGGGTAGAGAAGGGGCTGATTGGGGGTGGGTAGTAGGGGGTAGGGATGGTTTGGGTTTGGGGGTATTTTGGTCTAAAAAAAATTTTTTTTTTTCATCACCAAGGAAATTCCTCATTCCTTCCAATATTGGAAGGAATGAATTTTCATTCCAATAAATGAATTTTCATTCCGTAGGGAATGGAAAAAAAATCATTCCAACGAACCAAACAGGCCGAAGGAATGAAGTCAACGGAATTGATCATTTCATTCCGCCCCGAAATGGCCAATTCCGCCGAACCAAACACCCCCTAAGATTTCATGTGAGGAGTGCGGAGTATAAGATAGGAGTTAACTGAGACACATGTCACAGGCTAGCTGAGAATAAAGAAGAAAATGAACCTCATTTCTCCAGTAAGTTATTACTCCTTTTCTGGGAAAATAAATATTGCACTTAATTTGTTAATATTTTTTTCTAAGAATATTTTATTAATTTGTATATTATTTATATAATTATAAAATTACACAACTTCAATTTTTATTTAAAATGTTATATTTTTTTGAAATGAATCAAGATGAAAAATATACTCGCTCCGTTTCAAAATGTTTGTCCCATTTGATTTTTTTGTTGAACTTTGACCACAAATTAAATTTATGAGAAATTAATCATGTTCATGAAATTCTAAAAGTTGTTGTTGATAATATTATTAATGGTGAATCAATAGAAATTTTTAGAATTTCATGAACATAATTAAATTGTCATATATTTGTGGTCAAAGTTCAACAAAAAAATCAAATGGACAAACATTTTGAGACGGAGGGAGTAATACTTATTACATGACGGAAAGAGTAGAGTAGCGTTGTTTGTGTAAAGTATTTAAAGTGATAGCTTTATAATATAAAGAAATCCCAAATTAATTGACATTCACACGTTTTCTTAATGAGCAAGTTTTGGGAGAAAATAGTTTCTTCATAAATTATAAAAAGTTCACTTTTTTTCTACTTGCAAGTAGTTAGTGAATATTTAGGAACAATTTATAAAACAGGACTTTCTATAACTTAAGGAGAAACTAATTTCCCCCAAAATCTTGTGTTTCTTAATACGATTAATTAGATCAGGCAATTCGATAATGGAAGTTAATTAGAGGTTAGGTATCATTAAAAAGAATGACTAAATGTAGTAGTGATCTAGTAGTAAACATGGACACTTTCATCACCTCAAACAAGTGAAGGAGCCTTTTTTTTTTTTTAATGGGAAAGGTTATTTTAATTAGAAGAAATCACAACAAAGACGAATAGGAAAATTCATAAATTATTTTTTAATGACATTTGTATTAGAAATATAATATCATAATATTATATTCAAGTTATATTGTTATATACTAGTACTCAAAAGCCCGTGCCAATGGCACGGATCAGTACAAAAAGGTAAGCAGTGGAAAAATGATAAGTAAAATAAAACAGTTTCTCCATGAGTTGTCTTATGTCTGACTATCAATGTTGACGCAGCACGGAAGCAAGATAAATTTCGTGATTAGCGCACTAATCACAAGAACTCTTCAAGCGAAGAATCCTCAAACACAATACTGGAATCCACCAGCAGTAATCTGGAATTCACCAAGAATTAAGAGAAAACTCTTCAAAATTTATTAATCAAAAGCTGCCGTCAAAAACAATAATAAAGTTCTTTAAATACCTCCTAACCCTAGAAACAAATAATATGTCAAAGGACCAAAATAACCCAAGTTTGGAAATCAATTAATCTGCAATTGGAAATAAGAAACGTAAATAAGGAATCAATGACGACGCCAGGCGGGAGCACCATTATTCCCAGGCGGGCGCATGAATCACAGAAACTTCCTCCATTGTTGACAAAGCTTGAGGCGGGCGCACGGAATTGCATGGGGCGGCCGCCTCGCCGGCCGAGAGGATCTCCCTGGTTGCACCATCTTGAGGCGGGCGCTTGACCACGGACGAGGCGTACGCCTGGCCAACAGAAGATTGCCTCACCTTAGAGTTAGATTGAGGCGCACGCAAGGTTGGGGATGGGGCGGCCGCCTGGTGCCCCGTCTCTAACTCCGTCTCCCGCATCGCCTCTCCCACCTCCAAAGAACTCGACCCCGAGTTTACATCTGGATAAAGAACTCCATCCGCATGGTACTCATAGATATCCGCAACGTTAAACGTGTTGGAGATGTTCAAATCATTGGGAAGAGTTACCACGTACGCATTGTCGTTGATCTTCCGAGTCACCTTGAAAGGTCCATATTTGGGCCGCAACTTCTTGTACGTACCCACGGAAAACGCTCCTTCCGCAAGAACACCATAACTTCGTCCCCACAAAGAAAACCTTGACTCGCTTCTTTTTATCCGCAATCGTCTTATTCTTCAACCCCGTAGCCTCTAACTTAGCCTTCGACCAGCTTCCTTGACAAACTCGTACATCCTTAGCCATATTCTCAGCAGCCTGACTCACTCCACGACCGCTAGGTAATGGAACCAAATCAACCACGTGCCTAGGGATAGATGTGTACACCAAAGAAAAAGGTGACTTCCCTGTCGTCGAGTGTATAGCACTGTTGTAGGCAAACTCCACTTGTGGTAGTGCAAGATCCCACTGTTTTGGCTTGTCCCCACAAACACTCCTAATCATGTTCCCCAAGGTCCGATTAGTGACCTCCGTCTGTCCGTCCGTCTGTGGATGTGCTGTAGAGCTCCGATTCAGTGAAGTGCCAAACATGCGCCACAACGTAAGCCAAAAATGGCTCAAAAACTTGGTGTCCCTGTCCGAAGTGATGGACTTAGGAACCCCATGTAGTCTCACAATCTCCCTGAAAAATAGCTTCGCAATGTTGGAGGCATCCGCCGTCTTCTTGCAAGCAATAAAGTGGGACATCTTGGAGAACCGATCAACCACAACAAACACTGAGTCCACACCCCGCTGTGTCCGAGGCAAGCCCAAGACAAAATCCATGGACAAGTCTAGCCAAATATCATCAGGAACAGGTAGAGGTAAGTAAAGACCAGTATTTTGAGACTGGCCTTTAGAAACCTGGCACACATAAGCAAGATAAATTTCGTGATTAGCGCACTAATCACAAGAACTCTTCAAGCGAAGAATCCTCAAACACAATACTGGAATCCACCAGCAGTAATCTGGAATCCACCAGGAATTAAGAGAAAACTCTTCAAATTTTATTAATCAAAAGCTGCCGTCAAAAACAATAATAAAGTTCTTTAAATACCTCCTAACCCTAGAAACAAATAATACGTCAAAGGACCAAAATAACCCAAGTTTGGAAATCAATTAATCTGCAATTGGAAATAAGAAACGTAAATAAGGAATCAATGACGACGCCAGGCGGGCGCACCATTATTCCCAGGCGGGCGCATGAATCACAGAAACTTCCTCCATTGTTGACAAAGCTTGAGGCGGGCGCACGGAATTGCATGGGGCGGCCGCCTCGCCGGCCGAGAGAATCTCCCTGGTTGCACCATCTTGAGGCGGGCGCTTGACCACGGACGAGGCGTACGCCTGGCCAACAGAAGATTGCCTCACCTTAGAGTTAGATTGAGGCGCACGCCAGGTTGGGGATGGGGCGGCCGCCTGGTGCCCTGTCTCTAACTCGTCTCCTGCATCAAATGTACATCAATTATGCCTTACATCCTTGGTTACCCTTTACGTAAAAATCTATGACAGTCTAAAAACTTGTAAAATAAACGAAAATGACTAAGGACATTCTCAAAAGACGCACTGAAACTAAAAAAAGGCTTCAATTATTCGAAGACAAACAATCATAAATTATAAATTATTTAGAGAAATAATATAGAAACAACTTTCGATATTTGTTAACAATAAAAGCTTAAGATTTAATCCTAGCCATCACTTATGTGAAGCTAAGAGGCGGTTAATATCGTCCTTTATTGTACTCCCTCCGTCCCAGGAAATGGTTCACCATTTTTGGTTCGGCACGCAAATTAAGGAAATAGGTGGGAAGGAAAAATGTTGTAAGTGTAATTTGAAAATAGGAGAGAGAAGTAGTGGAGGAAATAGTAAATTTAAAAAGTGTTATGAGTGTAATAGTGAATTAGGAGAGAGAATGAGTGGAGGAAATAGTGAGTGGGTATAATAGAATATTAATAAAACTTTTCCATTTTAGGAAAGGTGAAGCTTCAAACGGGACGCCATTTTGGGTAAAAGGTGAAGCATTTTCTGAGACAGAGGGAGTATTATAGAAGCTTAAGATTTAATCCTACCTTTATTTATTTAAAATTTAAAATATTCATTTTACCTCTTAAAAAGTAAAATTAATTTCAATTAATTCCACATATACAAAACAAATGCTGATTTAATCAAAAACTTTATTTTTTCGTTAAAAAGTCTCATTTGCTAATTTTCTACCTTTAGTTGATCTTATATACCAGTTTTAAAACTTTATAATCCTAAATCTCTCTCTCTCTCTCTCTCTCTCTCTCTCTCACTCTATCTCTCTCTCTCAAGAGCAAATTTGAAAAAAATCTTCATTTTGGGACGGAGGGAGTATATCAAGAACAAAGAAAACCGGCTCGCCATAAAGTTATTACCTTAATTCCAAGGGGATTAGCGATCCCCCTCAGAACTCAACATGGGTGCCATCCACCTGGCGGGTTCGCTCCCGGCCAAACGAAATGAGCCGAGGCAAACATAGTACAATCCAGAAGTTGAATCCATCCTAGTAAGTGACTCCGCCATAAGGCAAATGCAAGCACTCATGGGACGACCGTAAGTCGGTGGTTGTCATGATAGGGTGGTCCTTTGTAAGTCCAGCAGCCACGGCCATGAATCCAAGGGCTTCATCAACTCGGCTAGCTAGCTCCCGGTACCTGCGAGGTACAAGAATCACCAATTTTTTACTTAAAACAAATTAATTTGACGTGAGAACTCTTTACCCTAGAAACCATGGTTAAAGAGTAACAGGAAACATTCAAGGACATAACTCACGGTGAAAAACCAGCATCAACTAATGGATCTTAACTACCAAGAGATCATCAAAAGTGAATCATCAATTTAGTAAACACAATCGAGCAGGCATTAAAGCAAAATCGTGATACCCCGTAAGCGTAGCTCACAAGTAAAGTAAACTTCCTACTTCCCCGGGAAAAAGTTTTTAACTTCTCAAAAAGTTCCTATACTAAAAAACATGCTTTTGTCCAAGAACAACTCATCAATAATGACAGATGTTATTTATATGTTTGCTAATGACATGTACTTTAAATGTATCAACTTAACAAATACTTCATAGAATAGAAAGCTAAATAACAGAGAAACAGCATGTGCTCTATAAATCAGAAAGACCATATATTTATATAAATCAGAACAGAATCAAAGAATTTGGTAAACTGAAGTAACTCAGGATCACCAACGTACCTGTCGCCCTGTTCACTGTGCTCAGTGAAATCTAAGTTCCACTGGTTCACTCTCTGCATAGCTGCATACCCACCGTAAGCAAAAGCTCTCAAGAGATTAAGAGTAGCTGCAGATTGACAATAGGCCCTAATCAGCCTTTGAGGATCCGGTGTCCTGGACTTCAAATCAAAAGCATCTCCATTAACATTGTCTCCTCTGTATGCGGGTAGCTTCACACCATTCTTCTCCTCGAAATTGTTTGATCTGGGTTTGGCAAGCTGACCTGCCATTCTTCCCACCTGTTTAATCAATGCCTAACCCAATTCAGATCATCCCTCCATTAATTCTCACTTCAACGTAACTCAGTTTCAATGTCACACAAGATAAATCCCTAATATTTGCATACTATTAATGTCCTCCAACCTAATAATTAGGCACAAATATCAATTTCACAGGCTTACTCTAAATAATCCTTTGTCTACACATGTACCACAATTTCGAAAATCTTCGATTTTCCAAATTACGTTAACACTAAAACTACCAGATAAATTCATGTTTAATTAAAAGCTATAGATCCAACCAATTTATTTTTCAATTCACATGCACAAACAATTATCAGTTGGAGGTAGGCCCTACAGGCCTGTGACAAAATCCTAAATAACAACCTTTACTAAAATTGAACAAATTTTAAACTCACATCATCAGCCAACATTTAAAAAACCAAAAACAGAATTCGCAAGCAAACAAACGCAAAAAAACCTAGCACAAATTAACACTTTAAACAAAAAATCAACATCAATAAACACACACACACACACACACAAACACTGATAATCAAACAATCGGGTTGCACAATACGGGAAACCTAGAACATCAGATATAAAACCCTAAACTATTTTACAAAAATATCATCAAATGAGTAAAAAGCCCTAAACGAAATCCATAATATAACCGCATAGATCAATCAATCGAAGCAAAACAAAATCAAATAAACAACGATAAACGTAAAAACAGTAGGTAAAAGGGTCCAAACCAAAGACTTAAGAGCGAATCGAAAGCGAGTTAACATACCTGAGAAAAAAGGGTGCCGCTAATTTGAGTCGGAGAAGGGAGAAACTTTGAGTGATGAGTGACGATTTGCAACTGAGGCAGAAGAATTGCATTTGAGGAAGATGCAAGAGTGGAGGGGGTCGCCGGAGAGTTGAAGTAGAGAAAGAAACTGAGAGAGAGAAACGGAGAGAGAGAGGTGAAATACCTTGGGTGGTAGAATGGGTGAAGAATGAAGAACGCAAAGGATTTTTGGAGAAGAGTAATTACCGTGGATGATTTTCAGTCGTTCGATCAATTTGCCAAGAATTAATCTCAGCCTCTCTTTATGTGAAGATAAGAGGCAGTTATTTGCCCCTTGTATTGTATATTAGATAGATTAGGAAATTCAATCTTTATATTAGATTAGGAAACTCAAACTCAATTAAGATCCATAGAAGGACTTCTCCGCCAAATTCTAGCGGCAAAACCCTAAGCCGTCCCACCCACATATTCAACCTTTCAGACCTTCTACATACAACTAGTAGCCCGTCTGTAACCTCTGCCTTGCATCCAATTCCTCCATCTCGTATACCTCCATTGTCAACAAATTCCCTGCCTGCAACCTCTCCGGCTACCACCGGAGCTTCATCTCAGCAACGATCACGATCAGCATCACCATTATAGTTCCTTGCCATGAACCATGACCATAATAGTGAAACAGAAGCGAATCCCCCATTGACAGCCATCCACCAATAAACCCCACAACCTAAATCTGCATCATTCACAACCTTACCCACATTATTATTCATGCCACAAACACTTTTGCCCTTGTCCACTTTACCAGTAACAAAATTTAATGCACAATTAGCCAATTCCACAGCACAATTTGCAACCACAGCCTTTCTTAGTGCAATCTCTTTCGCCTTTATTGCATCAGCTGCCTTTCTCACCATAAAAATATTAGCATCTTCTGCCACTTTTTTCGGCATCTTCGTTCCATTATTTATTTTTTTTGATACATATCTTCGTTGCATTACTGCCACCCATTAGAACCCTATAATCCGGCTTAGGTAAAGTCACAGGCGAAACATTTACCTTCTTCCTGCTATTCCGTTTATATAGCCTAATTGAATTAGCAAGTGAATTGGGAACCCTCACCACCACCCTAAAACCACCCCCTCCACCTCCTTCAAACCCCTCGGCAAATCCCACTAGTCGAAACCCACTACACCTCCTTCAAACCTCTCGGCAAACCCCTCCCGCCGAAACCCGCATCATATAATAAAATTGAGTTTGAGTTTCCTAATCTAATACAAAGATTAAGTTTCTTAATCTATATATAACAATATATACTTGAATAAAATATTATAATATTATATTCCTAATAATTTACAGTAGTAAATTTGTTATTTGTAATTTAAATGGGGCAGAGCAACCATTGGCTGCCAACCACTTCACCTACTTCATTGCCCCTAATCCTTTCTAGAACCGATGTAACACGGCCGTGCAATAGTGTAAGTACCCCAATCTGGATCGCCCCCTTTCAAACACACGGGAAACTTCGCAGACTCATCAACGCAGTCTCGGAGACCTCCGGCACTCAAAACCCTCTCAAAACCCTCTCAAACCCCCAACCAAACCAAGGGAGGAGCCTTCCTGGGATAAAAAGGGACAAAAGGACCTGGGAATTTTCAGAAATCGTAGCAATTAAGGTCCGTACGGACCTCTTTGTTTCAATGATTACTAAATCCCCTTAAAGTCCACAATATTCCCTCAAATCCGGGGAAAATGATTACTTCCTCGCAGAGTTGGTCCGCACGGACCTCTTTGCATGCAAGATGGTCCGCACGACCTTATTGCTCAGTCGTGGAACACCATCATTCCGTAATATTCTCCATCATTGCGGCATTCCCTCAAATCGAGGAAATCCAAAATTCTCGGATAACCAAGAAGGTCCGTACGACCTCTTTGCTCCGAAATTTTTACTATAAATAGAGGGCTTCCTCCCTCATTTTCACACACCTCCCTCTTCTCTCTTCCTCCCTTAGCCTTCGGCTCCCCTCTAAGTCCTCTCGAGGCACTCCCGCCCCTTTCGGATCCTTCCGAGGCCTTCCGAGCTCCCTCGCGGTGCTCCGAAGCCTCCCCGAGCGCTCCCGAGACGCTCCCGCGCTGCCCGAGGCACTCTCGAGGTACTCGAGGCCCTCGTGGTACTCCGAGGCCTCGTCCGGTCTTTCCACGGTGTCCCGGCTCTTTCCGAGTCAAACCGGCGATCCCAAACCACGCCGAAACCCGCCCGAGTGACTCACTGCCTCCACAACGCACGCCGAACCTCGCCCGAGTGATCCCGACGATCCCCACGCACGCCGAACCTCTCGCCCGAACGCAGCCTACAACCTCAACTCACGCCGAAACTCTCGTCCGCAGACAACCGGTCCCCTCCCGAAGCAATCCCGATCCATACCGGAACGCTACTTCGACCTCAAACACTATTCCCAAATGAAGATGTATACACGAACCAACATTGGTAAGGCTTCCTTCCTATACTATTTCAATACATTTCCATACATAGCATACAATGTAGACATCCGATACAAAGCATGCATTTTTAAAAGCACACACACACACACACAACATTTAAAGGATATTAGGGTATCCGAAAGACTCGTTTTACGAGGCTACTCGGTGAGCTCTAATATTCTAATATTCTCTTCCCTAGGAGTCATCCGACCTCCGAACTCAAAATCTCATCACACAAAAACGGCTTTAAAATTATCTTTAAACCGATGCCCTTTTTCAATGTTTTGGGCTTAATAAAAACGGCGTGGCGACTCTACAAATGCGAAAACAAATCGGCGAGACACCTCCAACGCGAAAGATGCCGATGCCGGCCGCGAGGCCTTTCTCGGATCCGGGCTATTTCTTGGCGACTCATTGGGAACATTTTGTTTTAAAAACTTTTAAACAAAACAAAAGATTTTTAAAACGATGATGAGGGTCAAACTTTCATTTTACCCCTTCCTTTAACTGCTGTGTGTGTGTGCACGTGCTTCGCTTTTTATTTTTACAAAAAAAAAAAAAAAAAAATGCATCAATATACATCTCGTGCATACATTTAAAATTCTTCAAAAACTTCTATTTTACTCGAAAAAGAATTTTAGAGACCGCACACTACGCGCACCGCCGCCTCGGTTACACCGCACTCTACTCACACCGCCGCCTCGGTTACACCGCACGCTACGCGCACCGCCGCCTGATACACCGCACACTACAACCCTTAACCCGGAGTGGTCTCGCCAGGCCCGTTTGTCTTCCTAGGCCTCTGGCGCGCACGGGATCATTCCAAACATCCCATCCTAGCCAAGCGTCAACCCCGCACGTTTGAGTCTTGAGTCACACTCCGTCCCGCACTTGTTGGTTTTTACTCACCCGTGTCATACAAGCTCGGATACATATACCATGCCGGCCATTTTTCGAGTCAAGGCTCTAACTCAAGATCCTTGCGCAAGCAAAGCGATGAAAGGTCATGCTAAAATCTTGACTCGATCTTGATTTCCGGCTACACCTGCACGATGTTCCGTCCCGGATATACATCCATGCTCGCATGACACCATGTCATCACGCCTTTGATACGTCGCCCATGACGATATGACCCACCTAACGCCTAACGTCACGTATCCCTTGCGCAAGCAAGGTAAAGAGAGGTCATGCCGAACTCTCGACTCCGATCTTGACTCGCCGGCCGGCTCGGTTCACTATTCACATGGCTAACGCATCAAAACGAACATGACAGCTCGGTCCTTAGGTTCGATTTTTTCTTTTAGGCCGGTGGAAACCGCTTGCACTATGTGACCCTCGCCCGGGGCCGCCCACCCCGGGATGTCGAAATACAGTGTGCAAAACGAGGGCTTATAGCCGCACGTATGGTCTCCATCGACCCAGATCTAGCATAGTTGCGAAAAGAAGAGCAATCTTTTCCAACCTACCTAGGATTCTGAGAAAACACGTTTTAAGTAAATTAAAACAACAAAAAATCAAAAATCAAAAATAAAAGAAACGGAAACCGCATGCCACGTGAGCTTTCCCCCTCTTATCCCGTTAGGTCCATTCTTGTGTCTAAACCTTGCCCGTCACCCTCCAAATAACCGAGAGTGGTTGAGAATACCGGGAAGCCGCCTTTTCGCATCGAGGTCACAAGGTCCGATAGCCCTTCCAGCTCAACGGTCCCGCACCGTCCGATACTCCCCATACGACGGATCAATGTATAACAGTGAGGGAAATGGAACCCCGCCACTAAGGAACCTCCGCACAATGGAGGAGGTGCTGCGAGCCTTCGAAACCATCAAGAAGCGCCAAGAGGAACAAAGAAGCTCGGATCGTAGACACTGGCGTCTTCGAGGAACAGCTTGCAGCTTCCCCAACCCGACTAACCTTTGTTCTCATAGAGGACGAAGATATACCGGCTCCCGGTTTCTCAAAGCTATCAAGAAGTCCCGCCTCCGCCAAGCTACGAGATCCCAAAGAACGCAAAGCGCCTTCGCCAAAGCTCCTCAGCGCGGGCCAAGCTAGCCCGACATGCTCCGCCTCAAGACAGCCAGGCTTCCTGCCCGCACATCAAGCTTCGCACTAACAAGACACATACGTGCTCGCTCCGCCGTATCCCAATGCATCTCGCTATCCCCAGATTCAATCCTTTGCCTCTATACGAGCCTCGCAACCACAATCAAAAGTCCCCATTCTTACCAGTGGACAGCATCCCGAGCGGATATCCCGACATCTCAAGTTTGCCACCCGCTAGTCTCGCCAATCGGGGCTAACGAATCGTTTCCCCAGCCTCCCAAACACAACCCTTAGCGGACCTAGCAATCACGCCTCAACTTCAACACCCTGTGGTACGGGTTGGTATACACTCAACTACCTCCCCAAGACTCCCGAATGGCGATCCCATCGCCCAATCCACCCCCATCTTCGTAAGCTTCCGTCCCCGAAAACGGTAACTCCACCTCGCATACCGATCCCCACATGGCCCGGCTGATTGAACAAATGAAAGACATGCAAGGCAAGCTAGCTAGTTCTCAAGGACTCCCTCCCGCCTACCGATCCGAACAAAGTGGTCCCTCTCCCTCCAAAGTTCAGGATGCCTAAATGGAAAAGTTTGACGGACGTAATGCCCAAAACCCACATCGACACCTACGTCCCGGGTATGAGAGCCAAAGGGGCAACCCTCAACAGATGGCGCATCATTTTCAAGCATTCCTCAAATCCACAAAGCACTAAGGTGGTTCCTCAATGTGAAGGCGTAAAACCGCTCCACGTGGGATCGATCGTTGAAATCTTCCCGAGAAGTACCGCGCCAATCTTGAATGGGAAACAAACCGCCATGACTCGCAAGCCACCGAACAAAAGGATGACGAACCAAAGGGCGAGTTCTACAAAAGATGGAACCGGAAGCTAAGCGAGATAATGGATCCACTTTCCAAAGAAGAGCAGATGGACATCTTCCATTCCCGCCTCAAGCCATCTTTGAGAACCTTGATCACCCACCATTTCTATCCGGATCTCCGTGCCATGGTCAACGCCGGACAAAGTTTGAAAAGACTCGAGTCTTCAAAAGGCAACAAAGAACCCCGCCTCATCTTACCGCTATCGAACAAACTCCGGCAACTTCAACTCCCGCTCCGACCAAAGGAAAGGAAGCAAATGAACAAAGCACTACATTCGTAACGGAGCTCAAGTAAACCGCGATCAAGCAGCCCCAAAGAATAGCAACCCCCTCGCTTCCCACATGTTCCAAAGATTTTGATAACCTCGGAAATGCCTCGGGTCAAGTATTTGAAGCTTTGGTGAAGCGAAATCTTCTCAAACCACTCGAGAATTTCCAACCGAAGACCCTCAAACCCAACATGGATATGAGCAAGCACCGCGCCTTCCACAACTACCCCGGCCACACCACCGACAATTGCTTCGTGCTCAAGCAGTGGTCCAGGGCTCATTGAGGAGGGAAAATTGGAACGCCCGCGGTCCCAATACCATCGGAAATCCATTCCCCGTAACGACAGTGGTAAACTCAATAGCCGCGACGAAACTCCAAGCGAGAGCAGCACTCCCCGCAATTTCCGAAACCGTCGCATGCCGTCCCGCTACGACCGGGAGCGTGAAACAAGAGTCAAGAGATCTCGTGACCGGGAATTCCGACAAGAACGCCCAAGGGCCACCGTCTCCCTACGATCTTTGCCCCAGCCCAAGGCATACAAATGGATGGATCGAACGTTCCTGTTTGAGAGACCGAGTCCAACGGTAGCACGGGAAGCGGTTTAGCCTTCACAGACGATGACTTGCCAATATGTGAGAATCGGCACAACGAAGCCCTCCTCATCCTCATAAAGATAGAGATGTTCTTCCTCCCGAACGTCTTGATTGGATAACGGCTCCGCAGCCAACATCATCGCTTTAAGCACACCGAAACGACTCCGCATCGACCGTTCTCTCGATAAGGCCTTCACCTCTGGGTAATCCGAGCCTACGACTCCACCGCACGACCAATCGTAGGAGTCATCAATTTGAGGATCCAATTCGACGTACAACCGGAGTCGGTAGAGTTCCAAGTCGTGGAAATCAAACCAACCTTCTCTCGCTTTGTTGGGACGGCTGATACATCGATGAAAGCAAGATCATCTACTCTTCACCAATGCGTGAAATTCATCAATGCCAATGGAGCGATCGAAGTGATCCGCGGAAGCAAAGCAATGGCAAGTGCTTGGCCGCCAAGCTATGACCTGTAAGAAGGTCCCGACATGACCGAATACTCTTCCCTGCATGATTCTCCTACCCCGTCCCGCTACGAAGGGATCTCACATCCACGCTCTAAGCCGCGACGAGCCGGAAATCGAAGAACTCATGGGACAGATGACAACTCGATATATGCGATCGTGAAGAATGCTTCGAGAGAGGATCAAGAGATGGATGCCCTAATGGAGATTGATCGAGGAGTAGACCCTTACTTCGCCGAAAACCCTCTTGCAAACCGGCTCATCACCGATCCCCGATACAAGACAACCCTCTAGCCGACACTCGGATCTTACTGGGACAGCCATCATAGCCTAGTTCAATTCAACATTCCGGTGTCCGACTGGACGAACAATGGCGCAACCTCCTCCAAGGCTTAATCGTGGAAGGAGATATAGCATGTCCGCTCGAATCGTACATTGTAAACGCCGTCCAAGCAAAGATCCCGCATAAAGAAGCGCATTCTATGAAAGTGATCAACATCGCAAGAATCCACTCCGACCGCCGAATGCTTCGCCTCCTAGAAGTAGCCCTCGCCGACTTCTATCATCAAAAACCCCCAAGGACTCGGTGGCAACACTAATGGAGGGACATCATCGTGGGAGCAGCCAAAAACCTCCGCGATCCGGTTTGAAATCGAACCGCATGCAAGCTACTTTCCGGACTCATGCCAAGGGAAGATTGGCCACCCGAACCAAAGACCACTCCTCTAGAGCTACAGCCATCCGAGAGTAATGAAGCTCGGTCCAATCCTCGTCGCCTATAGTCTAGCTTCGAGTCTTGTTGTCCGTGTATTCACATCTTTGAGTCTTTGACGGCTTTACGCCCGACGATTGTGAATCTTTGATCAACAATGTACGCCTTCACGCTTTCAATAAAAGGTCCGACCTTCCTAAAAATCATTTCATTGCATCTTTAACAAATGATGACATTAACTAATCAAAACAAGCTTAAATTCATCTATACAAAAGGCAAACACATTAATTAAATAAATGCATCAAGCAAACATTTAAGCATGTTGTCAAACGAGAGAAAACCGGCCCAAGCCGCCGAGAAGGTTTTAATCACAACGATTTGCAAGATTGCCAAGAGCCAAAGAGACGCAAGTTCGACGCCATTTCCAAAGATAAACCCGCATTTTCCAATACCTCAAGAGCGGGAAACCACCTTCATGAACAAGGAAGACCCACACACGTAAGGGGTCAAAACCAAGAGCATCATGGCCCTAAAACGCTCGCCTCTCACTTCGTCATCCTCGGGGACATGCTATACAAGAAACGCTACCACGGGCCACTCCTACGCCGCATCGCCCAAGAAGAAGCAAACAAGTTCATGAACGAAGTCCACAATGGGGCTTGCGGTCCCCACACGAACGCCGCAGCCCCGATGCAAATCATTCTCGTGATGGGCTACTACTGGATCTCCATGGAGGCGCATTGCATCCACTTTGTCCGAAGCCGCGACAAGTGCCAACGGTTCTCCAACCTCAATCATCTACCACCCCACGATCTCTACCGCATGACTACACCTCGCCCTTTCGCCACTGGGAATTGACGTCATCGGGAAAATCGCTCCGCCAGCAAAGAATCGGCCACGAAGTTCATCTTAGTAGCCATCGACTACTTCACCAAATGGGTCGAAGCCAAGTCCTACAAGGTACTCACCTCCAAGAAGGTCGCGCATTTCCTCAAGGAAAACATCATCGCCGATACGGCATCCCAAATGAGGTCATATCGCATAACGGTTCACACTTCGAAGGGGAATTCGACTGCATCGCCGGGCCGAATTCAAGATCACACGCCACAAATCTTCTCCCTACCGGCCACAAACAAACGGCGCCGTGGAAGCAAAGAAACAAAACCCTCGAACGGATCATCCGAAAATGACCACCCGAGGACGAGATTGGCCCGAGAAGCCGCACCTTGCACTTTGGGGCTACCGCACATCGGGCCGAATGCCCACGGGAGAAACCCCATTTGCCCCGACATACGGGATGGAAGCAGCCCTTCCCATCGAGCTAGAAATTCCCTCACTCCGAGTGCCGCTGAAAATGACATCAACGAAGTCGAATGGCTCCAAGCCGACATGACGAATTGGCTCGCTAGACGAGCGACGACTAAAGGCCATGGAACACGTCCGAGCCTATCAAAGCAGTGATGGCTAGAGCTTTCGACAAGAAAGTCAAATCCCGAGACATCGTGGAAGGTGACCTTGTACTCAAAGAAAAGCCTCCCACTCGAACCAACCCACTGGGAAAATGGGAACCCACATGGATCGGCCCTTTCGTGGTTCAAAAGATCTTCTCCTGAGGCGCCATGAAGCCGATGCACCTAGACGGCAATCCCTTCATGAATCCAAATAACTAAGCAAACTTCGCAGATACTTCGCCTAAAGAAGAACAACCGCGCATCTCGCACTCCATGTAGTGTCGAACTACGTGCACTCCGAGCCCTCTAGTCCGGGGGAACGTAGGCAACCTTAATTGGTCCGGTCTAAAAATACACAAAAAGTCAAAAGTTTGAATGTCAATCAAGACCTCCATCAAGCTACGCACTTTTCAAGAACACGCCTCAAATAGCCACCTTGACCAAGTCAAACGACGGCGGCAACATCAAAGGACATCCGAGGGTCACTCAAAGATCAAACGACCGACTCATGTCGCTTCCAAGCCGTGGGCTTGTCTTCGCCCTCACGCGCTTCAAAAAAAAAAAAAAAGAGCTCGAGCAAGGGCTCACAAAAAAAAAAAAAAAGAGAGCTCGAGCAAGGGCTCACAAAAAAAAAAAAAAAAAAAAAAAACAATAAATAAAAAAGAAGCTCAAGCGTAAGCCGCAAAATTGAGGTCAAGAGCCCGACGCCAACAAGAGGCAAGGAAGCTACAAAAAAGACCGTCAAAACGACTTGTCAAGGGAGCATTCAACCTCTCGCCCAAGCACAAAGCCTCAAAGAAAGGGGATTGCCGCTGGCCTGCATCGCTTGGCCCGCGAATGCAAATGTAAAAGTCCAAAGATGGACGCCGACAAAGTGCACAAATGTAAGCAAAGGCAAACAAAAGATCTTGCGTCTCGACAAAGCTTTAAAAGTAAATCACAAATCACTAACGGTTACAACATTTCTTGATGAGTTCAAGCACGGTCTACTCTCAAGTTCACAACATGCTAAAAGACAAATTTTTAATACATTTAACTAATAATGTGTTTGCAATGCAATGAATGGATACCTAGGAGGTCATTCCGCGCCATCTCGCGCTTGTCCCTCGCCATTCTTTCCTTTCTTCCCTCGTCCCCGCGAGTCTTCTTTCGCTCCACGTGAACCAACTCGCGTCTCTCGCCCGAGATCCGGGGTCCTCCCCGTAGAGTCAAACAATCCAGCAGCTCTCGTGGCTTCATTCGCCCGTGCTTCGGCTCGGATCTCCTCCCCGCGAGCCCGTAAAAGAGGACCTCTCCCCGTCGCCGGTCAACTCTAGTCTCGTAGTCAAACAAAGCGTCTCCCGTCACATCCAAAGGGTCGACTGTGCTTCGGCACTCCTAAGGCAATAGCTACTACGGCAACCGGGTCCTGCACCGCCGCACGCCCGCTTCCAAGACCACTGGGATCGCCCAACACGCCGCTCATACTGTGCCGATACCGAGTCGTCAATACAACGCTCCCCGACGTCTAAGGAGTACCACAGAGGGAAAGCGGAATACTTCCATACCCTCGTAAAATACAAGAAGGCACCCGAAGCCGCCATACAAAGAGGAACTACCTCCGCAGCAGCAAGGTCATCCCACCAACAAAGGCTCCCGCTTCATCCCAAACCGCCGGAAACAAGCGACGGAATATAGAAGGAGGACCAAGACAAACCCGGAACTCGACAACGTAGGACCCTTCCCGCAAGATCCTCCCGGTCTCAATCCTCCAGCCAAGGAACCCACCGCCGGATCTCGATGCGTACTAAGCCGTGCCATCCATCTCTCCCAAAGCGGATCGATCCATATCCAACACAAGAGGTCGCCGAGCAAATGACCACGGGCTAAACGACGCCTGAGCCTGGCATGGCCTCGAAGTCTCTCTCGCAGCCCACAAGTGTGAGCAAAGCGGGCTTCCTCTCATAAAACGATCCCTGGGCCGCGCACGGTCCGATACCATGAAGAGTCTCCCCAAAGACCAACGGGACAATATCCTCTCCAGCTCGCAGGTCTCTACCACATCTAGCAAAGCGCCATCACAAATGCCAAGGGAACCGACTGTAAAAGCTGTCGCCATCACGCACAAGGCAAATACATCCCAAGAGACGTCACTCATCATCAACCATGAACCGCTCCTACAGCCTCGTAAATGTCGATATGACCCGAATCAAGGATCATGCCCCGCACTTCTTCCAACGAAGTACGAAGAAAGTCCGCAAGCTTCACGCTCACCGCAAAGAACACCACCAACCAAAGGAAGCGAGATGGCCTCCACCTCCGGGCCCTCCAATCAAAGCCCGAAAATCCTCAAAAGTGGGCACCATTTCATTGTAGGAGAAACAAGACACGTGCCTCCTAACATCCTGCAACTTCGCGGCAGCCCGCAACAAATCCCAATCAGTGAACCAACTCCTTAAAAGACCAAACCGAGCAAAGACGAAACCTTACCTCGAAAGCCCGTCTCTCGATGCCTCATACGGCGCCGCATCCACGTTTTCAACCGCTCAAGGAAGTGTGCTTGCCTCTCCCGCGAAAGCCTCGGCAAAATTCTAGGGACGTACGAAGAATCCATGGCAAAAATGGAGGTTCCTAGAGAAAATGGGGAAGAAAGCTCGAAAATGGCCGCAAATGGGGAAATGAGGAAGAACTTCACCGGAAAGCATTTATGTCCTTCCCAAAAGCAAGGTTGGTCCGTACGGACCTCTTTGCATGCTAAGTATGTCCGTACGGACCTCCTTGCAAACGTAACCCATTTCCCCAAAGAACAAGCATAAAACCACCGTCCTCAAGAAACCTTGCTCCAAATCGCCCAAACACCGGCCAAAGCCATTCCCGCAAACAAACACTACCCACAAACACACTCTCGCCACGTGGCATGTACAAAAATAAAAAATAATAATAGCAACAATTTCTAGGACAAATCCCGGAATCACAAAAATGACATTACATCTTAAAATAAAATACCGTTTGCCATGCAAATACATGTGTTTTATTACTGTACCCATAAATGTCTCGTTGCTAAACAAAAAAAGAGGGATATGAAAAGAGGGAAAGCAAATGAATACTAATCGTAATCCTCAAGATCATCATCCTCGCCAAGATCCTCCAAAGAGAAGTCGGGCATCCCAAATAACTCGCCCGTCACATCCTCGTCGCCGAATACCGAGCACCCGCCCGAGGCTCCCACGAAAAGTACTCGAAGGATCAAATCCGGCGAAAGGATCAAAGAAAGAAGGCTCGAGGAACCTCACTCCCGTGCGCCATGCGGAGGCATGAATCGATAAAAGGGCCGCTCCTCGAAGGCCCCGCAGCCTCCCGAAGACGTCCCGGCATCCATGCTATGCCGCCCTCAAAGGCCCCTCCCGCCGCGGCTCCGCTCGCTCTAGGCGGAGGAACGTCCACGTAATGCCTCGAAGGCATAGGCTCGTACGCCGCACACGACGCGAAGACCGGCAGACATCTTCGACGCCATCTTCTTAGCGAAGGAGCGCATCGCCACGTAACGGCGAAGTCGCATATCGTAGGCTCTCCCCGGACCTCGCACCAACAAGAAGCCAAGGAAACGCTCATCAAATGCGCTTATACTCAACAACAAAAAGAGAAAATGCGTAAAAGATGCCAAGATGGAAAAGAGTCAAAGACACTCACCGATCCGTCTGGGATCCACTGGATGCAAGCAGAGCTCGCCCGGAACGGCATGCATACACCTCCTCTCGATCCGTCCCCGCGGACGTACGTGAAATCCGGTCCCGCATCGGAACCTCTGGGAGCTCGCGGGGCGCCTCTCTCTCCCGCGCCAAAGCACTCGCGGCGTCTCGCCTTCCTCCTCACGAAGGCCCCGTACTCCTCTCCATACAAATGAACTCCTCGCACCGACACCGCCAAGGTACCTCTCAAGTCAAGCACATCCATGTCCCGGAATCAAGCATCCCAAAGGGAGGGTCCCTGAGCCACGGGAAGCACACGGGCCATGCCGCCAAGACCCGCTCCCCATACATGACATCACAAGTCAAGCCCCGCAAAGATCTTCCGCCGCGCCGTCACCTCTCGGGAGCCCTCAAACTCATCTCCTCATACCGAGTCCACGGGAACAAGACAAACCCTCACGGCTATCTCTCTCCAAACGCTCCCCGCACATCCCCGTAGGCGATGGTGAGCTTCCCCCGCCGGGTCCTCCTCTTCCTCGCCGTACGAGCCCATCCCTTAGCATAGCAGTGGTACGCAAAGAATAACCCTGGATCTCTATCCCACGGGAAGCACCGGAAAACCTCATAAAACCACACCCGTGACAAAAACAGAGAAGGCTCAAGCAGTAAAAGACAATGGAGAAATGACAGATCGCTAAATCAAAAACAAAGAATAAACTCATACCTCCAGAGCAAAGTCAAAACAGCCAACGAATCAAGCCACCTCGCTAAACCGGTCCAAGGAGAAGTAGAGCTCGCCAAGCTCGCTCGCCCCAAGCAATGTCGCAGACCCTATCCAGATCAATCAAGCTCTCCAACAGAGCAAAGGGAGCCGCGGTCGCGTGGTTCGAGAACAAAGTCTCTGGACAACCGCATACCACAAGAAGGAGCGCGCCAATCAAGCCCGGCATTGCCACTCGGCCGGGTTCCCCGGATGTAGGCCCCAATGCCGACGTGATCCTCATCTCCACGTCGCTATACAAAGCATCCCTGTGCCCTCGCGAGGACGAGGCTCAAAGCCCAAAGCCTCGGCCAACACATCATCGTGAGATCATGTCTTCCACCTCACAGCTGCTCCTCAAGGAGAGCCCTTAATAGCAAAGAAAAGCCGGGGCGTCACGTCACCTCGCCCACTGTGTGGAAGGTGCGGGTGGTATCCCACCAATACTCGATAAACCCAGAAGACACTCTTGTTCTTCCTCGTGTCGACACTCCAGCCAGTGTTCTCAACGAACACACCTAGGCCGTAAGCATAAACCAGCCTCCGGGGACTCGGCCTACCGTCCCACGGAAATATCGGCATCCGTCGCCATAGTTTCCACAATGCTCTCGAGCGATCCCCGAAGTCTTCATCCTCTTGGCCTTCCCGCCATAAGCTCCCGCATCCCGCAGTGTAAACACAAAGAAAGGTACGTCAATCACAAGATTTAATATAAAGGCACATATAACCCGTCACAAAACACGGCACATATTGCACATAATTTTCACATACATTATACATATAATTTTTCCATGTAACCCGTCACAAAACACGGCACACAATGCACATAATTTTCTACATATATCATGCATATAATTTTTCCCATGCACCGTCACAAAAACACGGCACACACTGTACACATTTTCTCAAAAGAAAAAAGGGGGGGGGGATTAAACCCTACACGACACATTTTCAAAAGAAAATCCGTCCCAACACAAAGCACATATTGCACATATTTTCCCCACGTAGTCCGTCACCCAAAAACACGGCACGACACATATGCATAACAAAAAAAAAAATTCGTCCCTACACGGCACACACTTTCACATATAACCCGTCACAAAACACGCCACGTGTCACATTTTTTCACAAAAATTATCACTACACGATAATTTTTCTCACAATGTACATACATAAATAGCATTAGGTACAAAACACCAAAGCATGCAATTCACTAGATAGGCACTTTATTTTCACAAATAAGAGCTAATCTACACATTTCTGCACAAAATACACATACCCACAATTTTTACATGTCCATTTTCAACAATTCATCAAGAATTTCACAAAAAGGCACAAAATAATAACAAAAAAAAAAAAATTCAAAAATGCGAAAACTAAAACCTAGTTCTAGCATTCAAAAATTCGAGCAGGAATCAAAACGGAATGCATTTCTTACCTCCCGACGTTCATGGAGCGACGATTGTGCACCTCCGGATTCGGATACAAAACATCCGGTTCTTCGAAGATGGAACGAACGAAATCCAATTCCTTTGAAGCTCCATCCGCTCGCTCAACCACCTCTTGATCAAGGCGGATGACGACGACTCCTTCGAGATCCCTCCGCCATTGCAAGCAATTCAAGCGAAAAATGGAAGAATTTGGTGTAAAAATGGAGGATTTTCTCTCTCTCTCGCCCGGTTCACGAACCGGAAATGAGGAAGAAGAAGCTGGGGAGCCTCTGTGATTTAAGCCCGGTCAAAACCTCGGGAACCGTAAAAACCAAAGGTGGTCCGTACGACGACCTCTTTTGCAACCAAAGGTTGGTCCGTACGGACCTCTTTTGCAAGGGGTGGCCAAATTACTTTCCCGCCTTATAATCTTTGCCCCCGGCCGTCCTAAGGCCTTTTCCAAAGAAATCCAAGTGCGTAATGGTCCCTAACCCTTCAATCAACCACCGGCCATCAGCGTAAGACCGGTCTCCGCCCACTTCAACGGCAAATCAACCACCGGTCGGGCGCGTAAGACCGGTCCTCGCCCACTTCAACGGCAATTCCAATCCACCGCCATCAACGTAAGACCGGTCCTCGCCACTTCAACGGCAATTCAACCACCGGCCATCAACGTAAGACCGGTCTCGCCACTTCAACGGCAATTCAACCACCTGGCCGTCGGGCCGTAAGACCGGCTCCCCGCCCACCTAACGGCAATCCAACCACCGGCCGCCATCAACGTAAGACCGGCTCCTCGCCACTTCAACGGCAATTCAACCACCGCCATCAAGCGTAAGACCGGTCTCCGCCTACTTCAACGGCAATTCAACCACCGGCCATCAACGTAAGACCGGTCCTCGCCCACTCCAACGGCAATTCAACCACCGCCCGCTCAACGGCAATTCAAGAAGGAGCCAACACCTCCCAGCACGAATCCCAAGGCACGAAGCGCCTCCAAAACGCCCGACGGCAATTCAAGAAGGAGCCAACACCTCCGAGTACAAGTCCCAAGGCACGAGACGCCTCCAAAACGAAGGAGAGCCAACACCTCCCAAGACGAAATATCAAGGCACAAGACGCCTCCAAACGCTCAACGACAACTCAACCATCGGCCCTCAAAAGGAGGTCCGAAGTCATCTTCCCAACAGAAAAAGGGCCCCTACAAGGTCACGCATCCTCAGCAATTCAAGCACGGCAGCCGATGTAAGCCCGAATCCTCGCCCACTTCAACGGCAACGCAAGCACGGCCATCAAAGTAAGCCCGAGCTCCTCCCCAACAAGTCAAAGGGAAGTCATACAAGACCGCATATCCTCAAAGACCGACCATCATCCTTGCCCACTCAACGGCAAAACAAGCACAAGAAGGAGCCAACACCTCCGAGTACAAGTCCCAAGGCACGAAGCGCCTCCAAAACGCCAAATGGTGGAAGCAATCACCGGCCGTCATCTCGCCCACTTCAACGGCAACGCAAGCACCTAGTCATCGTAAGTCCAACCTTCTACTCAACATGCAAAACACAAAGGCATCTACGCCTTCTCGAAGCACAAGGCGCCACGCTCCACAATCGCGGCTAGAAGACGATTCAAAGTCCTCGCGCATTACATCAAAATGCGGCTAGAAGACGATTCAAAGTCCTCGCGCATTACATCAAACCGCGGCTAGAAGACGATTCAAAGTCCTCGCGCATTACATCCACTAACGGCTAGAAGACGATTCAAAGTCCTCGCGCATTACATCAAACTGCGGCTAGAAGACGATTCAAAGTCCTCGCATTACA